>OX589606.1:16392268-16736138 GCA_951329385.1 Polia nebulosa
GAAATGGGTGCTCATATTTTAAATAGTATTTCTGCCCATGGGATTGATCAATTTTCTTCAAGAAAACCATACTCAATTCCCAAAAAATAATATTGAACTTGCCGTACAAAGTTATCGTCAGCTGAAATATTAGCAAATTAGTATTGAAGGTCAGAATTACTATGAAAGGTCAAATTTTTTTATATTACGTTTTAATTTCTTGATTAAAATTGTTCATTTCTATGGGCAAAAGCGGTATTTAAAATATGATCACGCATTTCAGTAACTCCCTGTATGCGCACATCGGTTTTCCACGCATGTAACTAGAGTAAGCCGATTTGTTTCTAAGTAAACATACGCAGGTCATGCGTGTATGTTGTCGTTAATAAGTCATTGTTAGGTGTCGGCATTGTCTCCGTATGCCATAATACAAGCAACTGTTAAATATTTAGAAACCAATAGAGTAACATGACGCTGCCTCGTTGCGGATCGAACAGTCGGATCGATCGTAATCATAATAAATAGAATAGACTACAGCTAGCTCTACCAAACCAACCCCGGAACCAACCAACCAACCTCGGAAAGCACGTTAAGTCGTTGGTCCCGGCTGTCAATCGCGGATCTTTGACAGTCGGTACGGGTCGTCAGAAGCACGAAAGTCTGACATCCAGTCTTACCAAGGGGTATCGTATTACCCAGTAACTAGGTTGTGGAGGTCAGATAGGCAGTCGCTCCATGTAAAATACTGGTATTCAGCTGCATCCGGTTAGACTGGAAGCCGACCCCAAGATAGTTGGGAAAAGGCTAGGCAGATGATGATGACTACAGCTAGCTCTACCCGCGGCTTTGTCCCGGGGCCTTCTTCTTATTCGTCTTCTTCATTGCTAAAGGTCGTGCCCTTCCCGGAAAGCTTTTACGGATTCACTGACAAGCTGTGTCTTCGGCTCTTCTCGGGGCAGTGGTCATAGTGAGTTCTGTTAACTCCTTGATCTGGTCTGAGCAGCGGGTAGGTGAACACCCGCGCGGACTTTTTTCCATTCAGTTTTCCCCTAACACCAATGTTTTTATAAGTTATCTGGTTGTCTCCGGGCGATCTGACTGAAAGTAACTTAGAACTTGGTTGCAAATCATGGAGAGTCTGGTTTTGATGTTTAGCTGGTCGAGAATGGACTTATTGAGTACGTTTTTCTGACTATGGTATGCGCAACATTCTTCTACAACAATTTCAAAAGCCTCAAACTTTTTTCGATCCACAGTGCAAATATCCCAGGATTTGCAGCCATAAAGCAATATCGAGAATACAAGCGTTGTAACTAATAACTTCTTCGTACTAATAAAGAAACTTCTGTTTTGCTACATCATCGACATTTTGCTCATAGTAGTTTGGCCAGCTGTGTTCGCCTTCGAATTTGCCCGGGGGCCTATCCCACAGGAACCTTGGTTTTGCCGGGATAAACGGTTCTATATCTCGAAAAACAAAGGTTCATTGTGACGTAAGGAGGCTACGTGGGAAGAGAAAAAAAGACAACACGTAACTCGGTCAACATTAAAAATATATATTAAATAGAGAAAGGGCGTGGGAAGGTTTGTAATCACAGATTCCGTATTCCCTGGGAGATGGCACGGTACTATCCTGGCTCAGCCTTGTGACGGATGACTCGGGGGAGCCACGTTGCGTTCGCCCCGGAGGTGTTGGCCGGCAGGTGGTAGCGCCGGCTCGCAGGGTCGACAGGAGCCAGGATGATCGGCCGGCAGGTGATCGAGCCGGCTCGGAGACGGCTTGCAGAAACCACGCGGGCAAATAAGCACCCGGCGTGGAGCGAGCCGCCGTGGTAAGTGGCCTAGTGGTGACAGCACGAGGCACTGCGGCAGGATGGCCGCGATGGAGGACGATGTAGGTGCGTGCTCAGAGCGTAGGGCTCCAAGTCCTCCCCCTCCATATTCAGGTTTTCTCTGGTCCGAATTTGGGAATCCGGATCTGGGACCCCAATTACTGGGGTTGATTTCGCGTAAAAAGGTTGGCAAATATTTGCTAATGTAAACTGCAACTGCTAGAATTTGGCGAGCGGGTCACGGCTCAAGAGTGTTCGACTGAACAAGAGAACGTGAATCCACCGCCAGCAGTTGGAATAAAAAAAAAGGACCCACGTTGCCCTGGCGGCTATTTATATCTCCGCCGTTATTGACAGATGTCAACGAATCCAATAGACAATAGTGTTGTCAGCAAACTAATATTGTCCATGACTTTTCAAAATCGAGTTAGTGGCTTTTGGTCTCTGTGGTTTTTTCTTTGTTTATTTTTAATTGAGATTGTAACGCACTACGGTTACATCATGTGGAATATTATCGCCGAAACCCATAGGAAGGCGATAGCATTCGGAGATAGTGTGAATTTTCGTAATCGGCTCAGTTCTTCCAGAGCCTCCTACAAACAAACCGACAATTTCACCTCTTTATCTACTACTATTACCTTAAATACTCGTATCTAAGGTAAGTTCACATTCTTATTTCCTTAACATATTTTCAAGTTGCTTCTTTTTGACACAAGATTATTGTTAAAGCTAAAAGACAGAAAGAAAGCGCATGATTATGGACGAACTGATAAAAAAACAACATACATTTCCACTGCAGGGTAAAAGACATCTCACACTGAGAGGGGAATAACCTAAATAAATCGGCATGCTAGCTCAACACGTTGATATTAATAGATCATACCCTCATTCCCAGTTACAGCCAAAACAAATGCATACACTGGATCGCAAGACTTGATACTCTTATATTATTTGTATAAAAATCATACTTTTACATTGAAAACACACGCTTAACTGACTTCTGATAATACCTACCATTGTTTTTCTTTTTAATCGCATCACCTTTCAAAAGTATATTGCATCGACCAGCTTGTCTACTGATAAGGTTTGTATTTTCACGCGACCTCCTTATATGTCCAATATACATACATCCTCGACTTATCAAAGGCCTTTGACTTAGTGGACTACAACAGGCTCTGGGCCAAGCTTGGTGAGGTAGGGACTCCCACTGAACTCATCAATATCTTGCGCTTCTGATACAAAAACCAGATGAATTTCGTAAAGTGGGGGAATGTTTTGTCGGATGAGTATGCACTGGAGTGTGGTATGAGACAGGGAGGCCTGTCCTCTCCTGAGATACAACGAGAAGAAGAGTGTGTGTATGGTCATTAGAGGCAGCAATAAACAACCGGAGCATATACCACCTGTCTATCTGAACGGAGTGCCTCTAGAACGTGTCTCGCAGTTTAAGTACTTAGGGTACATTGTGACAGAAACCCTGAACAATGATGCGGATATCGAGCGCGAACGAAGAGCGTTGTCGGTGCGTGCTAACATGTTGGTCTATAGATTCGCAAGGTGTACAGTAGACGCAAAAGTAACACTGTTCAGTTGCTTGTGACAAATTACGGCAATGACACTATACTAGACGTGAGTCACGTAACAGTTCTCTCCGCAGGTATAATGTCATTGTCATACATTTTATACTAAGGGTTAGCGTGAACGCTAACAGAAAAGTAATTTGTCTCACCCCCCAGATCCTACTGACAAAACTTTTACACCAGTGCTTTATGGTTCAACTACACCCAGCGGGCCTACAACGCTCTTTGCATACAGTATAATAACGCCTTTAGGATTCTGGTGAGGCGCCCAAGATTCTGCAGCGCGTCGGGCATGTTTGCTGGCGCAAGAGTAGATGACTATTATTATTATTATGCGTAAGAAAACAGCTTCTCTGATACGCCGGATTCGGGTGAGCGCCAACGGAATCCTAAGAATGATCTCTGAGAGGCCAGAGTCTGCAGTACTGGGGAGATTTATCCAGCTTCTCGTGGTACGATGACACTTCATCGACGATCTTTGTATTTGTGGACATGTATTATTTTAATTTTATATTTTTTGGACATTATTGATTTTATTATTTAGATTTTTTTAATATGAATGATAATTTGTTAGTAAACTATGTTAGTCCAGTCCAGTAGTTAAAAACAAATAGTTTTAGTTTTCGTACTGACTAAAATAGTTTTAAGACCTTTGTTACTAACAATTATGGACATTCATCATTCTGCTGCCCTTATCCCAATTTATTTGGGGTCGGCGCAACTTGTCTTTTTCTTCCATACTCCTCTATTAGTCGTCATCTCTGTAGTCACCCCCTTTTTACCCATATCCTCGTTCACGCAGTCTAACCATCGTTTCTTTGGCAGATTATAATTATGGATATTATAATCTGAAATAAATGAAATTATTTTAATAAATTCAAGCCATTTTCCCATGAGTACCATACCTTCAAACCCAGATCGATGTGTTTACATGTGGTTTGAGTGAATTCGCAAGGGTATTACTATTTATAGCGAAGGAACTATGTTTATGCAAGTAATTATGTGATGCTATTTTGTGTTTTTAATGGTGTAATAATTTAATAATGGTGTTAGTTTTAATTTTTCTAATTTGGTTATTGTAAGTATATAGTTTAGGTTATTAGTTTAAGTTCTTAACTGTCGCATTAGGGTAAAACCTGTGCTCAACGGAGTGGCCCTTACGCCCCCAGCCGCAGCCGCCGCTCCGGCCACCGTAGACCCGGGCCTGCGGACGGCGAGTAGTGGGTAGCTCGCCGTCCGATCAGCACCAGGCCCGTGAGTTGACGGCGCGTAGTGTTCCACGCGCATCTCAAAGAGACAAACAATTGTCAGCCACCACAGACGGGGCCCATAATGGCCGGTGCCTGCATGCCTATTGGGTAGCGGATAAATTTGTAACAGAGTTACCGCTCCCCTGGGCACACAGGCAAGGAAGGAACAGGGGTGGGTTTTAGTCAGTAAGAGTCTGACACGCCCCCCCCGCTCCACCCAGAGCGGGAGATGTCATTGGACGATTTCCCAGGCCCAAAAAAAAAAATGGTAATATACCTGTAATGATAGCTGTTGAAGCTGTTATTAATAAATGAGTGTTGTTAATAAATGAGCATAAACTACAGAACGCACCTGCTGCAATCCTTACATACTCCTTTTACTTCGTGTACGATCATACATCTTATCATACACGCATATACACGGCTGGGAGTACTACGCTCTTCGCCTTTACCATATAAATCACACATGAAAGCGCAGACAATCGCCGGTCATCTTGCAAAATTTGATACACATTCAATATTTTTCCATTTCCTGACACGTGAGAAAGTGAATAACACTTTCTTATGTGTCAGGTCATGTCCCACGCTCTTCTATTAAACAAAGTTGTTATCAAAGTAATTAATATTTATAATGATGTTTACTTACAGAGTCCAACCGGATGTGGGCGAGCGCTTCCTTCGTTGGGGTGCTCATTATCATCGGGCTGCCTCTCTGGTGGAAGACTACGGAAGTCTACAGGTAAAACTTATCTAGTAGAGCGACAGAAGGGATGAGAAGATGTGGAAGCTGTAGTCGTATTGTGGTTAGTGAGGTCTTAAGGCGCTATTAGCTGCCAATGACCTTGAGTGGTTAGCTTGCGTGTTCTGCGCTGAGCTCACGTAACGCGTCGTATGTCCACCCAGTAATAGGACTCGCCCATCATGGAGCGCTGTCCGAAATTAGAGGCATTATTAATTTATTACACATAAAACAACAGGTATTAAACTAAAAACTGAGACTAAATTATAAATAATTAAATGATCTTTAAAATGGTCGAAGGTTTCATAAAAATACGCTTTATAGTTTTTGCGTGATTCTCAATTTTTTATCCACGTTAGACATAACTTTACAAATTAATTAAACTATGTTATAAAAATATAATTTCAAATATTCTGAGATCAAATTACGACGGAAATTTTTCAAAGAAATAAGACTAGTCGTTCAGACGTGATGTTCAATTAAAAACCATTAAAAGTCGTATAATTGCGCCTTAAGGTCCGATGATTCTTAAATCGGAAAAGTATTGTAGGTTTTTTTCGTAGCAGTAGGTATTAGTAACCCTTAACTTGAAAATGTGCTCAGTAAAAATTGCACAGAATCGCTCAGATTCGGCATTTGGAAGCATTTTTTTTGGTGTTCGAAAGACGCTTGGACTTTCGAAGAAAAGACCTGGGAGCGTGGGATTTGTGATCACCAACTGCACATGGAAGGGGTCCCGTGACCTTTTAAAAGACTACGCCTATAAGGGCACATCGCTGGGGAGACTGTAAAGGTCTTCCCTGAGCCTTGCTGTGCACGCGGCAACACGTGCCCACTCTGAACGCCCGCGGATCCGGAGTCTAGTTGGGGTTACGGCTTCTTAAGCGACGATTCGGTTGCCTCCTCGATGCCTCATTCTCCGAGTGGGATACTACAGCTTACAGTAGGTAACTAACAACTAGACACTCGAGTCCTATCCAATTTACCACATTCGGCATCCCTCTAGAAAATGGCGCAAGAATTTAAACACATTCCTACAACTAAGTAGACATTCTTAATTAGCCTTATTAAACTAAGGCTAATGAAATGATTAAAATGATTAACAGAATGTCGCGTGTCTCGCTAATAAGTAATATGACATTAATTGACCTATTCAGGGCTTCACCCACTCCTGGTAAGTGATAAGTGAGATAACAACTATATTTATTGATACAAACCAAAATTTTATTACCACTGATTTTTCTCTTATCAATCCAATTGCTCTATGACTTCCGATAAACTTTTGTCACATTTTATAGGTTATTTATATTAAGATAGATGTATTTTATGACTAACCTTCGAAGTCCTTCATTTTACGGTTTTCAGAGCTACGTAATAGGGTAAATAAAACTGAGTGACTGGCTGGATTGAAGTGCATAGATTGAATTACAAGACTGCTTCAAGAAATCGATAAAGTCTACTTTATTTGGGTTGGCTACGCGTCTTTTCTAGGAACTTGAACCTGTGTGCCACTCCTTCTTGCTTCGGCACGCGCACGAACTAAGGGCCAAGGATTAAAAAAACATTTTTACAAAAAAAAAAAACAACCGACTTCCAAAAAAGAAAATACACTAAAAATTAAAAAATAACTTTAATTTCGGAAGTCAATGTTTGTATTTTATTTCTTCGTTATTTGACACCGACTTCCGAAATTATAGTAATTTTTTTCCACTTTTTAATAGTTATACCCCAGAACTAAAAACCCAAAAACATGGAACGTGGAATTTAAACATACTCATAATTGGAGAAAACCAAAACGTCATCTATGTATACGTATTTTTCGTTTTTGTTCAGTATATTTATTCTTTCGGATAAAAAATAATTTTGAAAAACGGTCAACAACTGACAGAGAAATCGGTGGACATAAACATACATACAGTCGAACATAGAACCACCTCCATTTTCGAAGTCGGTTAAAACCGGTCAAGTGCGAGGCCGTACCATATGAGCGTAATCAAAATTTTGGTATTTTTGTTGTTAAAATATACGTAATAATAAACATTATCACCAAATATCAAGTTAAAAAATTCTTCGGAACAAAATTTTGTGACAGACGGACACGTGAGTGACAGCTTTTAGGGCTCCGTTTGGACCCTTCGGGTACGGAACCCTAAAAAAAATAACCACTATAGTTTAAACGCTGATTCAAAATTTTCTACTCTGAAAAAAGATAGGTGTGAGTGGTAAAGTACTGAACAATCATTTGAAGGAGGTTATGTCCCCTATACAACTGAATTTGAGGTATGAGACGTACTCGTATGCTGTCTTGAATTTAGAACGCTAATCAGTTTTATACTAAGCTTATGGTTAAGGCGTATATAGCCGCCAAGTGGCGCCTTCATTGAATAAAAAATCGTATCTTAGCATGGAAAATATAAAGATTAAAGAATTAAATGTACCTTATCCTGTTTGTAACAAACGCAACATAGGATTCTTTAATCTTTATTTTCTACGCTTTTTTATTCAATGAGGGCGCCACTTATGCGGAGGTAGGCCCTTAACAAGTTTTATAAATAATAAGGCTTTTTTTGGGGGGGGGTCTTTCTCCCGCTCTAGGGTGGAGCGGGAGGGCGTGTCAGACTCTTACTGACTAAAACCCACCCCTGTTCCTCCCTGCCCTGAATGTCCAGGGGCGAGGTAACTCTTTCGAATTTATCCTCAACCCCCGGGCAGGCATCGGCCGTGACGGGCTCCGTCATGTATGCTGACTACTCTATGAGGCGCGCGTGGAACACTACGCGCCGTCGAGTCTCGGGCCTGATGCTGCTCGAACGGCGAGCTGCCCATTACTCGCCGTATAAAAAGGCTGTAAGTATATTAGAAATGCTAATGCTGAGCCATAGTAAAAATATTAGATAGAAAACGAGAAAGAATGACTTCCTAGGGAGCACCCTACTTAGGTACATAAAACTGTTAACCTACTAGCTGGGCCCTCAGTTTCACCCGCGTAGACCTGGATAAAAAAATAGCCTTTGTGTTAATCCATGGTATAAACTATCTACATACAAAATTTGATCCAAATCGGTCCAGCCGTTTGACCGTGAAGAACGTGTAACAAACACACACTCTCACAAACTTGGAGAAATCAATTTCTGAAAAAAAAAATCTGCAATACGTTCTAAACTTCTTGTTTTCCTATATCATTGCCAGTTTCAAATCTACCATGATTCCAGTTTAAAATGCATAAAACCAATTACAACTGGATTTTAATTACTTATCTGTCATGTATCGCAAAGTTCGCTTTTTACGAGACAACGCAATATCAGTCATATACGCAAGTACTTGTGCACTGGCCGACCGTGGAGACATCTTGCCTAAAGTAATAAAAAATTGCTATTTTACAAGGAGACAACAACACGACATTAAATGAAAAAACTGGGAATAAATACTATATACTCTTATAGCGGTCCCTCACGACGAGAACCTCGTGAAAGCTAAAAAAGATAAGCAAACAAAGTATCTTGATCTGGCTCACGAGGTTGTCGACATATGGGATGGGGGAGGGGGTGGATACAACAGTCATTGTGTCGATAGTAATAATAAGTTTATTTGCCATTACAAAAATACTAGAGAAGACATACACAGACCACTTATAAAACAATTAACAAGCTAATAGATTAATGACCCCCATGCTAGGAAAATCAAACAAACGATTACTGAGTTGGAGATAAACAGCTAATATAGAATGATTACTAGATTGTCATAATAATGGAGGTTTTATCAGTGCTTCTGTTTTATCATAATCTAGCGAATAAAGGTAATCTTTGGTATCGAGTCTGCATTGATGTGCGTTTAATGTGTGGATGCTAAGTTTTGTGTGTAGTCACTACATAGTATAAAACAAAGTCGCTTTCTCTGTCCCTATATCCCTATGTATGCTTAAATCTTTAAAACTACGCAATGGATTTTGATGCGGTTTTTTTTAATAGCTAGAGTGATTGAAGAGGCAGGTTTATATGTATAATTTGTACCCGAGCGAAGCTGGGGCGGGTCGCTAGTTTAATATAAAGCAAAGAGCTCAACAATGGGAAGTGACGTTTTGCGAAAGTTGAGTTTACTTGCACTTTGGGACAAGCGGGAATAGGGTGTTCGTCTTTGAGTGAGGCTAGTGGTTTCGAGAGGTGGAAGAGTAGAGTGTTTACGCATAATTACGCGAAGAACAAACAGGTGCCTAACGGTTAAAACATTTTACTCCCGATATAGTTGATGAGTCGGATAACGGCGAAGCTTACCAAAGAAAACCTTAATTACAGCACGTTGCGCTCGCTCCAATTCTATAATGGTAGTCTTTGCAGCACCACCCCAGGCGGTGATGCAGTATTCCACAATTGAGTCACAAAGTGCGCTGTAAACCATCCTAAAAAAAAATGTGAGCAGACAGCCTTAGTTTATTGAACACAAATATAAGTGATTCCAGGTGTAATTTTCATGATAGGCAAGCGACGAATTTAGTCCGAGATATTTTACAACAGGAACTCTGCTCAGTGCTCACGGTAGGTCATAAACAGTTGCAATCTTGGATGTCACATTGATGAGCTTTAACCGTCATTGAGTTTTTAGCCGGTTGGGCAGAGGGACGTGAACTGAACTTGAGCAATTTGGTTTTTTGGACATTCAAGGTAAGGCTATTTTTGGATAACCAAAAGATAATTTGTCTCAGGGCCGATTCAGCGATATCTGTTGCCGCCTGCCAGTCGTGCCAATATAATTGATACGGCGATTGATATATATCAATCGCCGTATCATCAGCATAGGAAACTACATGTGCGCATGGATGGAGGAGCTCGCATAGCTCATATACGTAGATGGAGAAGAGAAGAGGACTGATCAGACTTCCCTGTGGCACACCGAACCACCGACTCATCCCCACTTATATGATCACCCACTTGGATACATTGTGTTCGACCGGAAAGGAAGCTCTCGAATATTCTGAGAGCAAAACCACGCACCCTCATTGATTCCAGCTTAGAAAGGAGGATAGGGACAGAGACAGTGTCAAATGCCTTAGTGAGGTCTAGGAATATTCCTAGACACTTAATTTTTTTGTCAATTTGGTCTACAATACAATTAAGTAAAGAGGACAGCATCTTCTGTGGATAAGCCCTTTTGAAATCCGAATTGAGTTTTCGAGATAAGTTTATATTTAGTTACATAGTTGTTAAGGTTTTTGTAAAGTATTCTTTCTAAGGTTTTTGAGATGACTGGTAGTACCGAGATTGGACGATAATTTATTGACACTGCCTCTGTCACCAGATTTGTGTATAGGGGCCAAGGCCTTTTTTAGGGCACCTGGGAATATGCCTGTAGACAAAAAGAGATTGCAGATATGAGTTATTGGTGGGGCCAATATTTAACTTGCCGATTTAGGTAGCTCAAAGGAAATACCATCCCAGCCCGAAGCACTGTCCGTGCGCAGCTCTTTAATAATACGAGTACACTCAACTTCTTCCTCGTCTATCTCCAGTAAAAACTAACGAGTTCAGAGAATTAAATGTCTTTTTGAAGAACGAAAGAGAGCAGTTTAGAGGAAGGGTGATTTTATTGGCCAGATTTTTTCCAACCTGTGTGAAATAAGAATTAACAGACTCGAACTGATGAACCAGGGGTGAGTGACAAATCCCCACAAGTTCCATAGGTAAAGGTGAGTTACACTTAGTATCCAAAAAAAATGTGGGTGATTCTTGGCTTTTAAGAGTTCTAGTTTCTCATACTCGATTTTAATTTTTTTAAGTAAATTCTTGGAAAAGTTACGATACCGGAGGTATGTTAGTTTGAGGATCGTATTTTCAGGTACTTAATAAAGTACCTGAAAATACGATCCTCACACACACACACACGGTGTTCACACCACTTTGTAACATAACATCACGCTGATACGCTCTGAAGGGGTACCCAGATTTATACAGTTCACCCTGTTAAACCCTGATTTCACCAATTATGTTCAAATTCCATATTTATGGGGTTATTAATAAATTCGGACATAACTTTACTACTATTACGTTATGGGGTACAACACTTAAAAAGTGAAAAATAAAAAACTTTTTAAAAAATATATCCGACTTTCATAAAAAAAACATAAATATAATAGAATAATAAATAATAGAATGTAAAATAACTTTAACTTCGGAAGTCGGTGTCAAATAACGAAGAAACAAAACTAGAAACACCGATTTCCGACATTAAAGTTATTTTGCATTCTATTTAGTGTTTTTTTTTTTGTGGATGTCTGTTATATTTTTTGTAAAATTGTTTTTTTTTTAAGAAATATTTAAAAATGTAGGTATCAAATATGTATGTGATGAAAATAATGAGAAGAAACGAAATAATAATAGATTTTACAATACAGGTACAGATTGAGTTTGATACAAACAAACATGTCTCCTTCCAGGGTATCACTGCCATACGACAAGATCAGCTCGTTTGATACGCTATCCCATTCAATCACCACGGAGCTGACTGTGCTGGCCAATGACGAAGCCACGGCTTCAGAGATGGTCGGGCTCATTGAGAAGGCTTTTGAACATTCTGGTAAGTGTCTAGTGATTTAATTAGAGAGTGAAAACTGGGTGAAAGATTTGCTTACGTAGATAAGAAACTTACTGCATGTTGTCTGAATTTCTACAAGGTTTAGCAGAAATACGTGGTCATATTTTATACAGGGTGTAAGGAAAACGCTTCCGAAAACGGAAACATTTGATAAGGCTAGTGATTCTCGATACGATACCATCAAGAATTGAAAAAAAAAAAAAAAAAAAATTACCTAATTTTTTTAGCATTTTGCGTACACTATGCTGTGAGAAAAGTTAAATGAAACCGTTATTTGCAGTTAAAGACACTTTTTTTCTTTACAACTTTAGCATGCAATGTAATATTCGTAAAATATCAGCTGACGCTCGCGCATTTCTCGAGTTCAAAGTGCGCGTGCGCTCACCGACAGCCGCACGGCCAACGACCCTACGTCCACGCGACGCCGAAGTAAAGCGAAAGATTACTGGTATCCGTTTGCATTTAGGTTGTATATAATCTGCGTTCTGGCTTCGGAAGCGTTCCCCTTACACCCTGTATATTGTTTCTGCCAGCTTTCTGAGAGAAAGTAAAAAAAAAATTGGACCTCCCATACTAATTTCGATCAGCTGATGATTACTTTGTACGGTAAGTCACATTTGGATGTTGGGAATTTACTATGGTTTCCTTGAAGACGGTTGTTCATTTACTTTGGCAGAAGCAGTCTCTAACATATGACCAGCCATTTCCGTTACACACTGGCGAAATTCAGACAAGTTTGTCCAGGTATGCATCAACTTCATCCACCTGTAACTGTTACCTGGGCCTGCGGACGGCGAGCAGTGGGTAGCTCGCCGTCCGATCAGCACCAGGCCCGTGACTCGACGGTGCGTAGTGTTCCACGCGCGCCTCAAAGAGATGTTGTCAACCACCACTGACGGGGCCCATCGTAGCCGGTGCCTGCATGCCTAAAGGTAGCGGATAAATTCTGAAAATGAGTTACCGCACTCCTGGGCACTCAGGCAGGGAAGGAACAGGGGTGGGTTTTAGTCAGTAAGAGTCTGACACGCCCTCCCGCTCCACACAGAGCGGGAGAAGTCATTGGATGATTTCCCACCCCTCAAAAAAAAAAAAAGGAAAAGGATTCAGTCTTCCCTTCCCAATATTGCTTTATTTTACGTAAAACGCCTGCCTGCATAACCGCCGCAAGTCATCCACGTACAAATTAATCAAATAAACAATGTTTTCTTATAAAATATACAGAGTGGTGATGACAATACGACAATAAATTAAACCTCGCATACCTCAACACGTTCTCAGTCTACATACAAAAAATCATTTGAATATATCCAGTAGTTTAGTCACAGGAAATTATTTTTCATTTTTAACATTTGCTACATGATGTATCTGATAATAGGGAAACACTGTCAGGTTAACGACCCACATCGGTATAAACATCAAAACATTAAAGTCACGTTGCCAACTCGCGACTTAAACACTTTCGCCAAATTAGTATTTTCATCTGATTTAGTGAAAATTATACCTTAATTCTGAGTTATAAGAGTCATAAAGCGTGTCATCAAAGTTGGATAAGAAAGTAACGAATGCGGAAATTGCAATGCACTCATAATATTAATAAAAAATTTAGTGTGTGCGAAAGAGATAAATCTAGTTTCGTTTGTTACTTCGCTTTCTTGAAGAAATTTGCTACTACTTTTACTTTAGCTTAGTGTGTCGCCGCGGTCCTGTGAAGAGTCACGCGTCCTCGCTTTGTAGGATAGGAGCCGCTAACTTTCGTGTAGGTACTTCCCCGCCGCTCGTGTTTAAATTTGTAAATTCATTTACGACGGTATTAGTGCGAAATTGGACGCTTTATTTTGGTGACAGGACCCGTAACGTTTTAATAGGTATTTAGTTAAACAGTGAGTGAATTGTGCGAAATTAGACGCTTAGTTTTTATTGTTTTCGTGTTTTTTTTTTAACGCAACCCAACGTGTACCTAGTTCGCGAAGGGCAGGTCAGGTGTTGACCATACAACTATTCTTAAAGTTTTAAAACGCGACAAACGGAAGCCGTATAAATACAAGAAATTGCATGCATTGTTACCTAGAGACAAACCAGTTAGAGAAAACTTTTGTCGCTGGATTGAAAATAAACATTTCGAGAATCCGGATTTCTTGTACAATGTGATGTGGACTGATTAAAGTACATTTACAAGGAACGGTTTATGGAACAGACAGAATCTTCGTTACTGGAGCCGCGTGAATCCGCGTCTAGGACGGGAGACTTCGCACCAGTACAGACTTGCTGTCAATGTTTGGGCTGTGCTAAATAATCTGTGATTCAGTGCAATTTTACTGAGCATTAATCCATAATTAAAAGCTAAAAAATCAAGTCGCTACAGGACCGCGCGTTGTTGCCGCTCTTACGACAGGTTAGTGAACTCATATTTATAAATGGTGTTCTATTTCGTTTCTAGTTTTATGCCATTTAGTTTGTTTGAAATTTTTATTTTTTTATTTTCGATGTTAGGACATTTTTGATAGCTTAAACTTATTCTTATAAACTAGTATTGTCCGTGTTTTGATTTATTGTCGTATTGTCTTCTCCACGCTGTATAGTGTTTCCTTCACTGACAACAATTCCTGTGCCGAATATGTCCTGTTATACATATAAGGTATCTTATTATAAAGATTGTCATCTTTTATTTATTTTTTATTTATTTAAGGGATTTTCGTGCACTTCGTGACGATACCAATCCCATCGTACAGTTACGAATACAAAACCACCACAAAACTTAATCTAATTTCTTACTAATTAATTCTAATATCTTAAATAAATTAAATTCTAATTTCTTATTATAAATGAATACAACACCTTTGCTGCCTCACAGTTAGGCTTTGCTAAAATGCCGTTAAACACTCCTATATCCATTGTTGACAATTTTAAACAGTTCAGTAACATGTTTCATGTGTCATCTTGTTTTGTTTTTGTCACAAAATTTCACACATTTGAAATAGCTAAACGAAACGATCGCAAAGTAAAAAAGTTTTTTGTTTTAATATTGACTAACTCTGATCCGATTTCTGTTTGCAGACGTAATAAAACTGAAGATAAACAAATCCATCCTCTCCAAACAACTCCACTCGACCCTAGACTCTGTAGCTGATGAGACGGAGGCCGTGGAAGAAGTGGCAGCAGCCTACGACCTGAGCAAACACAACAGCTTCTATTTGGTGCAGAGGAAGCCGCTGTTCCAGGACACCTGGCTCGCGGGGGAGAGGGTTATGTTCTTCAGAGACGCTAAAGGTAATCATCATCGTTGCTTTGTGGCTGAATGACGTCCACTGCTGGATGTAGGCCTCCTCAAGCTTCACCATATCGGCTGGTCCTGTGCTTGGACACTTGGCTAGCAGAGGAGAAGGTCATGATCTTCAGAGACGCTAAAGGTAATCACAACAACTTCTATGTGCAGCAGAGGAAGCTGTTTCAGCACACCTGGCTTGTCAATCGTTCTAGGACCTCAATAAGGTCCAAGAATTTAACAGTCAGCTTCATGATAGTATCCTTCATAACTTCTTCTTCTTCTTTTCGTGTCGTGGTACATGTATTAGGGTTATACTGTTTGGGCCCAGTAAGTAGCCACGTTTATAGGTGCGTCTGAGGCTTTGTTCAGATAATCGAGGATGAAGGTGAAAACACATTTGGGACTCTCCAGTAGATGAGCCATAGTTTGTTCAGGAGCACCACACTCGCACTGTGTATGCGATGGATCGATGGTACACTTCATAACTTAGGCCGTCCAAAGACGGACTGCTTAGAGCAGTCGACACCAACTGCACGAGAGCAGTCGTGTTGCGGTCGGAGCCTCCATAGATGGACTGCTTGGAGCAGTCAGTACATTTTTAGCTACGGAAACAAATTAACTGCTTGAGCAGTCCGTCTATTGGCAGCACTTACACTAGTACTCACATACAAAAGAAAATTTATTCGACGATTGATTTTATCACAGTCATTATAGGTTTTATAACATAATCCAAAAATAGTACCTACCTATAGTAATGAAATTTTTCTGCCATTACAGCTTCAAAAACCGTCGTCGAAGCTCTAAAACGAGTAGTCTACCAAACCTCCGTAGTGGAAGGTGCCAGGTCTGAGTCAGCGGACGCAGCACGTCAGACACGCTTTCCCCCCGGCGGCGGCTACCACATCGTGCTGTCTGTGGTGCACCCGCGACCTGACGCGCTGAGGGTCGAGCTTGATGCTGGAGAGGCCGTGGAAGGTAAGCTGTACCATTTGTTGAGGAAGACACGCTTGCCCCCCAGCGGTGGCTACCACATCGTGCTGTCTGTGGTGCACCCGCGAGCTTGATGCTGGAGAGGCCGTGGAAGGCAAGCTGTACCATTTGTTGAGGAAGACACGCTTCCCCCCAGCGGTAGCTACCACATCGTGCTGTCTGTGGTGCACCCGCGACCTGACGCGCTGAGGGTCGAGCTTGATGCTGGAGAGGCCGTGAAAGGTACGTACGAAAACCAAAAACAAGATCGGTGGACTGTTGCTAAGTAAAAACAGCCGCACATGTCGAGCTTTAAGGTTAAGCAACGCTTACCGAGGTCGTTTCGGGAATGGGTGACCATCCATTACATACCAAGACTCCTCCATCCCTCGAAAAGTAAGTTAGGCCGTTGGTCCTGGCTGCCATTTGGTGGATGTCAGCTAAAATACTGGTATGCAGTTGCATTCGACTTGACTGGAAGCCGACCTCAACATAGTTGACAAAATACTGGGCAGATTGATACATAGTGGAAGGTGCTAAGCCTTACCCCACAGCGGCAGTTATCACATCGTGCTGTTTGAGGTCACGACCAGAGACCACGCCACGGCCTGAAGCTGGGAGGAAAACACGCTTGGGCACGTAAGCGTCAGTTTGAAAGTATCCCATGTGCTTCGATAGATGGCGTTGAACGACTTCGTACCTTTTCGGAATCGCGCTATGGTTTGGTTTCCCACGTTGTCTTATAATTATCTCTGACTCAAAAATATCATAAATTGAAGAAGCTACAACATTTCTTTACATAATCAATTTTTGTATGCATCGTTTTATATCTAAACCAAACGATGATTTTAATTATTTGAAACAGAAGGAATATTTTTCCATTTTGTTTATATCGTTTGACCTGATGGTAAGCGATGATGTGGTCGTCGATGGGAGTACGCTGGCCTAGAAGTAACCTATTCACTCTTGACTTTGTGAAAGATTGGTAAACATTACCCTAAAATATTTATATTTGTTTATTGAATATAGTAGGTATATATATTATGTTTGAAACCATTTGCTCCGTCACTCGTCACACAAGGTTCATTACAAGACCAGCGCCAGACAGCATCTGTCTGGCAACATTACTGAAATAAACCTTTTTAGGCCATGACGCAACGCTTTCTTATTTTTAGGGTTCCGAAAGTCCAAATGAAAAATGGAACCCTTATAGGATCACTCGTGTGTCTGTCTGTCTGTCCGTCTGTCCGTTTGTCACAGCCAATTTGATCTGAATCTGCTGGACCGATAGAGTTGAAATTTTGTACACATATGAATATCTGTGACCCAAACACGGCCGTGTAAATAAATTAATTTGGAATATGGGGGGTCACTGGAGTGAAAATCGAAAAATTAAAAATCAAAGTTTTTCAAACTGTGTCGTGTGCCATATCAAATGAAAGGGGCATATTGTGAGTCTCGCATATATTTTTTTCATAATTTTAAAATGTATAATTTTGAAGATATTTAAGAAAATAGATGAAAAATTACCATTAGGGGGCCCTTATCACCGAAACCACTAGCCCTAAAATTAAAAAAGTTCTATACTTATAGATTACAGGAAAACCTATAAGATGAAGGCAGTTTAAAAACAAACCTGAAAAAAACATGATTTGTTCGGAACCCTTTGCGCGCAAGTCCGACTCGCTCTTGGCTGATTTTTTTATTGATTGTCACTTGGTGACTGACGCCAAATAAATATTATTTCATTTCTCTCTTTCTTTCCCTACCCTTTCAAGGAAAATTAATGATTTATGATTTTATTTCCTCCGAGATATATATGTGTTTAATATCGTGTCCGTTCTTATCCTCAGACTACATCGGATCGTTCGTGGATGAGCTGAGCGTCCTCCACAATTTTACGCTCAAATCACAGTGGCTACATCTCCTAGATTTTGATTTCCAAGCCAAGGAGGTGGGTGATAATAGTTTTATTGAATTTAATCATATTCAGGTTTTAAAATAAAAATAAATAGGCTTCACCTTACGGAGAGTGCCTCCGCAGCCGGTGGTGGCAGCCAAAAATAACGCATTTAGGAACCGCCAGTACCTTTTTTTTACATTTCTTTTTTAGTATTTAGTCCAAGAGCGAGCGAAGCGAGCTCGGGAACTCAGGGCACCTCGGTTCCTTTAAACCCTTCAGACAGGTTCTCGTTCGTCGGTTCTCTTTACTTACAACTGTCGTTAGCAAGTTACACCTCCCTATTCCAATTGTTTTGTCAGATGTGAGGATAGCCGAGTGCCTAGATCATCTAATACGCAAGCTTGGGTTTGCAAGTTCCAATTTAAGCTTGCACAAATTTACTTTTTAAATTTTTTGGGACTTCTTTTTGAAGAGTTTTATGCAAAGAACAGTATTTTTTTATTGTTTGTGACTTTTTGAAGCATTTTAACTGCAACCCCGATTGTTGGTACTCCCTTTCTTCTCCTAAAATTGTTTGTCCGAAAATCATTATCCATAACACGTTTGCTATAAACTTCAGTACCCATAATGTTCAAAAATTCGAAATTTTGTTTTACATAATTATTTTTACTTCTAAAACTATTCTGTCATAATATCGAGTACTATAATAATTCAATCTCCTAATTTTGAATGAAATAAAGTCATATGTCCTTTGTATTGTATTATATAAAATGTATTATTCCGAATGTTTATTTATTTAATGAAAATTGTTAGTCCTAAAACATTTGCTAAAAATTAGGTTTTAGTGACAGAAATGAATCTCTGTAAATTCGACTCCACGCAGTCTTGTCTGCCCTACCCCTAGAGTGGCGGCCCCACGCGAGCTTATCGTCGCAGATGGTTTAAAGCTCACCACCGCGGCTTCGTCTTGCTGGCCGGCTTCACCGGCCAGCCTCAGCCGCGGCGGCGAGCGTTACAACCACCTGCTCCTCAACTCGCGGGCCGCCTAGCCCATCCGCGCCTACGCGATTCTAAATTACACTCTAGGGCAGGGATGGCGAACCTTTATTGATGATCGTGCCCTTTTTACAATAATGAATAGGTGTGGTCATAGCGTGCCATGAAAGAATCTCGAGTATTTTTCGTTTTAATTGTGGTATTTTTTTGTCAAATAAATCACTATAATGAAAAAAAAAACAATACAAAAAGCAAAAATGTGTTAAAATTAGATGCTATATATATGTCTTAAGCAATAGACTCATACTTTGCAACAAAACTGCTACTGAACTGGAGTCATCTGACAGTCCTTTTTTTTTGAGTGCCCAAATTATTTTGTAGCGTGCCAACATTGGCACGCGTACCGTTCGTTCGCCATTCCTGCTCTAGGGGTAGGGCAGACAAGACTGCGTGGAGTCGAATTTACAGAGATTCGTTTCTGTCACTAAAACCTAATTTTTAGCAAATGTTGCTTGCTTGCATCCTGGATGCTTGCTTGCATGCTGCATGTTGTTGCATGCCGCGTGCATGGTTGCTTGCATGCTCACTTGCTTGCTGCATGCATGGTGTATGCTTGTTTGCATGTTTCTTATAGGGAAATAAAAATCACATGTTCACAATCAACTGTTTTATTGAGTGATGTAAACATACATGCGGCGCCGGAGCCGTGACAAAAGCCATTTATTGCTTTTGCATCTTTCCAATTTATGTATTGTATCAGTTCGATTTGGTAAAATAATAAACAACTGTAATAAAAAATCAGATAATATTTAATTACAAGAAAATGTTACTTAAACGTAGATAAATTAATTAATTCATTAATAATTTGTAGACCAATTCTAAGCTAATTTCATAATAGCTCTATAACTCGTATTGTATATAACTCGTATCTACGTAACGCCTGAGAGAAGTTCATAGCAAAAGCTTTGTTAAACAAAGTTTTAAAAATATTATTAGGATAAAAAAACATTATATAATTTGAATTTAGGACTTATACCTTTTATTGAAAACGGGTCGTCAGAAGCCCGAAAGTCTGACATCCAGTCTTACCAAAGGGTATCGTATTACCCAGTAACTGGGTTGTGGAGGTCAGATAGGCAGTCGCTCCTTGTAAAGTACTGGTATTCAGCTGCATCCGGTTAGACTGGAAGCCGACCCCAAGATAGTTGGAAAAAGGCTAGGCAGATGATGATGACCTTTTATTGAAAACGGTTTTGAGTCTTTTCTATATTATTAATTGTAATATTTATGACAAACGGATTTAGAGCATATTGTATTTAGGCATTTCAATTTTATAGCATGTGTTAGTATGTGACATAAAGTTCGGGCAAGTTATCATTCGGACAAATGATGATTAGGACAAAAAAAATTATGGCCCTTTAGATTATGGATAAAAAAGTTAGGTAACACAATAGAGAACCCCGATTTTTCGTTTTTTTTTCTCTAAGTCAGTGCCGGCTGCAATTTCGGGACACGGCACCGGGTGCGGAGGCACTGTTCTCACCTTATACAGGGTGAATTTTTGAGACGGAGAAGTGAGGGCAGTCTTAATCGGTGTAAATACATGAAAATGTTCTTAGGAGACTATCAACTAAAATACAGTAGGTAACCAATAAATTATATATAGACGCGTCATGCATCAACACAGCTCAGAAAAACAGTGCAAATGCTATCACTACAAATCGGTAGCTAGATAACTACGTCTCTGCCTGGGTCACCGCAGGTAACTGAAGAAACACTGGTGGGTTTTAGTCAGTAAGAGTCAGACTCGCCCTCCCGTCCCACCCAGAGCGGGAGAAATTATTTGATGATTTCAAACCCAAAAAAAAAAAATACGTGTACGCGCGAAGACAAAGAAAGAAAATAAATACCACTTTACCACTACCGTATACATCTTATACTATTCCAGCTGCATGCTCATGAATTACATAGGGAGCGACAGCCATTAAGCCATGTCAAAAAAAAAAACAAAAACTAAATACATTTATTTATCTTGGTATTTACGCATGAAATGATACATTTATGTCTTTCACAGTTGTAATATAATTAGTATATTGTCTGTAAACTCGGGGAATGTTTCAACAAACAACATTTAAGGTTTTTTGGTGATAGGTTGAAAATAAAAAGTAGAAATGTCACTTTGCATAGGAATAATATGTCTATGTATTTGTTAAATCTTCATGGAGGATAGTGTTAAATAAGTGCAGTAAATTCAAATAAAAATAATTTACTTCTCTTATACTTAGATGGGTACATAAGACACATCAGAAGCTATTTTTTTTTTTTATTAACCCCGAATGGAAGGCTATAATCTTTTGACCATATTGCCTAGTCTTACGTAGTGTATTTTTACTTTTTTTCCATTAGAATGCAGATGTAACACATTCTAATGTTTTTTTGCAGTATTTGCAACAAATGTGTCGAGTTAGCCTTCCCGACAAACTTCGCTGAGGTAGTCAATATTACAATTAAATTCTCAGCTCCATTTTACCGAGATCACACCAGACCTGTTTCAATGATTCCACATATTGTCCAGTTGCGTAGACACTTGAGACACAAAATTACACCAATTTTACATCACAATATCCACTAGGAATCAATTTGCGAATAATAAAAACAGCCACTGAACTTCACTCGAAGAAATCCCGCCACACACTCACGTCAGAAGCTAAGTCATCAAGGTGTCTGAATGTCAAATCTAGAATATCTATGATTATGATCATCATCGAATTAACTGTTTCGCAATAGTTAGTCTGGGTGAATGTGGCTAGATTTCAATGTTTCGGGCTCCTAATGTGATCTGTATTGACTGTCATAGACAATTGTGCAACAACTGCTATCGATGGTTTTTACCCGATTGCCCAAGAGGGAGGGTAATGTCTTTCGAGACTATGTATGTATGTTTGTATGTCTATTTCTTTGGCACGCCCTGTAGCTTAAACGGCTGGATAGATTTTTACAAATGATAATGATACTCATTTGTAAAAATCCATTTAATCCGATTGGTCTTCTCAGCCCAAGTTACTATAGGCAAAATTAATTTAAAAAAAAAAAACAGTGGCACTGTAAGTGCCGACAGAAGTGAAAACTTGAACAAAAATGCCCAACGCGCCTTGCGATCCGTTTCCAGTGCTACGACGCGCACTACGATAGCACTCGAAACGAAGCGGATCGCGTAGCGGTGTCGGTGGCGCGCGAGTTCAATTGTTTTTTCCCATCTCAAAACTGCCCAACGTGCCTAAATAAATTTTCACTTCAAAAACAAAATGGTGGCCGCCATTAAGTGTTGTCGTTTGTGGTTGTTTTTTTTTATGACAAATTCATGTGGGATATCAAAATAAAGGGCTTGAGAGCCATAGGATATTTTTTTTTCATATATCATTAAATCTCACAAAACCAGTTCGGTTTTATGCCTGGTCAGGGTACAACGGATGCCACTTTCGCTATCCGCCAGCTGTGCGAAAAATACAGAGCTGTGCATAAAAACTTGCACATGGTGTTCATTGACCTCGAAAAGGCATATAACCGGGTGCCTCGAGAGGTTTTGTGATGGGCCCTTAATGAGAAAGGTGTGCCTGGGAAGTATGTGCAGTTAATCCAAACGATGTACAGTCGATGCAGTACCCAAGTCCGGTCTGCAGTGGGCATTACTGATAGTTTCAGTGTAGCGGTCGGTTTGCACCAGGGGTCGGCTCTCAGCCCTTACCTCTTCCTGATGATAATGGACGCTCTGATGTCGAACATCCAGGAAGAGGCTCCGTAGTGTATGCTGTTTGCTGATGACATTGTGCTGATTGCCGAAATTGGCTTAGATATCCAGAGCAGATTGGAGACGTGGTGGCAAAGACTGGAGAGTGTGGGCCTGAAATTGAGCAGAACCAAAATTGAGCAGAAAAAATCTGCTCCGACTTTCGGTACCTCGGGTCGCTTATCCAGGGGATGGCGATATAGACCGAGACGTAACGCACAGGATCAACTCAGGATGGATGAAATGGCGACAGGTCACTGGAACAACTTGCGACCGACGGATGCCCCTTAAGTTAAAGGGGAAAATCTATAAGTCCGTGATTAGACCTGTTGTACTGTATGGGTCAGAATGTTGGGCTGTGAAAAAGACGGATGAAAAAACTTTTTTACAAAAAAATAGAACCGACTTCCAAAAAAAGTACAATATTTTGCACTTTTTTTGGAAGTCGGTTCTATTTTTTTGTAAAAAAAATATATATTTTTTTTTTACTTTTTAGTTGTGGTTCGCCATTAAACTGTGTTAACAATTCATAGACGATAGCAGCAAATGCGGTTGATATGCTGTCAATTTTTGAAGAGTTCCGTTGTATGTTTCCGAAACTGATCATCAGATCTATATGAAATTTAAATGGGACCATTTCGGAATACACCCCGTTCAAACCAAAAAAGAATTTTGCAAATCCGTCTATATATGACGAAGTTATGCCCAAACCTACATAAAAATATAAACATCCGAATTGATAACCTCCTCCTTTCTGAAGTCGGTTAAAAGTGTGCTACTTTTTGAATATTTTTTAATCCCTATTATCAATTGACTATTCTAGATACCGAATCATAAAAGTAGTAGTAAAATTACTGGACCCTTTTTGCTTGGACTCGCCCACATATTGTGTTTAGCAGGCGAACGGATTAATTTATCTACGCTAGTTGAAATGCAATCTATTAATTATCAAATAATGAAGTTAGAAGAACTTACGGACACCGCAGTTAATTTCAAATCATCTTTCAGGTGAGAGACACAAGCGATTTTGGCCGCCACTTCGCCGTCCAACAAGACCGCCTGCACTTGTTACTGACCAAGCTTGAAGAGCGCATGGCCACGCATGTGTCGGAACTGCCCACGATCAACCTTGCGCTGTATGCCGTGCACTGCGAGAGGGCGCCACTTATCATATATGATAGTAATGGTGAGTTTGGTTGTAAAACAAACAGTCTACGCGGGAGTGCATGTTCCTAAGAGTGACCGTGGCCCGGGAACGTAAAGGGTAACTGAAGAAACGGGGGTGGGTTTTAGTTAGTAAGAGTCTGACACGCCCGCCCGCTCCACCCTAGAGCGGGAGAAGTCATCAGATAATTTCCCACGGGACCGCTTAAGTATTACGTAAGCAATAGGGGGGCGGGGGGGTCTATGCTTTGCTTAATTTTGATGACATGGGAGGTGTGGGGGTCCAGATCGTGATTACGTCAACAGTAGGTAATTATTCACTTTTTTACACATATGGCAACCCACACATAGTATATGCTTGAAAACGACACGCATATTCGGGGATTCACACAAATAATGAATACATGAATCAATAAAAAAACAGAATACTTACATTAAAAGAAATATGCATATACCAATGTTTACGTAAGCATGGGAGAGAGCTTTGCTTACTTTTGCTGACAAGTGGGAGGAAGGGGGTAAATAATTGTAATAAATCTGCCAACGTACCTAATGCTTGAACGAAACGGAACGGAACCCACCCTTAAAAAAAAACTGTCGAGTATTCCACGTTTATGCACACTTTAAGAACTTACAATAAAATAATTGTTCTAAAAAATACCATTTAAGTAACTCATTCATTGTCAGCCTCGAAAGTCGAGTCGCATGCGCAGTTACTACTCACCGTGAGGTCTTGGGTTCAATGCTCAGGTCAGGTAAAGTGCAATCAGGTCCTAAAAGCGACTTCCTAGCCTAAGGTCTTCTTACTTTGTTATCAGGTTTCCATCTGGAATTTCTCAGTAGTATCCTTGAGTCTACATTTGTTACCCGTCAACGGGAATAGGCTCTTTTACATGGGACTCAAACGTACTAGCTATAACTCAACTTATGTTTTACTATTTACCAAATGAAATTTTTGACATTTACATCTAAATCTCTCGCACTGCGACTTAGTCAAATTCAGCTACGGAACCCAAAACTTTAATACAATTCTTCCACAGATCAAAAGGTGCTATCCCATGTGCAAGCCTTCATGTCTCCTAAATGGGGCGGCGTGGTGCTGGGCGGGCCCAGCGAGCCTGACTGCCGCGACGCTCGCGCCACCTGGCGGCCTAATGTGAGGGTAGTGATGGGCACCTTCATCTCACAACTCCGGAAGCTGCTGGGGATCACTGACGCGGTGAGTGTCTTATATGGAGCAGTTCTGAATTTGACAGTAACGCCACCTGGTGGCCTAATGTAGGGTTTGTGATGCCACCTTCATCTCAGAGCTCCGGAAGCTGCTGGGGATCACTGACGCGGTGAGTGTCTTATATGGAGCAGTTCTGAATTTGACAGTAACGCCACCTGGCGGTTTAATGTAGGGTTTGTGATGCCACCTTCATCTCACAGCTCCGCAAGCTGCTGGGGATCATTGACGCGGTGAGTGTCTTATATGGAGCAGTTCTGAATTTGACAGTAACGCCACCTGGCGGCCTAATGTAGGGTTTGTGATGCTGAGATGAAGGCATCTCAGAGCTCCGGAAGCTGCTGGGGATCACTGACGCGGTGAGTGTCTTATATGGAACAGTTCTGAATGTGACAGTAACGCCACCTGGCGACCTAATGTGAGGGTCGTGATGGGCACCTTCATCTCACAGCTCCGGAAGCTGCTGGGGATCACTGACGCGGTGAGTGTCTTATATGAAGCAGTTCTGAATTTGACAGTAACGCCACCTGGCGGCCTAATGTAGGGTTTGTGATGCCATCTTCATCTCAGAGCTCCGGAAGCTGCTGGGGATCAGGGAACAGTTCTGAATGTGACAGTAACGCCACCTGGCGACCTAATATGAGGGTCGTGATGGGTACCTTCATCTCACAGCTCCGGAAGCTGCTGGGGATCACTGACGCGGTGAGTGTCTTATATAGAACAGTTCTGAATGTGACAGTTATCACCAAAATTTTACCTCTCACAATACATCTCCGGAACCCTCTCTGTGCAACGCCTGTTAGGGTACTTCCCTGAGAAAACTGCAAAGGGGTTTCCCCTGCGATCTACTGAATACCTTTTAGTAAAACCTGGCATTTGAAAATGAAGGGGCCATGGCTAACAATGTGATGCATGATATAAGAGATATGGATGGAGGTAGCAATCATTTTCGTTAATTGAAGCGGGAATCAGTACCGCCTTCAACTTTGCTCATACTTGACAATGTGTGCCGCGGATGAAACAAAGAAGACGTCTCGTGATTTCGAAATATTATAAACCTGATACCATTGCAAGAACGAATTTTAGTCATCCCATATCACAAACCTATAACATCTCTAGCAATCTGTGGATCTACAGTATAGAAACACAAACCTTTCAAGAATATGTAGTTATAAAATTACTTTGTATCACATTTCAGGAACACATCGAAGGCGGTCACTTGGAACCTCTGCGCTCTGTAACTCCTCGCCAGTGGGAGATCGACAACCTGCTCCGCATCAGGACCTTGGAGCAACTCACATCGGCTGAGAGGACGCTGCAATCTTTAGCGCAGTTGCTCGGTAAAATCTAGAATATATATGAACATGATCATCATTGAATTAGCTGTTCTATAATAAGTTAGGTTAGTTCCAGTCTGGTGGATTTCAATATTTCGGACTCTTAGTGTGACCCATAGTGACCGTCATAGACAATAGGGAATATGCATGAAAAAAATATTATCTAACCGGTTTATCGATGAATATACAAAAATAGAGTACGAACAGTGACAGCAGAATCAAAATTGGTCGAAAATTAACAAGATTTAACAATTTTTAACAAATATATTTGTCCCTCTCTCGAAAACGCTGTTTTCTATGGCAGTTGTATGTGCGTCATGTCCTTTGACGTCAAAGAACACGTCGGACTTCTCTTTCTAATTATCAACTCTAAAGCTTTATAACTTCGTCGCTGATGATGATATTTTGAAAATTCCTTTATATTTGTTCACTATAGTTAATAAGTCTTTCATTGAACGAATAAAAAAATATCATGCATATTCCCTATTGTGTGACAAATGCTATTGACAGTTTTTCTTAATAATATTAATCAATAAGGCACCATAGATTCGATAAATGGTCACCCAACCGGATGTTGAGCAAATGCGTTTTAACTTTGCAAATCCATCATGATTTGCTCCAGATTCTTCTACGTATTTGTGCAAGGTTTCGCCTCTTAACCAAATTCAAATTAAATTATTTATTTGCTTAGTACAGGTAGGTATAAAAAAGGTGTTATAAATAAATATTAAGTACACTGTATCATTATTCATTACCTATTAAGGCCACCAACCATACTAGATTGGTGTTGGTAAAAATTAAAATGTTTTATTTGACCTTTCAACTTCTTATACATATTCCAGGCGAAATCTCCAACATTGTGATTAACGATGAAGTAGGAGCATCTATAAACTCAGCTGTGGACAGCATCCAACAAGCCAGCGAGCTGATGAAACAAGGGAAGCTCGTGGAGGCCTACAAGATGTCTCAGAGCGCTTTCCTCGCCGCCGAGACAGCGTTCATGGAGCCCAGTCTCTTGGCGCTGCTGTACTTCCCTGATGATCAGAAGTGAGTATGGATTCTATTGGCTTATGGCTTTTGAAACACGATCGATTGGCATCACTCTTTTTTTTGTGTAAAATTTTCATACAAAATGTATGGGAAGTTTTATGCAATTCCTGACTTTTTTAGTACTCCAACCTGGATTGGTCCCATACATTTTTTTAATCAGTATTAGAAATAGCATCAATTGGCATCAATATTTTTTTTTTGTAAAATGGCCATTTTCTTGCTAATAGTACTTAAATTTTTTTTTATCTGTGAATGGGCATTAAAATTTCACAAGACCCTTTTCTTGTAGCTGCAACGATTAAGGTTACCCCCCGTATACAACGCAATTTGGAATAAATGTCAGGCTAAACATAAGAAATTGTCGGTAAATATCGATAAGGTTTTAACTCGCATTATTTCATAAAAACGCTTCTTTCACAAGTCAGTCACATCAGTGCCAGATTAGCCACGTAGCAAGAGTAGCAAAAGGGCCCCGATCATTGCGGCGGCCGCGCTTAGACGAAAAAATAAGTCAAGATATCTATTCTTAATTCTTTATTGTACACCAAACATTTCACATAGTACTTAGTGGTTACACAATGCATGTACAAAGGCGAGCTTAACTCAATGTTGAGTTTTCTCCCAGCAAACCTTTGAGTGATAGAGAGAGATCACATTTGAGGGTAGAATATGTATCTATCATCATCAGCCTTTTAATGTCCCCACTGTTAGGGCACAGGTCTCGTCTCTGGTGAGAGGGTCCACCACGCGGGGCCAATGCGGATTGGTGGATGTCACATGTCTTCGAATTTTTGTGGTTCTAGGTCATGCCGGTTTCCTAACGATGTTTTCCTTCACGGTTTTGAGAGCAATGGTGATGAAATAATTTACACAAAGTAAAGCGCCTGCCTGAGTTTGAATTCACGACCTACACTTGTAAATTGCGGCCAATACCAATCTATACTATATGAAATCTAACCAATTTCGGATTATCCGTAGGCAACTGTCTACAGACAGGCCCATCACTTAAATCATATACTGCCCATACAAAATTCCTCTTATTTTCTTTTACAGGTACGCGATCTACATTCCATTGTTCCTTCCAATAATGTTCCCGGTAGTACTATCTCTGAAGAACTTGCTGCTCTGGTTCAGAGGCAAGCCCATCCATAAAGAGAAGACGGACTGAACAAGTAGTATTAATTATTTAAATAATATAATTAGTATTAAATGTACTGTGAATAAAGTATTGTTATACTAATAGGAGTTTTCATAATGTAACTATGTTTGTTGTATTATCTGGAAGAAAAGAGGGGGAAGTATAAATCCAGTCACAGAGCTCAAATGAAGACAAAAGTAAGGGTTCCTGTTTATTATTTTGTCAAGGAGCTGGTCCTCGATTGAGAAAGTTGAAAGGATATATTGAGAAGTACTTACATATAAATGCTTGAAGAATGTTTTGATAATTATAACCTATGTAGGAATCGTCCAATCACAGACAAGACGGTCTGGACTGATTGGTCAATTCCTGCACTTCTCCACTCCGCTCTGTTTCAGTAGAAACGCACCCTAAAGGTGATTTGTCACCGGAAAACGAGGTGTGGATGGGATGGACGAGAATTGAAATTTGTATGGCAACATTTCTATCTACGCCCTGCCCATCTTTGGTCTATATGCGCGAAGATGTGCGAGGCGAGAATTGAAATATTTTTTAGTACAATATTGAACTTTATTGCACACTAATCTCGGACCGGCTATCGAGGACCCGCACGGTCTCTCTTCGTCAATCGCTGACTCGCGATGGAAGCGCTGGCACGCGCTGGCACACTCCGACCATCGCGAGACATCGCTGCATACTATACTTTCCAGCGTCCAGTGCTCTTTCTCCACAAAACGTAGTAGGCAAGCGAGACACGGCTGGCCGGGCGGCGCGTGATAGCGCGGTCTAGCGATGGACATCTTTCGGTGTAATTTCAATTCTAGCCCATCCCATCCACGCCTCGCCTCGCCGGTTTAAAACCACCTTAATCGTTGTGTGAAAGGGGAACTATGTGGAAGCTCCTTGTGTTGTGCCTGGCGGTTATAAGTTCCGACTGTAGGTATGCAGCTGGTGGGATCAGACGAAATTGCTGATATAGTCATAATTGGCGTTTTTGCTGAGAATTGTTACGTTTTATTGGCTCTGCAGTCACCAATTTGGTGGTTTATAGAGTGAGATCCGAGAACCGCCAGACATTACTTATTTTCTGATTAACAATATTAATAGGATTGTGTTGTGTTCGGACTCGCGGACGGCGAGTAGTGGGTAACTCGCCGTCCGATCAGCACCAGGCCCGAGAGTCGACGGCGCGTAGTGTTCCACGCGCGCCTCAAAGAGTTGTCAGCAAAACGTGACGGGGCCCGACATGGCCGATGTCTGCCCAGGGGTTGAGGATAAATTCGAAACAGAGTTACCTCGCCCTTGGGCATTCAGGGCAGGGAAGGAACATGGGTGGGTGTTAGTCAGTAAGAGTCTGACACGCCCTCCCGCTCCACCCTAGAGCGGGAGATGTCATTGGATGATATCCCACATACAAAAAAAAAAAAAAAATTGTGTTGTGTTTGTATTTACTTTCCGTCAGCCCAAGCTGGCAGGTATGCATTACGTACGCGTACGTTCAAAAAACATCTAACACTACTCAATCCCGCACATTTTTAACCGACTTCAAAAAAGAGAAGGTTCTGTATACGACTCGTATGTCTGTATATATGCTTATTTATCCGCGGTTTTCTCGAAAACTACTGATCCGATTTGGATGGGGTTTTCGTTATTCAAATTCATATTTTTCAAGGAAGGTTTTAGTATATAAATAAAACATTAGGATCTGATGAAGATCTTCGGAGATAGACAGTGGAACTCTTCAATAACTAACAGAAATTGACTCGCGATAACTGCGATCGTTTGTGTGGGGAACCACAACTAAAAAGTGAAATTATTTTTTTTACAAAAAAATGGAAGAGTTATTTTGCACTTTTTTTATGGAAGTCGGTTCTATTTTTTGTTAAAAAAAAATTTAATGTCTGGTGGCTCTGGGATCTTAAGACTATTAGAACCTTCAGGGGCATAAGTTGTGAAGAACAGCTGTATTTTACTTGGAAGGCCTAGATTATTGAACAGGAAATAAAACGAGAATGTTGCTTCAATTAGATATATAATGTATCATTATTAATACTTGAGGTACTTAATCAGAGTCGGAATCCGATCAAAACATTATTATCTAACTATATTACGATATCATTGTGCAGAAAATACATTGTGTGTTGTTCAATTATAATTTAATCTAAATATACGCTTATGTCCTGGGGGCGGACTTATTGTTGAAAGGACGATTTGTTCGTCAGCCTAGTACAATATGAAACAGAAATTATTTACGCTACGTACTAAAAAATGTGCTTGTAAAAATGTTCACTAAATGGCCTGTTTTGCTACTTCCAGATAAGTTTCGGTTATAATATACTAGCGACCCGCCCCAGCTTCGCTCGGGTAAAAATTATACATAGAAACCTTCCTCTTCAATCACTCTATCTATTAAAAAAAACCGCATCAAAATCCGTTGCGTGGTTTTAAAGATTTAAGCATACATAGGGATATAGGGACAGAAAAAGCGACTTTGTTTTATACTATGTAGTGATGGGAGATTTTTTTTACAACATTGTTAACACATATTTGATCTAGTAGATAACGCCCCTATTTGGAAACTTAGAACAGCCTGTTTCAAATATCTATTTTGTGTAAAATGGAGATTTCTTTTGACCGATGTTTTACAATACATTGTTTTATGAACATAATTAAAATTAGTACCTATGAAATAAGTCCGTCCCCAGTCGACTATTGAAGTGAACTTGAAATGTAAACGATCATTGATATGTGAACACGTTCTTCAATAACTCAACCATTAGCTATATATAAATTTGTCTGTCTCGCCGCTTGCAAATAAGGTATTTTACAACAGTACACTTTTTGTAAAAGCAGATATTCACGATATTTTTCGCCTGAGAAAATACGTAACTGTAGTTTTCTTAACGGGATACTTTACTGAAACTTTAGTAAATTAGTATCTTGCCGAACAAAATAATGGACGATATAAAACACAGTATGGCGACAAAACAACAATCTCTTTTAGGACATTTCGTAATTTTTACAGATCAAAATTAGAGCTCCAATTTCTAGCTTATCTCGTTTCATTTCTTTTAGCGTTCTATATTTTTGGTATTGTAAAGATACTCATAGCATAGATTCTTGAAAACCTTGTAATATTTACTGGATATGTACCGATCATATTGCAAAGGGCACACGAATTTACTGCATTTGTAAATTATAATGTGCAATAAGTAAATAGTAATTCGGAAATAAATGATCGATTCAAACCGGTACACATCTCACATTCATTTATCTACTAACGAAGGACAATTCACACGAGTTATCTAAGTACATTAGGATTCATTCCAATCGGTTTCTGTGATCATAGCCACGTTTTCCCCTTTACCCGGTAAGTAATCGAACTCCCAGAGGGAATTGGCCAACACGAGAGTCTCCCCTTCCGACAACTCGAAGTTTAGAGTGTAACAGTCATCCTCGCAGGGAGCGCGCGGTCTCAGCTGCATGAACGTCTTCCCTTTCAACTGAGACATGATTATCAACCCAACATCAAGCTCCAAATACTTATATCTATGAGTATCATAGTTTTTAGACAATAACAACCAATTAAAATGAGAAGGAGGGATATGAGGGGACAGGAAATAAGGTCTAGGTGCGAGGATCCTAAAGGATTTAACCGCACGAATATCGCAGTTCTGAAAATGGACAAACCAACTCGGTATGTCGGTGTTCGTTATTCTAGAGACTATTTCTTCTAAGTCCATTGGCTGGCGACCGATGCGTATGTTGGTGAGGATTCGGCAAGGAACTGAGTCGCGGAGTCGGTCATCGTCGCTGATCAGGCCGGTCAGGTTGAGTTCATCGCGCGGAGACCAGTCGTAGTGGGCATCCACAACGATAACCGGCGCCCCGCGGAGGAGGTGGTGGTTGAAAACTTCGTTGTATGAGGTGTCAGACAAGCGGGCAATGTTTTCTGGAAAAATTACAACATCATAGTGAACGTTTTATCCTTAGGAACTTTACCATTTTTTCTTATCGATTCCTAATTGAACGGTTCAATGCATTCTAACAAATTCAATTCAAGCAACCACAGATGTTTGATAAATGTAAATGGGACACGCCTGCACACCAAATACGAAGTTATGTAATTTGAATGGAAATTGGTTTCACTCGGAGTTAGTGGCAAAAAGACTCCAAGCTGTTTAAATTCTAAATCAATAAATTACTAGAAGCTAAATTACTGAAGACATTGACACGGCTGCGACAAATTAACTTCAACCTTATTGAACGTTCCTGAGTTATTAGAAAAGTTTAGATTCATTGCATGTATAGGTAATAACGGTTAAAATACTTAGGGACCTATCTAACTACTGCATTGCCTAGGTAGTTTCTTTCAAATGCAGTCAACTTCACTAAAAATACCTGCTAACCATCTTTGTAACACAAATACCTGCCAAACATCTTTGTACGTTCATCACGAAAACTTTCTGGGTAGGTACGTGTGCTAAATGTATTGTGATATCGAAAAATAACTTTTTTTGGCGACGGACAGTAAGGCCCTGCCCGCACCGCGATATTTCACCGCGCGATTTTTTTCTCGCAATTCTGTAACACATTGAATCTTAAATCAGATTTTTTTTTCCGCGCGAATTTTTAACCGCCACTGCGGCTACTTCTATATGATTCAATGTGTTACAGAATTGCGAGAAAAAAAATCGCGCGGTGAATTATCGCGGTGCGGACTGGGCCTGACTCTTCAAAAACTAGACAGCACGGGCATTCAATCGAATATTCCGATTCAATTGGATCTTTGTACCCCAGTAACTATTTATGTAATTGCACAACGAGTATTGGTTTATTGCTGATCGGTATCAACTCTTCGCAATGGCTTTGACTTTTAAATAGAGGTCATTTAACTGATAAAGGTGGGGTTAAATTAATCATTATGTTCAAAACAGTTGATTAAAAAACGATAGTAGGTATTCTACTTTCTAATATTTATTGTTAATCAAATATAAAACCACATTTCAATCAACTACCCTACCATCCAAGTTATTGCTCTTGTGCACAAAATGTTTTTGTCTTTTTTTGATACCTCTATTCTTCTTGTGCGTTATAATTTATGCTATCGTTTATATTCATTTGTGTACAAGAGCATTACAAATGAGCAGTCATGGAACAATTTACACCTAAGTAACTACAGTAGATTTCCTCTTCCGATCATACGTCCGAACCTTTTACAAATAATTAAAGCATTAAAATTATCATTATCACTCAGTACATGTGCTTTTTTAATTGAATGAAAAACTAAATGGCGAACTCTAGATACTGCTAGTGCTGCTACGTATGCATATCCAAGACTTTTTCAACAATCTTTTTTTTCCGTCATATTAGCCATTATCTGAGGAAAAGAAAAGAAAAACTGTTTAAATTCAAGCGAATGCAGAAAAGTTATATTTCTGAAGGCATTTACGCTTGTAGAATAAAATTAATGATTTTGCCGAGCAGTCTTCTATTTTCGAAACGTTAAGTGCGAGTGCTTCTCCCTAATACCGTTGGACAATAATGTAAAGCAATGTAATCACCAACAATATCCATTCAGTTAGGTTTGCAAAAACAATGAAATACTTACTGACTGCCTCACAGGCTATGCAATCCGTTGTTGACGCTCCTCCATCCACATTAGGAGGTTCCGCTGGTCGCGCGATCATACACTTGTTGTGGTACAAAGGAGTCCAGTCCCAAACAGGTAACAATTTGATGAGAACAATCCTGGCTACCGCCGATGCATGCCACTTGAAAGTATCCGTCTGGCTGACAGTGTATCCAATCGCTATCCCCATAATCAAAACCAGAACCACCCTTGTCCAACGCTTGATAGTAGCTTTCCTCACTGAATTCGTCAAAGGTCGACAAATTAAATCCATTTCTTCATCGCTCATGCCAGCTTCCTTACAATATTCATAGAAAGAACGCACTTCGGAGTTAATTAACTCGAATTTTTCACGTTGAGACATTTTTGCCCCGTTTTTGAGACTCATCTTGATGACCTAGTCCCGCGGCGATCAATAATAAACTCGACGGTTTTATTGATAGGAATGAAATTTCGCGCGCGCGCGGAAAGCTCGATTAGGTTTTAAATGTTGCAGTACTGTTCCAAAGAAGTTAATGACACAGCAACATTAAAATCGACTAAACTACAACATGCGTGATCTATGCAAACTGGCCAAGTGCATGTTGACTTCACACATTGAGGGTTCCGTACCAAATGAGGGAATTTCAAAGTAAAAATCTGATTTATCAATAAATTGGTATTTGATAATAAATTATATTACCTTCAAGTTCCTAGGGTCAATGGGAAGTTAAAAAATTCTTCAGAACAAGATTTTGTGACAAATGACGAACAGACGGACACATGAGTGACAGTAACAGGGCTCCGTCTGGATCCTTCGGGTACGGAAAGAAAATGAGAATCCAGTTTTTACAATAACTAGTTACTATTACAATAACACATTATTATATTTTTACAATAACACATTATGTTTTTTGCTAACAAAATAATTTTCTATTTACTAAATTAAATAAACCTTACTTCTCGGTTCTCGTAACTACGTATGCCATACCAAGTACGGTTTTTGCTTTGGCTCTAATCGATTATTATTTTCAAGTACGGTCAAATATTTTTATTTTCACTTCAATATGTTTGTTTTTTTATTTTACAACTTGGCAATACTAAAAGTCAAATACCTTTCCGCCATATTGAAAGTTCTATAGTGGGAAGTCGGTCAAACGCTGACCCTATTAGTTATTTCTATTTATTGTGTGACGGTATTTAGTGAAAAAGTTGTCCTAAAATTTTCTTATACATTTAGTGAACTACTTGTTGTGATTTGAATATTGAAAAGTGCGTTTATACAAATTTGCAATTCGCCTAATGAATACGTCACAGCGCCATGTTGTATTCCTGCGCTGATTGCAGGCACGAGAAATCTGCCAACCCGTTTATTTTCCGGGATTAGTTCCCAAGAATAAATCGAACTGCGATTTTGTACTCAAATATATTTTAATTTATATTTGTTGGCAAATGTCAAACAACTTTAGTGGAATAGATGCATCCCTATCGTCGCATTTTGAGTGCTAATTCCTAATATCTACTGCATTTTTGTGCATCCGCGAAAGTTGAAAGGACTGTGTTGTAAAAGAAAGAAGTGATAATTAGCCAAAATTCCGGTCCCAACGCGCAGACGAGAAGGTGCCTACCCGCCGGGGCAAGCAGGCGAATCTGACATGAACAAGCGTAAAAACCGCCAAGGGCCACCGAGGTAACTATCATCCTTTTAACATCATCTTTGAGCATCGAGCTGACATGTCTTTGTTGTTGGGGCTAGTGTCCGCTTAGTAGCGAACATTTTGTTGTCACGTTGACAGATTTTGGGAGGTTGTTAAGCATGGATACGCTGACAGTGTAAACAAAAATGAGATTGTGCGGTGTTGTGTGGTGTGAGATCGGAGCGTGCGATGCGGCGCGTCGCGGCGCTCTAGTCTAGATGTTTGGCCTACTTTTGCTCCGTACTCGATACGATTAATATAGCCATCTGATCAGCTGTTGGCGATCCCAGTACGCTAGTCGCAAACCGTACTAATTATGAACTGCAATTTACTATCAAAGCTCAACATTGCAAACTGTCACTTTCATGCTAAATTTTGCTAAAATAACCATTAAGTAGACAGCAGGCCGCGTTTGAAGTGCCGTTCCCTAACATTCTGTAATAGGAAGTAAGGTAAATGCTTTTATTTTCAATCACTTTCACTAGTTTGTATGATGGTGGATATAATTACTGGCAAAAGTCCAAAGTTCTTAATTAGAATTCTCGTATTGCTGTTAATTTGTTTAGTGTTGGTTATACCATATGAATTTTAACTGTGGTTGATAAATTTTCATGTGATAATTATTATTTAGTTATTTATCTACTTCCTCATAGCAATGTGTGGTATTATAATGTTGATAGTTTAACATCACGTTTAACATTTAGGGATTATAGTTTAGTTTACCATTAGTTATTTGTACCTTCACATTTGGTTATGAGTATACACTTTCTAATTTGCACAGTGTATGTGTTCTATTGCTCTTTCCAACTATGATTATAGTTTAATGCGTCAACGCCCCATGGCATGCGGGAGACGAGACACAATCGATTTTCTTTTGTGTGTTTCTCCGGTAACTGACAGATTTAAGTCAATGCATTAGTGCCGCTCATTGTCCTGGAAATATTGTTTTCATATAGCTACAGTAGTGTTAGATAGATCTTTGCTACGAGCATCACAATAACCAATGCCTTTCAATTGATCGCATGGGAAGTTAAATGGATGATTCACTTTATTTTTCTTTTATCAATGAACTTAAACTTTGGTCAATGTAATGAGATAGTGGTAGTATTTGATGGTGTTTTACAACTCTACAATATATTGATAGTTTGTTAAGAACAGATTTATGTTGTAATGTTTGAAACATTACAACATAAACATTAGGATAACATCTGAATATTATGTTGTAAGAAATTGGCAACATTGTTGTTAACATTTAATTTGTTATGAACATTGTGTAACTGCAGTTTCTCTGATAGTTATTGTATTTATCCCTAGAGACTGGACTGTAAACCAAATGAAAATTAGTTTTGCTCAGAATATGATAGTAAATGCCAACAAAATTCTAAACATGTACTTTTTTTTTATTGCTGATAGGCACGCGTTTGACCACTCTCTCACCTGATAGTAAGCGATGATGTGGTCGAAGATGGAGCATGCTTGCCTAGAAGTAACCTATTCACTCTTGACTTAACTTTACTAAGGTTACATTAGCGACAAGAAGCCTTTGAATTGCCAATAAAAATGTAAATTTTTGGTCTTACTTTTCACAAAAAGCAAGCAAAACTAGTAATACATATTCATTACTTAAAATATCACCAAAATCATCATTATTACACATCAATCATCTAAGTATAAATTGTTAAGGCAATTAACCTAAAAATTATAAACATGTTAATAAAAAGTATAATTCTTTGTCTGTGAAGCAAAACTATTTCCTATCTATGGTAGCTATTTTTATAACTTGCAGTGCAATGCTAACTTTCTAAGAAAATATGATAATTTGCAACACAAATGAGATGGGGTTTCCATATATGGTGTAAGTTTTTTGTATTGTATGAATAATGGTACATCATACTGTTGATTAAAATTGAAGCTGTTTATGTAGTACTTACTAGTGCCATACTAACGTTGCCTTTGATCAGGGTAAAGGGCTGACTCTCTGTTGATAGTTGGGCTAAAAACAGAATCTGCTTTGTAGTTAGGCTGGAGATTGTTAACAACCTTTTTATCATGCTTTCATTTTTTTTACCATTGATAGGCTCCCGTTTGACCACTATCTCACCTGATGGTAAGCGATGATGCGGTTGAAGATGGAGCATGTTTGCCTAGAAGTAAACTATTCACTCTAGACTTAAAGACTCCAAGGTTGTAGCTATCAGACCTGGACCTTGAGGTCCTCCTGCCCTATTCCAACTGTTAAACCCGAGGAGCACATATTTCACTTACATAAATTTTATCAGCTTTAATCTCAATATTCACCATATTTCTAGCTGTATCATCTTTAGAATAGAATAGAATACTCTTTGATAGATGAGTGAACATGTATCTATAATTCTAAATAAAATGCTTATGTACAAGTGACAAGTACCTATGCTGGGCTTGTAGAAAGAAGCTTATCAATTGGAGACAAGTTAGGAAGTAGGTTACATGATGCAGTGGTCATGTTTTATTGATAAGATAACACTGATGTTAACGTTCAAAGTTTTCTTAATATTGTCATGATTGAATTGAAATATGTAGTGTAAAATCGTGATATTTCTACTTTTAACTAACAAATAAAAACTTTAAATAATATGTGACTTTATTGAACACTAGCATCCGCCAGCATCTTCGCCTATGTGGAATTAGTACTTCCCCCATTATAAATTATGCCGTGCTGTTCCAGACTATAATCTATCACTCTGCCAAATTTCATCCAGATCTGTTCAACCATTCTGGTATGAATATTGAATAGTGGAACTAATTTAATTTTTGTTCTGAAAAAGTGTGCTATTTAGAGACATCATTTTAATGTTTCTGTAATCTTTACATAAACTTCTATCACATAGAATAATTTCAGATCGTTCTCTTTTCATACTTGGGAGATGAGGGGGATATATAAAAAAAAAGAAGAAAGAAAAATAATTTATTCTGCACAGATTTAACGCACATTACAGAAAAAACGGATTAAATAACGTAAACATACATGAATGCTAAAAGCCTCGTATTCAATCAATGTAAGTCTTCTGTTCATTGCCTAATGAACAGATATATTACGGATATATTTTTATTTCTTTATTATTTGCAAAATAGTTGGGCAAACATCATCTAAAACTACGAGGGCGGGTCAATAAGTCCGTGACTTTTGGAATAAAACACAGATTTTTTGATAAATAAATCATTTTAGTTTTCAACGTAGTCTCCCTTGAGCTCTATACACTTTGTCCAACGCTTCTCCAATTTTTTTATCCCTTCCAAAAAATATGATTTGTCGAGGACCACAAAATAGGCCTTTGTTTGCGAGATGACTTCATCATTGGAGTCAAATCTTTTTCCACCAAGCCATTTCTTCAGGTTTGGGAACAAGAAGTAGTCACTCGGAGCCAAACCTGGAGAATAGGGCGGATGAGGGAGCAATTCATAGCCCAATTCATGGATTTTTGCCATGGCAACTGCACATGTGTGCACCCTTGCATTGTCTTGGTGGAAAAGAACTTTTTTCTTGGCCAAATGAGGTCGGTTTTTTTTTTCAAAAAAATATAATAATGGCATAATATTCCCCATTGATTGTTCTTCCCTTTTGAAGGTAGTCAATGTGGATTATCCCACGTGCATCCCAAAAAACAGACGCCATAACTATATTAGCAGACAAACCCACCTTGGCCTTCTTTGGCGCCGATTCACCCTTAGAAACCCACTGTTTTGACTGTTGTTTGGTCTCTGGTGTGTTGTGATGGATCCATGTTTCGTCCACGGTTACAAAACGGCGCAAAAACTCCTCCATATTGCGATTAAACAACGCCAAACCTTCCTGTGAAGTTGTTACACGATTGCGTTTGCGGTCGACTGTGAGCAAACGCGGCACCCATCTTGCGGAAAGCTTTCTCATGCCCAAGTGATCATTCAAAATTGAAACCACTGAGCCATGCGAGATCCCTACGGCTTCCACAATCTCTTGCACTTTCAATCTTCGGTCGGCCAACACCATATCGTAAATTTTTTCGATTGTTTCGGGTGAAGAGACCTCAACTGGGCGTCCAGGACGTTCGGCATCTTCAGTGCTTGTACGGCCACAACGAAATTCAGTAAACCACTTTTTTACCATTGAATTCGATGGTGCAGAGTCCCCATAGTAGGTATTTATCAAGCTTAAGGCTCAATTACACCTTCCGATTTCAAGGGACCCAATTCAGGAACAAACTAACTAGGAAGCAGGAAGCGAGCAATTACACTATCCTAAATTGAACTCTTAAGTCGGCAGTGTTGCCAACTCTTACAAATTCGAGTCCCTAAACAGAATATCAAAAGTCGCTCTAAAGTCTCTTATAAACTGATTCTACCAGGAGCGGACTTAAAAATAAAAAGAGCGGACACAGATTTTTTTTCTGGGAAAGGGACTTTTTGAAATTTAATTTAATTCTAAACACAAACAAAAATACTACTAGCCCATTTGTAGCGACAAAGTCTCTAAATTGGCAACACTTAGCTCTAAATCGGGGTGATGCGATTACACTATCCTAAATACACAATTTAGGAAGTCAAATCGGGACCTTTCAATCTCACTAAATCGGACACTAACTGCTCTAACTGCTATTACACCTTCCTGTTTCCTAAATTGGGTCCCTTGAAATCGGAAGGTGTAATTGAGCCATTAGCCTTGGTCTAGGTAATGGTTTTTTTTCGCAAAAAATAATGCTTAATAAGCACACGAAATTCACTTTTTTCCATTTTTTCCTCAAATTACTGGGTAGTCTGATAAAGATAGCTGTCAAACACAAACTAACTGACGCAGCAAGTTCAAATTTTGACAGGAGTCAACTGACAGATGCCTGTTGACAGGAGTAGTGTTGCTTTTTCAGTAAAGAGGTCAGAAATTCAAAAAGTCACGGATTTATTGACCCGCCCTCGTATTTCAAATTGATAGCATTAGTAGTTCTTGAGATATCCAGCTGTGACAGATGGACAGACAGACTGAGTCGCATCATAGGGGTTCCTTTTTACCATTTTAGTACAGAATGGTTCTGTCAGAACCTAACAATAACTTTGGGGAAAACATCACATTGATAACACCCAAAAGATAACAATCCTATAAATAATTTACATGAACATCTATTATAATTATAAACCAATTAGGCTGCTAATGTCATTGGCAAACATCTCATTAAGTTATCATTAATGTGCTATAAATACCTGACTGTCTGAAAATAGAGCCATAAATTTATTATTTTTAAAAATATGAGTTGGTGAATATTTAATACTGTGTCAGTGTTTGTGATAAATGGATAGACAAAAACAAACATCATGATGAAAAAAAGAATGTAAGTACTAGCCATGCCCAATTAACTTTTTAAAAAAATGTTGTGGTTTCCAAAGACTTATCTAATTACTTAGAAAACATGAATGCTACAAAACATTACCAAACAAATGCTTTAACAAAAATGTTTAGAAAGCAACAATAGTCTGCTTATCAGGCTAATAAAATAGATTATTAATGACCTGTCATTCATAAGTGTAGCTCTGCCATTGAAAGTGAATCAGCCACTTGAGTTTTTGTCAAGAATTTCTTTTTTAGTTTATGTTAGAAGCATTTGTGTGCTCAGAAACTTTTTGGAGTTACATCATTTTGGCATATTTCAAACTAGCTTCTGCCAGCGGTTTCGCCCGCATGTAATTACTACTTCCTCCAGTATAAATTATTGCCTATGTACTATTTCAGACTATAATCTATCTCTGTGCCAAATTTCATCCAGATCCGTTCAGCCGTTCTGGCGTGATTGAATAACAAACATCCATCCTAACTTTCGCATTTGTAATATTTGTAGGAAGAATTTTTCAATTTGTTTGTACTATGTCCAACAAGAGTTACAGATCAGAATCACAGTTTTTAAGTTCATAGCACTCAAGCCCATTACATTCTTAAACACCTATGTATGTATGTATGTCGGGCTGGTTTCCGCAACTCCACGCCCAAGGCGCGTATTTTGCGTACAGGTGGGACAGCATTGTCATTCGATCCACCCTAGCTCCTCGAGGAAGGCCAGCAGCGCCCTGGTATTACTATCTCGCTTAGGTATAAATTGCTTGGGTATCCGGTCATTGATTGCTCTAGTTATTGCGAGATCGTTGTTGAGTCCCATGAGCAGAGCGGTGTGTTGAGTTTCTCTTACCCCAGAGATCCAGTGTTTTAAGGCGTACCGCGGCTATCGCCGCCTCCTGTGGGATAAACAGATAAAGCGGCGGGAGTCCCAGCATGGCTTCAAGCGCCGCCGTCGGAGTGGTCCTCATGCAGCCTGTTGTTGCCATGCAGGCCAGCCTTTGCATGTGTTTTAGTTTGTTCACGGCTGTGGCTAGCATGGTGCGGGGCCACCACACCACTTCACCGTAGATGATCATGGGCCGAATTACTACACTATTCAGCCATAGTATAATTTTGGGCGATAGGCCCCACCTCTTACCTATCATTTTCCTACATTGCCAAAAGGTGATGCAGGCCCTACTTAGTTTAGTGTCTAGATGAGCACTCCAGTTTAACTTACTGTCTAGTGTGACGCCTAGGTATTTGACCTCGTTATATAACTGGAGTTCTGTATTGAATAGCTTGGGCAGGCTGAAGCGGCCCAGTGCTTGTTTTTGGGTGAACATGACTAACTCAGTTTTGGTGGGGTTCACTGACAAATCATACTCTCTGCACCATCGTTACACGATGCGTTGCGCTTGCTGAGTGAGGTTGCAGATCGTTCCAGTCACCTTCCAAGGTACGAGGATTGCGAGGTCGTCTGCATAACCTATTGTATAATAACGATTCGCGTTGAGTTTGGTAATCAGGTCATTAATTACCAGATTCCATAGGAGGGGTGAGATAACTCCACCCTGTGGGCAGCCCCGGGCTGTCATTGCCAGCTATTGTTCTTCCTCAAGGCGAATAACTCGTTTGCTTAACATGTTAGTAATCCAGTCAATTAATACCTGTTCCACACTGTGCCTGGCGAGGGCGGCACCAATGCTGGAGAAGTTTGCCTTGTCGAAGGCTCCTTCGATGTCTGAACGTGCCGAGGCAGGTACCTTTCTGGTGAATCGGTTCTTCAATCTGGCTTACCACCATGTGAAGAGCAGACTGTCGACTTACCTGAGCTGTATGCATGCTAGTTACCGTGTAGTGGTACTGCTTTTAGGGCGCCATCTCGCATCTCCCTTTCACAGTCTTTCCATCGTCTTCAACAAGAAGGAGGTTAAACTTATGGGCTGGTAGGATTTGGCGTTTGTATAATCACCCTGGTTTAGGAATGAATATTACTTTCACTGACTCCATTCCTGTGGTTTGTTCTATAGGCCTTTTAGTGACCATAGTTTCGTTTATTTAAACTTCATCTCTCTGGCTCCCACCCTCCATGGAGCCCGCACCTGGGAATGTCGCACTTTTCAAAAGAGCTTGTCGTTATGAAAATTGTGTGTGAAATACCTATGTTCACATTTAAATCCAAACTCAAATAAAAATGATATCCTCATTATAGTCTCTCAAAATTATTTAATTAAAGAACCAGGGCTTTGTATCAACCTGATTTAAAATAGTGTTCAAAAAATTTCTTGCATGTTATTCTTATTGAGGTTTCTGTTTTGGAATGCACAAAAATCTTGAATTTTGTGACTACAGCCCTATCTATCTTCTAATATATAAAAATCTAGTGTCACAATGTTTGTGGTTGCACTCCTCCGAAACGGCTAGACCGATTTTAATGTTCTTTTTTTTTTTGTATATTTGGGGTTATAAAGTATTTTTCACCATCCTACCCTCAACCCCCATTTTTTAATTGCAGAACAATGTTTGCTTTGTCAGCTAGAAGATGTATAAAACTCACTAAACATGCCGCAACGCTTAGTTTATAAGCTGATTAGCAGATTCTAACCTCAAGAAAACATGTCTCATGCATCAAACTCAACTGTATATTGGACAAACCCTCAGTTTTAACTGAGGTCGAGGTGAGGTTGGTTTACAAATGATTACTGAGCACTACCACCCACATCTACCCTTCTTCCGCATAGAAATTGTTTAATAAGAAACTGCTAATCAGTGTTTTAAGTAATCATAGGGTTATTTTTAGGGTTCTGTACCCGAAGTGTCCAAACGGAACCCTATTGCTGTCACTCAAGTGTCCGTCTATCTGTCTGTCCGTCGTCTGTCCCACAGGTTTTACAGCCAAACAGTTGGAGCTACAGTCTTCAAATTTTCACAGTATAAAACATCTTTTGACCCAAAGCCATACAAATAGTCAAAAATACATTTGGTACGGAACCCTAAATGTGCAAAGTCCGTTCATTATTAAACTAGACGGTTTTGTTATTCTTGCATCAAATCTAAAATAAATGCATGCAAAACATTACAGTTACACATACCAACATCTTAAATCTAGGCTGGATCTGACTTTGATTATAGGTTGCAATTGTAGGCATGTCTCCAAGGTCATTGTAGGCAGGTGTAACTCACTGATGTAAATTTTATGTCTGTTTGATTACATGGGAAAATTACATCTTTAAACATAGCTTGCCCTTCAATTATGTCGGTTTTAATTGTCTATAACATGGGCTTTTCTTGGTTGCAGTATTTTATTGGTGAATTCAGATTTTTGTCTTTTTAGATAATTATTTTATTGTGGGGAAACCACGCTGGCTTGGTAGGTTATTTCCTATTGCCTTTTTATTTCATACAATTTTCCAATAGTATCAACTTTGTCATCAAACCAGTCTTTACTGCAGAGACAAGGTATCTAAACCGAGTCCAAGAGACATTTACAGGTCTTGGTTTAGATGTTCTGATTACATCTTTGTTGCGCCACTAGGCTTGAATTCCTCACAGCATAATGTTAGAAAAAGGCTTTTCGTTTCCACCTCACATGTCTCACTTTACATAAACATCCACCATGCTGCTTTTTATTCCTGCTAGTATTCAGTTTTCCTCACTCTCTTTCATGCCAACTTTTTTCTAGGATACACATAAAGCAATTCACTAGAATTATATCCTCTCACAGTATAATATAGTGCACTCCACTCTGCATTTTTCACATTCCACAAATACTTGGCAAAACAAAACTAGAATCTTCAGCATGACTACAACCTATTTGCTACTATGTTAAAACAATGGCAGATCACGAATAGACTATCGTACTTGTTATAGGTCAAGGGTGAGCAGAGGCACTGTTTGATGACAATGTCATAATTCATTAATATTCACGTCCTTATGTTACATCATGGTAGACTATTTAGAAGTTGTTGTATTACTTCAAATGAGGAGCTCGTGGCTAAAGTAATAACAGCCGCACGGGTCGATCCATCAGGTTAAGCTACGCTTGCCGGGGTTGGTCCATGGATGGGTGACCATCTTTACATACCGACACTCCTCCGTGCCTCGGAAAGCACGTTAAGCCGTTGGTCCCGGATGTCAATCGTGGATCTTTGACAGTCGTTACGGGTCGTCAGAAGCCCGAAAGTCTGACATCCAGTCTTACCAAGGGGTATCGCATTACCCAGTAACTGTTGTGGAGGTCGGATAGGCAGTCACTCCAGCTAAAATACATTCAGCTGCATCCGGTTATACTGGAAGCCGACCCCAAGATAGTTGGGAAAAGGCTAGGCTGATTGATTGTATTACTTCAAATATGGGATTATGTCAAAGAAGACATGTTTGTTTCATTCATAAAATACTTTTTTTTTACTTTTATACCTGATGATAGGCGATGATGATGTGGTCGTCGATGGATCACGCTTGCCTAGAAGTAACCTATTCACTCTTACGTATTAAAGACCCCCAGGTTGTAGAGCAGCTATCAGGAAACACATACTTGTGATTTTTGCTTCTTTTTCTTTTCGATAGCATATTTTAAATATTCTTGGCCAAAAACTTCGCCACTTCAATGTATCCGCGGTGGTAGAGTAGAGGTCGCTTTGGCGGCAGGTTTTAGGGCAAAGCGGATGGAATAGAAGGCGTACCATAGTTATCAGTAATCAATATTGAAGAAGTACACAAACAAATGAGATGCGAGACACACAGGGAGGCCTTTGTCCAGCAGTGGACGTCTTTCAGCTGTAATGATGATGACGATGATGTCACAAACAAAAGAGAGCCGTTTACAAAGGTTGCTTAGGTCTAGAACGAGTAACGGAAGTAACAATTCGGCCAATCATGTTTAAATCTCAACTCAAATATAAATGATATCTTCATTCTAGTCTCTCAAATTAATTAATTAAAGTAATCAATCAGGGTTTTGTATCAAACTGATTCAAAATAGTGTCCATGGTATTTCTTGCATGTTCTTCTTCATTGAGGTCTGTTTTGGAACACACAAATATCTTTAATTTTGTGAACAGCCTTAACTGTCTTCCAATATATAAAAATCTCGTCTCATGGTGTTTGTCACGGTGTCTCGTCTCACGGGTTGCACTCCTCCGAAACGGCTCGACCGATTTTAATGGGTTTTGTTTTGTATATTTGGTAGGTTGTTAAGTATTTTTCACCCTCCTACCCCCAACCATTCACTGCACACCCCATGCAATCACTTGCATGAGATTCGACAAAAGGTTAATTAATGCTACTCAACCGGAAACCGGAGGTTTTACAGTATCCTTAAATTCTGTACAGAAAAATCATAAATTAAAATATCCCCTTAAAACACTGCATTTCGCTTAGCATTGCAATGTTCCTAATCATGCTAGCTTTCGCCAAAGTATGTTAATCAGTTTCCAGTAAAACCAGAATGCGGCTGAATATCAATATTTAGTTGTGCATTCTTTGCTTGGCATTCTGTTTTATCTTCGTTTAGCTTTCCGTTAGATGATAGTGAAATCTTCGCAATCAATTATGAGGTACTAGCTTTTGCCAGCGGCTTCGCTCGCGTGCAATTAGTACTTCCCCTATTATAAATTATAGCCTATGTTCTATTCCAGACTATTATTAGATATAGACATCTATCTCTGTGCCAAATTTCATCCAGATCCGTTCAGCCGTTCTGGTGTGATTGAGTTACAAACATCCATCCAAACTTTCGCATTTATATATTAGTATGAAGTAAGATTCGAGTTTTACCTGTACAGACACACGCGTTAATTTCTTCACTGCATTTACTTTTACAATCAATGCTAGGCTAGTTTACTAAAAAGATCTAATTAGTCCATTTTTTTTTTGTGGTTTGGGAAATCATCCAATGACATCTCTCGCTCTGAGTGACGCGGGAGGGCATGTCAGACTCTTACTGACTAAAACCCAACCCTGTTCCTTCATGCCTGAGTGCCCAGGGGTGCAATTAGTCCATCAGTTAAATTACTAAAAAATATTGGACACGTATTTTGGTTTTGTCACGTAAACCAAAAATGAGGACGATGCAGTGCGTTGAAATTTCGCGCGACGTCACACCTCGATATACTTTGTACCGTTTAGTGACGTAACAAGCTCCCACTCCTGAACTTTGATGCGTTTTATCTTTGACATTTTTTATTGGTTTGGTAAAGCAAAAATACGTGTACAATATTTTTTAATAATCCAACTTACGGAGTAAATAGTGTTATTATTTTTATACCCAGTAAACATCCCTATTGTAAAATAGAAGAATATGCAAATATGCTGGTTGGGCTTCAGGGACTGCATACCAACCATTTTTGCTCTTGGCCAGTTAGTCGTACCAAAGATTTCTGCCATTTCTAAACCCAAAATTAAAAAAAAAAAAAAAATCTGTCCTCAAGATCTGCTTCTGAAACCCAAAATTAAACCCGGAAAGCAATTTTGCACGTGTTTAGCATATTAACATAAATCTAAAATGTCGTGTGCGTAGTTGCAGCGGAAAAATGTGGAATTTCGTAATTTCAGTTTAGCAGATATTTAGTGTATGACGTCGTGTAAATGTGTATGGTAAGTACAAATTTGTGCATCCAACCATTGGGGAGTTATTCAACAAAAACTGTTCCGCTGGAACTACGTCATCCTAGCGGCACTTTTTTTTTCTTAGGGACGCACAAGAAAAAAAATACTGTCAATAATTAGTGTGTAACGAGAGGTAAATGTGTATGTTTAAATGAAATTTGTGTGTCATAAAACAACGAAGATATTCAAGTTTCCGCTGCGCTGACGTTTGGCTATTTGATGAAAATCATATAAAACGGCTTAGTGCAGAGTTGTAATTTTTTTCGCTCGTTGCTTTGAATTTGTGTCTAATGTTTGTGAAAACAGATTTTGAAAAAAACATACCGTTTTAAAGATATACACATAAAAGTAAAATAAGGTTATTAGGTCCTAGAACTTGAAATAGGAACTCTAGAACCTAACTTATCACATATATTTGTGTCTTTTAAGGATCTATAATGTCTTGCCAAGTTTAATTTATGTGCTCTTAGTAAGTAATGAGCACTGGCATATTTTACTACGACTGGACCACTATATTTTATGACATCCGATTGAAGGACTTTTTAAAGGAAAGTCATAATAAAACATATTCAGATATTTAGTGTGTTAATCCAACAATTCACATGTAAAATTTCAGCTCATTACACTTAATAATTAAAGAGATATAATAAAAATACCAAAACAATCTCCCTATATGGATAAACCGCCCAAGGTTGAATGGCTACAAAAAAGCGGCCGTGCAGTATATGGAGCTAACGTTCTAAAATTTCCAGTGTAGTATCGTTATTGTGTTTAATAGTTTCGTACAGGCGCGTACACAATACTTTAGTAGAAAATAAAACAACTGCATTAACTTTGTAATATGTGTTTATTAGTAAATGACTAATTAAATAAAAAACAACATTAATGACAAAGCAATAATAACATTGATTTATAATCAGATTTTTTTATTAAACGTATATAAGAAATATATTGCCTACTGTAAAAGCCCATATACATATATGTATGGTATACGTAAATCTTAGGCATCCATCGTCCTAATAGAACGTGACCATCGTGTGAATACGCGATCATCGTGTTTATTTGTATTGCAAACCTGATCCCGTTGTCGCGTCGACAGAGGGCGCTTTTCGCTTTTTCTGTACAAATGACTGCAACGATCGCATATTTGCGCGACGATCGCATATTCGCACGATGATCGCGTTCTATTAGGGCGACGCCTTAAGATGAGTATAGACTAGAGCACTTACTAGTAACTCGAAAGTTTAAGATAAAAACAAGTAACCTACTATTTTATAACAAACTAGCGACCCGCCCCGGCTTCGCACGGGTGCAATGCTGATACTAAATTAAAAAAAAATTATATAACCGCGGCCTCCGACGCGCTATTTATAGGCATGCCTCCCCGCACTGCCCCGTCCGACCGGTACCGCCCGCCGCAAACGCAAATTTTAAATTTGTAATATCTCCGAAAATATTTGTTTAATTTACATGCTGTAAGGAACCATATTGATCTATATTAATTGCACACTGTATTTAAGGTACTTAATTCGATAAGGATTAATGCCGTATTGCTTAAAATAGCTTCGTAAATAAGCCATTTTTTCACGTAAAAAGTAAACAATAAAAATGGTTAATGTGGGTTATCCCTAAAATATAAACATATACCATCGCGGACTTTTTTGTAGACCTTTTTATGGTGTACAATACTGTAGTACATTAATTTGATCTAACTCGTAGGGTTTAGGCAGCGTTTTTGCTAAATTGCTAAATAAGCCCAAAAAAATAGGTTAATTTACGACATCACGTTAGAAACCTCTAAAATTAGCAATGTTGCCTTAGTATATGATGCATGTATTATACATATAAACCTTCCTCTTGAATCACTCTCTCTATTGAAAAAAACCGCATCAAAATCCGTTGCGTAGTTTTAAAGATTTAAGCGCACATAGGGATATAGGGACAGAAAAGGCGACTTTGTTTTATACTATGTAGTGATGCCTTAGTATATGATGCATGTATTATACATATAAACCTTCCTCTTGAATCACTCTCTCTATTGAAAAAAACCGCATCAAAATCCGTTGCGTAGTTTTAAAGATTTAAGCGCACATAGGGATATAGGGACAGAAAAGGCGACTTTGTTTTATACTATGTAGTGAAGTTATTAGTTACTTGTTTAAGAATTGTGTGCCCACCTGTACCAATCCAATAATGGTACAACACTGGAAATTTTAACACGTTAGCTCCATATACTGCACGGCCGCTTTTTTGTAGCCATTCAAACTTGGTCGGTTTATCCATCTATTGAGGTGGTTTTGGTATTTTTATTATATCTCTTTAATTATTAAGTATAGTGAGCTGAAATTTTACATGTGAATAGTTGCATTAACACACTAAATATCTGAATATGTTTTTTTTTTCCTTTAAAAAGTCCTTCAATCGGATGTCATAAAATATAGTGGTCCAGTCGTAGTAAAATATGGCATTGCTCATTAATTACTAAGAGCACATAAATGAAACTTGGCAAGACATTGTAGACCCTTAAAAGACACAAATAAATGTAATAAGTTAGGCTCTAGAGTTCCTATTTTAAGTTCTAGGACCTAATAACCTTATTTTACGTTTATGTGTATATCTTTTGAACGGTATGTTTTTTTCAAAATCTGTTTTCACAAACATTACACACAAATTCAAAGCAACGAGCGAAAAAAATTACAACTCTGCACTAAGCCGTTTTATATGATTTTCATCAAATAGCCAAACGTCAGCGCAGCGGAAACTTGAATATCTTCGTTGTTTTATGACACACAAATTTCATTTAAACATACACATTTACCTCTCGTTACACACTAATTATTGACAGTATTTTTTTTCTTGTGCGTCCCTAAGAAAAAAAAAGTGCCGCTAGGATGACGTAGTTCCAGCGGAAACAGTTTTTGTTGAATAACTCCCCAATGGTTGGGTGCACAAATTTGTACTTACCATACACATTTACACGACGTCATACACTAAATATCTGCTTAACTGAAATTAGGAAATTCGACATTTTTCCGCTGCGACTACGCACACAAAATGTCGCTTACATAAAGTTTTGCACAAAACTGCCATCCTTGACCTTGAGACAACAATAAAAACCTTTTGCGACTATCCAATGCCAAACCGGGTTTCTGTTTTACACATCCATCATATCAGATTTCTAAAGTCCTTTTGGGTCTTGAAACGTAACTTTTAAAATTGTGTGTCTAGCATACGCACAATAATTGTTACCATTAAATAAATTAATGACTTCGCGATCTACGTACTAAATGCAGTTTTATGTTATCTAGGCATTAAAAAAAAAAAGAATGTTCTTGTCTGTATTACAAGCTCAAAACCATTGACATAGAACTTCCAAGGAAGAAGTTCTTTGTCAATGGTTTGAAGTCTTAGCACTCTAGGGCCGTGAAAACTCTTCTATCTCCTAAAATATCTAGAAGTTAGATACTTCAGTCTTGCTTGAAAACTGTCATTACCTGTGCAATTTTAAAGCAGCAACCTTACGTGTACCCTGTACCTGGCTCCGATCGGCACCCAATACTTGATATCATAATCAATACCGCTTTATATCTATCAATCATGCTTGAGAGGCAAAAACAATGTTGTATTTTGTACACACACATCTGTTACGCCGCTGAAAGTTTAAGTAAAAGGCTTTTAACATTACTTTGACAGTTTTGTAATTAAAGTATGACGCTTCATGTTGGGAGTATTCAACTTTGATTAGACGCTTTATTGTTGTCAGGTAATGACGATTCTGTAGCAGAAACAAACTAATTTTTGTCCATAATGATGATACAATTTTGAAGTCCATTCACAAATGCGCTGTTAGTTTTACCGACAAGGCTAACGACCTAAACATGGTATTCACATCATAGAATGTTTCTTGAGAAAGTTGTATTTATATACACTATAAGACCCAGACACAGCTGAGCAGTGAAAGTCATCGCAAAAGCGATAAATTGTTCCATAGTAGTTGTTGGGAAGTTTACAATGCAGAAATTGTTTTACGACAATACTTAGATTGTATTAATCAGTAGGAAACCAATGATTCGTAGTATTATTTTGGCTAAGGTCAGGTTCCAATGGTATAAACGCTTTTCCTCATGTGATTCAGGTATACTCATTATATTAACCGCAGAAACCACAGGATCCTGTTGCTTGGTGTTGATACTGTTGCAATTAACATTTGGAAATTAATCATGAACTCGTTTCTAATGGTCCCTCTTATCGTCGATGACAAGAGACAATTAAAACGAGAATGTGTCCATATTTAAGCGATTATAACCTATAAATTATGTCTAGGTTTTGGCGACCGAGTATGTCTGCATGACTTTGTAAAGGAGTTAAGTTCGATCACCTTGCTCCGGCTAGACAATCTAACGTGGTATGCTTATTTTTGGACACCTGAAAAGCAAGTTTTCATAGTTAATTTAACTCAAGTGGAATGATGTAACCATTTTTAAGACGTAACAAGGCTGATACGAAAATTCTCTATACCGAACACCAAAAAAACTCAAGGGCACCGCTTTTCTGTATAGGTCAGTGACCGGAGAACGTAAATACTGAAATCACATGATTAGCACAGCACGTTAGATACTTGGTTCAAACGCCTTTTAGAGATTTATAAACGGTAAATTAAATCTAGCTTCGAATCTTGTCACCTAAAGCTAGATAAATGGATACCAGTTCAATCCTACTTCTGTTCCATTATTCTGTTGCATCGTCCATCATGGAAATAATGGGTTGATTTCAAAGTTTGTAAAATGTGTATGGAGTCGCCGGAGTACACCACACAACATCGCTCTCTCTTATAGATCTGAATCTATTTTGACGCTATCATAACTTTATCAACTGAAAGTGCCTTCATCCTAGTGAATGACAGGTTTTTTGGGAATGCAAGGGTTGCTTTAAGACTTGTGCAGCTATCCTAGTCAGCTTCGCTTCTTACGGCTATCTCTATAGCAGAGCTGTCAAATGAAGAGCAGTAGTGAACGAAGAAAAAATTCACCAATCGAACGGCATCATTATAAAAATGATCCAATTGTATTGATTAATTTCTTCACCATTCACCACGTTGTCTTCTTACACAGCTCTAGAGAGAAGCTGGCGGGTTTGTTTTTTTTGGGGTGGGAAATCATCTAACATCTTCTCCCGCTCTGTGTGGAGCGGGAGAGCGTATCAGTGTCTTACTGACTAAGACACATCCGTATTCCTTTTTGCCTGTGCTAGGGCCGCCCTGACTCTTTCGGACATTCCTGCTACCCTGGCAGGAGCCTTATTAGCTGATCTGTTCTTCTCTAACTGCCGAAACAAGAGAGATGGACTCTTCAGTACATATACTAACGTGTACTTCTTTGTACCAGGTCACCACGAGGCCGAGTGGTGCCAGAGGGAGTCTACAACAACGCGCACTTCATGCACGCCGCGACGTCGCACGTTGGCGACATCGTGCAGGTGCTCACGCAGTCAGGCAGCCTTTGGGAAGGCGTCTTTAAAACTTTCAGCGCTCAATTTGAGGTAAGTCTTGACCTAACATCATACGGTAGCAGAGTAAGGAGACGCAGCTAAGACAGTGATTTTCGCTGGCTGGACTATGAAAAGTCGATGGGCCAATGGCCGTAGTTGGATCTTCAGACAGAAAACTAAAGGAAGAATTGGCTAAAAATACCCTCCAACCAAGGATAAGTAGAAGAAAGACATCCCAAAGCTTTTGTTTTTTTTAGAATGTAGAGTTTTGCTGTGCCACACTTTTTGTTCTTGATACACTTGAACCTAAATTTGTTAGCTAGTAAGGTCACGGTTCATATCAAAAAGCCCTTTTCCCGGAAAATATAAACCCTTTTGAAAGGTCGTTAATCCCGTAAAACTTGAGGAAAGAAAAAAAAAACATACATATAGTCAAAAAAATCCTCCAGCTGTTTATAAGGATAATTCGTTTAGTAACTACTGGTATCTTTTTATATCCAAACGCAAAATAGAACTCACAAATAGTATAAATAAAACATCTCGATGAAAATAGATTTCTAAATTAGATTAATTATAATATCGGGACTAAAATACATAGAATCCTGAAATAGAATATAGAATTCGAAAATCGCCATTTGTGTTTCAACAAATAACTAAATTGCCACGTGCTTTTGCCATGTTATGTCCGGAGTACTGACACGCCAGTCATTGATTGTTAGACATGCATCAAGGTATATTTAAACGGGTACTGTTATTAAAATTGCAAAATAATAATGTCTGTAAGTGAGATCAGGTTTTAGCAACTGTATAAATGAAGGGGTGACCATTCCTGAGACTGAAACCCCTTCGTCCTTCAGAAAGTACGTTGAGCCGGTTTTCCGTGTCTGGGGGTCTGCAATCTTTATTTTCTCAACGTTCCTACTAAACATTTGGCATGTAATCGTCCTTTCAATTTGTCACATGATAAGTTTGATGATCTTGAAATGACTGATACCGATAAACCGCAGTTTTTTTGCTCCATCACTCACGATTCACGTATGAGTTGGTAACCCATTTTTCAATTATGCTTGTTCTAAAGAGTAAAGTCTTAAGTTTTCACTTAATATTTCAATCACCGAGAGTGATGATGTGGCGAGTATTCTGATGGCCGTTCAAGGTTATTCCTTTACTAGCGACTCGTCCGGGCTGCGCACTGGTACAAATTATACACAAACCTTCCTCATTTATCGCTCTTTCTATTATTGAAAATCGCATCAAAATCTATTACGTGGTTTAGGATGAGTTAGCGGAGAAACGTACACACACAGGAAGCTTCTTTGATTTATAATAAATGTAGAGAAGCATTTACGGAGACTAATAAGGTGTAAATATGAAACAGGACGGGACGTTTCTCAACAATGCGTGTGGTCGTTGAAAGACTGCCAAAGGAAGGAATCAGACGAAACAAAGAAATAATTAGTGAACCAAACGAGCTAACGCCACAGTAAAAACAAAAGTATATCCGTTTATGTCACCGTTACTGTGTAGAAAAGGTTATAACCTTGCATAGCTACTGTGTCGTCGTCATTTTTGTCATGCAACAGGCGATTGTCTCAAGAAGTTTCGGAAATCTTCGAAACTGAAATACACGATTTTTTTTTTTAATTTCTTGGTTTTCTTACTGCTGGGGGTCTCCCATAGCCCTCCACTCTTCCTAATGTGTTGTCTTCTCCGCCAGCGTTTCCTTTGACATCCCCAACGACCGTCTTATGGATGTATTTATTAAACTACTAGCGACCCATCATTCGCACGGGTGCAAATTACATACATAAATCTTCGTCGTTTATAACTCTTTCTATTAGTAAAAACCCTATCAAAATCCGTTGCGTCGTTTAGGAGTAATCGGAGATACAGACGGACGCGGAAAGCGACTTTGCTTTAAACTATGTAGACATACATATTTAATGTGAGCTATTATTAAACTCTGCCCTAAAATTAGAAGTCTCGTAGGTTCATTAAGTTCTCAGTTTGACAAAGAGAATTTTAACTCTGGCACTAAAGTATACGTTGCCCTAGCGAGTGATTATAAGAATAACAAATCAATCGTGTGTCACTAATTACATTAAACGACACTATTTAAATTATAATGATATTGTTTTAAGTGGCATAATAATTAGGTCACCGTCATAAACATTCATTGATTAATTACTTGTAATTTTGATGCTTTTATTTGAACAGTCTTGACAAATGGGCCGACATAAGTTTATTTTTTGTAATGTAATGCGTGGATTAAAAATTACACACACTACCACATATTTTTAAAAGGCAATGTAAATGCCACTTGTTAAATTGATACACGATCGAATATTGCGTGTCCGACTCAATTCGGGAGTGAAACAAACGATTAGAATGGTATGTGTGAACTGTCGACTCGTTGAAGCCATTCTGAATCTACCAGACTAATTGCCGTTTATTTTAGTACATAAAAACTATTTTTTGGTAAGTTTCTTACTCCGGTAGCTGTTACTGGGGCATTACTAACGCATGGCAGATTGGTTAGTGATTGACAGCTCCAAACAATTTTAATATTCATAAATACATTACTATATAATTAGCTTCAAGCGAGTCTAGAAATAAGCCATTACAGTATCATATAAGTTACGAAATGGACGAAACAAACTTGCAATGCTGCCTGTACGCGCCGGGGCGCAGCCGTATCATTATATAACCATAAATACAGTAGAAACGACCCCAGCCAGCTGACGTAAATGTGCATAGTTTCATCCTCAGACTCAGTCTCACCGCGCCCTCTACGCGGTCGCCTGCCAGCCCCCTGGCGAACGCCGAAACAGAGCTTAACGCTGCACAAAAGCTACAATTTCCAATTACATAATCAATATTTATGATTGAAATCGATATACTTTGCACTCGTATAAATTGTCAGATTGCTAGCAAGCATAGAAAATAGGCTAAGTTCCAATAGAAGGCTGATAAGCCCACGGAATTTACGTCCGACCACAGATCTTAAACATTCTAACCAATGCAGTGCTGATAACCTATTTTAAATACTTCAAGCTTGCATACCATATGTTTTGGCGATTGTTTTGCATATTGCGATATAAATTGACATTTAATGAATTACGTAATCACACAGATTCATTTTATTTTCAAAATTGTTAATTTGGTGTGTGCGAAATAAAATGCATCACAGTAACGCAGCAGTTTTCTGTTATCTGCGCTTGGCGTGACCCCCACGAAACTACGAAATGTAGGTCGAATCAATAAACGCATTGTAGCATGTTTTTGGACATTTTAAAAAGGATTTTAATGTTGGTATCACCTGCGTGAAGTGTCAAGTGATGAGTGTGATGCTGTGCTTTCCATGAGTGACAAAAAGATACTTGAGTTTTTGTGTTAGTGACGATTTTCCATCCTGTGTAGTAGTTCATTCGATTTGTTACACAAAGGACGTGCTTCGGCTCGGTACAGTCACAGTTCTTTGAACTTGAGTGGTGTAATATGTGAAAAGTGCAATGTAGTGTCGAGTTAGTTAGATTACCAGCTTATTTGGGAGTGCTCTCACCCCGTCGCCGCCAGTGGGCATGCGCGGTAAACCAGCTGATTTTATGCCTTCCATTTTGAGCTTTAGAAAATTTATAGGGGTGCTTTTTTATTGCAAATGGAGTATAAACTTCGGCGCATGTGTTTTGTGATCTCAATGAAATTGATAACCAATTTATCTCACTCGATGTGACAGTGAAAATATTTAATCCAATTATTTTTCTATCAAAATAAAGTTGTATATTTGTGGAAGTTATTTACTGGCTTAGGTAGGTGTTTAATATATTGCAAGTCATGTTGATGGATGTCTGTCTCTTGAAACACACGGCGGAGATTCATAGCCCTCCGTAAACGAATAGATGGCGCTGTGTGTCTCGATTCTCAGGGCATTCACGTTAGGGTTCGGTTAGTGTTTCTGTGCCATTTCCTTTAATAGTGATCAATAAATAACTACAGGTTTTTGTTAAGTCGGAAAACCAATTTATTTTAAATATATCGCCGTCCATCCTAGTGTCATCCTTGGAGAATTTATTTGTTCACTAGGTAAGACTTGATTGATGTATTGTATTGTAGTTATATGAATGGACATTCGTTGCAGCCATGATTCTGTATATGTAGATAGGACGGGTCATAGCTTTGCCGTCGGCTACGATTTTATTAATTTAACAGCTGCTTTGAAACAGATTTTTTGTTATGAAAACAATGATCATCTTAATTTGTGTTTGATCGTTCTTAATTTGAATTAAATTTTCAGAACTATTAAATTGAAAGCGATAGCGGCTTGAAACTTTTAGCATTAGTCTATTTTAAATTTATCAAGTCCAGTCTTTTGTCCATACCTAAAATTATTTTGTATTCAATCTCAGTATCAGAACTCGCTACCCTTCGTTCGAAGTATCAAATTAAAAGGTTCTAATTGGAAATATTGAATAAAAGGGCTCAGATAACCCTGGTATTGAGCCTGCCTTCTAATTTCAAATAGCCAATTAGGACCCACTGCACTGTCTGTCTGCAAGGGGTGCAGGTGGGCGCGTAGGGATTAAATATCGAGGGTGGAAAGGTCCGTCCATTATTAATACACTGCTATTCATTGAATGATATCTATTGATGTCATGTTCGTGTGTATTTGAAAGGGATGCTTCTGGATTAATTTGTCTGTCCGGTCTCCGGTGTGCGACTTTGTGTAATCAGTTTTACTGTCACATGGTTGATTTCACACACAAGGTTTATTTGTTGTATGTTTTGGTAGTTTCACGTTTGACTTATCTCACCTGAGGCCGATGATAGTGCACGCATGCGTAGACGGCTTCCCTTACCTTTCTAGCAACGACGACAGAATAGTAAAAATTTTGATAGACACGAACCAAAAATCTTACTCCTCCCTTTCCAGGCACCTAAAAATAGCACAAAACTGAACAAAACATGCAACGGAAACAAACGTCTACCTCAAACCATTAATGTCCGTTAATGCAACGAAAACGTTCAAGAATCGAGTCAGACGCAGCCCGACCTTCACATGGAACGCACGTCGAGACGGTGAAAATTCCTGTCCGATGACACATGTTAATTGACTCTTGTTTTACGCTTTATCCAGCCTTTATTGCAAGGCAGCGAACTCGCGAATGAACGCGTGAACCTGCGCACGCGACGGTTTTTGTTTTCTTTCGTCAATGGCGTTCAAGGTTGTCCTGGTTATTCCCTAACATTTTTCTATAGGGTAGGTACATGAAGATTAGTTTTAATTTAACTTTTATCATTACCATCGTCATCCCAGGCTAGGCTAGAACCTACCTGCCAGGGTAGAGTGTTTGAAAGTGTCACCGCAGCTCTAGCACTGACAACTGAAGAAACACAGGTGGGCCTAGGGTCGCGGATAAATTTGAAATAGAGTTACCGCGGCCCTTTGCACAGGCAACTGAAGGAACAAGGGTGGGTTTTAGTCAGTAAAAGTCTGACAGGCCCTCCCGCTCCAACTATAACAGGAGAGTCATGGTATGATAACTCTTAATTATGCCCGAACATACATAAAAAAAAACATATATATAAACATGCGAATTGATAACCTCCTCCTTTTTGAAGTCAGTTAAAAAAAGCTAGAAGTTGCACTTTTCTACGTTGTCCTGTATTTCTCGCATGCAGTAGATTTCTTCACCGGATGATCGGCTTTTGGTCTCCTTATGCCTGTCTACGCACGTGTAAAATGTTCCTAAACGCACAGTCCAAGACAATGTATGATGCTGTCAAAACATTCGCGGGATAGCCATAACTTTCGATAAAAATCTTACTATAAACACGAAGGATATATGTAAAGTATTTATGTATGTTCGACGATAGTACGAAACATAAACAAGGTCTTTGCCATTGTTTAGCTCAGGTCAATGGTCGTACGAAGTGTTAGCACATGTATATTTCGGGGAGTGACATCTGCGCTATCCATAATAACCATTTGTGATAAAGAATGACATCGCATCGATCTAATTCAAGACTACGTTCACTTCTATGCTAAATAACTAGTCGTAGACACAGTTTATCTATGTGGAAATTTGTATTCTCATGCTATCAGAGAGTCGGACACTTCTTATAGATTTACTCATTAGTTTGTTTCGGGATTCCCCGAATAGTTGTTAAACTCCAACTTTGCCAGTTCTTTGATCTTAACAAGCGGTGGGGTCACGAAACGAACTGTTCATACTTTGATCTGCTTGGAGGAGTATCAGTAAAGGCTCTGGCAGACAGACATGAAAACAACCCTTTCTACCAGAGATGGTTAAACACGCGATTTTTTTGTGTTTTTAAGTTTCTATTTGGGTGCCTCTAAGGCTGGTTTTGAGTCTACAATCAGGTCGGGCAATCTCTAAACAATAAACTTGTATTCAGTAATATGTTAGTGAAACCAGTATTAATTGATAAAGTAATTGTTACTCCACTTAAAACAACTTAGAAATTTCAAATTACGAAATGCATGCCCATCCAATTAGTGAACTCTTGTATTACATTCCACAGTCCAGTTTCAAAATTATCTTACAAAACGGCAGCAAAAACTGTTTCCGTGTACTGTTACTGATACACAGGAACAGATACTGAGATAACGGAAATGTATACAGATTCGGTGACCTTTGATATTCGGGTTTTACTACTAAAATGTTAAAATTTAAAATAGTGCGTGTATATTGATAAGTAGAGTTTATTATGCTAAAATTTAATGAAACTGGGCCGTTTTTGTTATATACATTTTGATAAGAATATTTATCATACGTTGAAAGTAAAAACCATGCAAATGATGCAGTCCCGTGGGCATTGTTTTTAACAGATCATAATTCTACTGCTCATTCTAAAGAATGGAAGTAAGCCTCTTTGCCCAGCAGTGGGACAGTACGGGATAATAATAATTCTCCTGCCTTTATCTCAATTTAATTGGGGTCGGTGAAATATGTCTTCTTCTTCCATACATTCTTTCATTGTAGATAACTAATGATGATCTCTCTCTCAATATAACACTTGCCAACATAAAATAATAGAAACGACAACCCTAAAAACTCATTTGTTTATATCCGCACACAAAGCACGACTCCCCTTCCAATCATCACAAGACAAATATAAAACACTATAGATTTCCTGAAACACTATCGCTCACACATGTAATTATCAATAACTTCCCATGTAACAATAGACTTTAGCAACAAAGTAATAAAGTTTAGATTGTGAATAACATGTGGTGTGTTCCTGGAATAATTGAGATAAGCTGTGGTTAGCTGTTTCATGGTGCCTAGAGCCCGTTAAAATTATCTCTTGTGTGGCACAAAGAGATTTGTTACTCTTTTGTTTCCTCTATGTTAATAGAAGCTATATTTTAAGATGATAGATGACTTTAGAATGACAGTTATCTCTCACTGCTTTTTTAGTAGCTGGTCTGGAAGAGAGCGCCGGAATGTTATGTCACCCCACGGTGTTTCGGCCAGGGTCGCGGGAGTGATTGCAGGAGTCACCGTGGCCATGACATAGGCAATTTAAAGAACACGAGTGGGGTTTAGCCAGTAAGAGTCTGACACGCCCTCGCGAAGAGATTTGTTACTCTTTTGTTTCCTCGATGTTAAAAGCTATATTTTGAGATGATAGATGACGTTATTAAGACAGTTATCTATCACTGCTTTTTTAGTAAATGGTCTGGAAGAGAGCGCCGGAATGTCATGTCACCTCACGGTGTTTCTGCCAGGGTCGCGGGAGTGATTGAAGGAGTCACCGTGACCCTAACACAGGTAATTGAAAGAACGCTGGTGGGTTTTAGCCAGTAAGAGTCTGACACGCCCTCGCGAAGAGATTTGTTACTCTTTTGTTTCCTCGATGTTAATAGAAGTTATATTTTAAGATGATAGATGACTTTAGAATGACAGTTATCTATCATTGTTTTTTTATTAATTGGCGTAAAATAATGGTCTGGAAGAGAGAGCCGGAATGTTATGTCACCCCACGGTGTTTCGGCCAGGGTCGCGGGAGTGAAAGAAGGACTCACCGTGGCCATGACATAGGCAATTGAAACAACACGTGTGGGTTTTAGCCAGTAAGAGTCAGACACCAGCCTTCCCACTGTTAAGGCGCAGTTATACGACTTTTAATGGTTTTTAATTGAACATCACGTCTAAACGGCTAATCTTATTTCTTTGAAAAAAATATATGTTACTCTAGACAATTTGTGTCGTAATTTGATCTGAGAATATTTAAATTATATTTTTATAATATAGTATAATTAATTTGTAAAGTTATGTCTAACGCGGATAAAAAATTGAGAATCACGCAAAAACTATGAAGCGCATTTTTATGAAACCGTCACCATTTTAAAGATCATTTATTTATTTATAATTTAGTCTAAGTGTTTTAGTATAATACCTGTTGTTTTATGTGTAATAAATTAATTTCATCATGAATGATGATGAAATTAATAATGCATCTAATTTCGGACAGCGCTCCTTGATGGGCGAGTCCTATTACTGCGTGGACGTACGACGCGTTACGTGAGCTCAGCACAGAACACGCAAGCTAACCACTAAAGGTCATTGGCGGTTAATAGCGCCTTAAGTTATTTGATGATTTTTCACCCAATATAAAAAAACCCCGGTGTTTGAAAATGGCACCAAACATGCAACATTTGTGTTTTTAATAAACACTAGCGTCCCGCCCCGCTCCGCACAGGTGCAAATTGTATACTCAAACCATTCTCGTTTATCGCTCTATATATTACTGAAAACCGTATCAAAATCCGTTGCGTGGTTTAGAAGAGGTAAGCGAAGAAACAGTCGCGGACAACGATTTTGTTTTATACTATTTATAAGAGTGGATGAAGGCATTATCATCTTTGCATGTGCCACTCAGTGATTGTGTCAATAGCGTAGATCGGCGGTTTTAAGTTCCGTCATTAGATAGCCGATGTTTTAAAGCGCAGTTATACTACTTTTAATGGTTTTTAATTGAACATCACGTCTAAACGACTAGTTTTATTTCTTTGAAAAACATATATGTAGCTCTAGACAATTTCCGTCTTAATTTGATCTGAGAATATTTGATATTATATTTTTATAACATAGTGTAATTAATTTGTAAAATTATTTCTAACGCGGATAAAAAATTGAGATTCACGCAAAAACTATAAAGCGTATGTTTATGAAACCTTCACCATTTTAAAGATCATTCATTTATTTGTAATTTAATCTCTAGTGTTTTATTTTAATACCTGTAGTTTCATGTGTAATAAATTAATAATGCGTCTAATTTCGGACTGCGCTCCTTGATGGGCGAGTCCTATTACTGGGTGGGCATACTCAAGGTCATTGAAAGTTAATAGCGCCTTAATAGATAATTTCTGGTCATAATTCATTCAAGCACCCAATTTAGCATATCAAAGTCCACTGCTGGACATATGCCTCTCCCAAATTATTCATCTAGTAAATCTTTCTTTACTGTCTTGGTGTACTGTGACGATGAAGTAGTTACGCACACTTGGTGTGTGCTAGACGTTTCGAGCATTTTATCTTACACACTTGGTGTGCGCTAGACGCTTAAGGTGGCAATTCCAACAAGGCGGAATACTTTGGATAACTTAAATTGATCAGTAGAATTGGTCCATTGTTCCTTTTCTACAAGATAATACAAAAAAAAATCTTAAGCCAGGTCTAATCATACCTGTCACCGATTAATTTGTACCGTACTTCTATGCAATAAGCGAGCATTCCTCAAAATTCGCCACTTGCAGCCTACTATCATGATTATGCAATTAATAAAACTATCAGGTTATTCATACGTCACCGCAGTCCGCAATACTTTTAATCCAAGAAAAGTACGACCACCTGGGAGCAAAATCAATCTCAGTATATTCACTGTGCAAGACATACATAACCTCTTTCGAGTTATGTCACAATCATGATTCTCAATCTAAATAATTACTGTCCGTCTTTAATCTTAATTCCTAATGAAGTTCTTGCACTCCCATTACCCTATTTGCATTTCACAACTGCAGTACTTAACATCAATGTAACTAAAAGTCAAAACATTGCAATCCTAACCTCACTAGCCATAAATATTGCACATGGCGGCCGGTAGCTACCTCGCTCCGATATCGATTGGATCTCTGCGTAACGCAACGTCCTCGAGGCGTTACACTCACAATATTTATTATTAACGATTGGGACCATGCTCTTTCACCGCCAATAAAATACTAGACGTATACTATAGTTGCAAATGTCAATAAACTTTCGAATATGTCTGCGGCTTTATATTTTCATATTGATTTTACGTCTAGACGCGATTCAAGGGAGTTTGGGCTTGATATCCTAAACAAATTAGCGACGGTAAGATTGAATGGAAGAAGAATTTGTTGGACAGCCGCCTGGCGTTGGGCCAGGATACGATAAAGCTAGAGGAAGTAATATTAGATTACTGCTAACCACAGCTTAATTTAATGTACGGGCAACACTTGCTTCGTTTATGGGACCTCCAGCAATATTAGCGTTTTTATAACATAAAATAAATCATTACTAAAAATTAATCATCTTTGAAGAAGTCTGCTTTAGAAAAAATACTCCTTACCGGAAAAGGTCTACTTATACAGGATGTAACGTAGTAATTTTTTTAATTTTTTTGTTACCCCTCATGCAAATATTGATCAGCTGATGATAACTTTGAATGGAAAGTTCAATTTTTTTTTGGGAATTTTCTTTCTAGTGTTCCGTACCCGAAGGGTCCAAACGGAGTCCTATTGTGGTCACTCACGTGTTTGTCTGTCCGTCTGTCGTCTGCCACAAAATTTTTCTACGAAGAATTTTTTAACTTCCCATTGATCTATGAACTTGGAATTTGGTGATAATGTTTATTATTTTACGTATATATTACTAACAAATACCAATATTTGGTACGGAACCCTTAATGTGCGAAATCCGACACGCACTTGGCCATTTTTTTTTATAGAAAGTTATTAATTTCCATTGGCAGAATCGGTTCTTAAAATATGACCACACCTTTCCGTTACACCCTGTAGAGGGATGCTAATAGAGCTTTCGTGGTATGTCAAATGATAATGTCACAAGAGAGAATATTAAAAGCACGTTCCTAACTGATGCTCACTCTTCAATTAATACGATTTTATCCATTAACTTAGTAATATTTAATGATCCATTGTCACAGTAAAAAGAAGACTAAGTAGTGTAATGAATGATGTGCAATATTCGAAATTATAATTTAGAAAATAACAAGCGTGTACCCGTGTTGGTAATGGTCGAGATAACGGTAAGATAAAGTAGTTCCTTCAATATTAACAGTATGACAGCGCAAATGAAATAATGTTCAAAACTGAGGCGTCATGAATTCACGATAGCTTCGTATTATGAGAATTATGGGGTTTCCCCACCAAAAATCCAGAGCTTATTGTGTTTTTGTATGTTTTCTTCCACAGAAAGCAGATTACCAGAAGTTATTTATAGGGGAAAACCCGCTTATGATAGAAATCCATCTATTTTGCCTTTGAAACGTGAATGAATAACGCATCGTGCGAATCAATGAATAAATACTACTAGTGACACGGTTCCTTGCTATCGGAATCATACATGTATGAGGTCGACCGTATACATCTAGAATTCATGATCAGGAATTCCTTAAGGCCGGGACTCCACCAAAGCGGAGATGTGTGCGGTGAGCTGTGCGAGAAGAGATGTTTTTCAGCTCGGGTGCGAGGCGTTGAGTGTTGAGTACGCATTCTGATACGAAAGGTAGACGATATATAGCGGGCGAGAGGGGAGAGGGTGACATCGCTCACTGCACGCCGCTTACATCTCTCGTCTCAACTGCGCGTCGTCCGCGCACAGCTCACATCTCCGCTTCCATCGTGCCATACAAATATTACACATCTCCGCACAGCGATCTCCACTGAAGCTGAGAGGAAAGGAGATGTGTCAATAACACAATTCTATTGGTTGTTTAAAAAACATCTCCTCTCCGCTCATCTCGTCTCCGCTTTGGTGGAGTCCCGGCCTAAGTGTGACTCTGCGGACTTCCGAGAGAGTAATATGAAAGGACAGGAACCAAAATCTGAGCTAAAGATATAGTGATGAACTCATAAAAATCATTGATTGATGATTAATACTGTTTCGGAAGTTGTATCTAGAATTCCAATCGCATATTTTGATAAGATTACTTAGCTAGACTGATAAGTGATGACCGATCTTTGCTTCTATTTTCGTAAGCCCCAGAGGGCCTTAATTATAAAAAACCGCCCAAGTGGGTGTCGAATTTCGCACATTTAAGGTTCCGTGTAAATCTCATCAGAAGTTAAAAATTCTTCGTGTGACAGACGACAGACAGACGGACACGTGAGTGACAACAATAGGGTTACGTTTGGACCCTTCGGGTACGGAACCCTAAAAAACTAAATAGTTTTTGTGTTTGTCGCGTAGGTATAGACGCGGTGGGGGATTATAATATGTAGTGAAGTGATAAACCTTCCTCATGAATCACTCTGGTGAAAACCGCATGAAAATTCATTCAGTAGTTTTTAATTTTATCGCGTACAGACGCGGCGGGGGACTTTGTTTTTTAATATGTAGTGAAGTGATATACCTTCCTCATGAATCACTCTGTCTATTGGTGCAAACCGCATGAAAATCCATTCAGTAGTTTTTGAGTTTATCGCGTACAGACGCGGCGGGGGACCTTGTTTTATGATATGTAGTGATAACCACGTGATTAGTTTAAACACTACTTAGCAGGTTCTTATTTCACCATTTTCTACCCGGAAGAAGGGTGTGTATTATTATGTGTGTGATTAGTCGGGTTTGTCCTATAGACAGTTGCATTTTATGGATGAGACGTTTTTACCTTGAATTTAGAATCGGCTAATTAGTATTTAACACTTAAGTCTCTATGGGCACACAAGTGCGTTAGTGCAAAAATGCCGTTTGCCTTGTCAAAAAAATTGCCAAAATTCTCGGTTCACGCCTCTATTATTGCTATTACCCAAGGTCTTTAGACCTGTGGCAAGGTTTACACTCTCGGAACATGACATAGTCTGTAGTTACACGACGGCCGACTGTCAACGGGGCTTGACAGATGTTGACGTTTACGCACGCAGGGCTTGCACTAAGCATAATTATGGTTAGTGAGTTATATAAATGAGTGGCCCCGCCTTATTTACTTATATAAAAAAATAAGCATGTGATTAGCATAAACACTGAATACGGGTTCTTAATTAAAAATTTCCCATGGAGAAATTGAATTTGGAATCCGCTAATCAGTATTTACACTAGGCATATGTTTAGCGAGTTTTATAAATAAGGCTGATGCTGTGTGTATTTTCCTATTCCAAATTCGCCAAATACACCATTTCTTTCTTTTCGAAAAAGGAAATCCTGCTTAGGTCGATGACACAACAACTATATTTCTAACTTTCACACTTTGCTCGTGATGTTTTCTTTAATTCTTAGAACGTATATAGACATTAAGATATGCCTGTAGTTACGAAAACCGTTCGTACAAACGTTCCATCGTTAACCTCTGACCTGTGTATAACCGGTGTTATTTTAATCGGCCACATGTTTATATTGTTCTTTAAATCTTAATTCAAAACTGTAGTATATATTATTATTATGTATAACAATCGTTTGGCGCAAATGAAGACAGGGTGAGATAAAAGGATAGTAACTTAGTAAGCATTGATCTATTTTTAACAGACTTCGAAAAAGGAGGAGGTTTTCTATGTTCGACTGTATGTATGTTTTTTTTTTCTTAGATATGTCCACCGATTTCTCTGTCATTTACGGACCGATTTGCAAAATTCTTTATTTTATTCGAAAGAATATACTCCCGAGGTAGTCCCATATAAATTTTATCGAAATTGCTTCAGCGCTTTTTGAAAAACTGAACAAAAACAAAAAATGTGTATACATAGATGACGTTTTGGTCTCCTCCAATTACGAGTATGTTTAAATTCCACGTTCCATGTTATTGGGGTTTTGAGTTCTGGAGTATAACAACTAAAGATGAAAAAAAAAAAACTTTTTTACAAAAAAAAAAAAAACATAGACTTCCAAAATATAACTTTAATTTCGGAAGTCGGTGTCAAATAACGAAGAAATAAAATACAAACACTGACTTCCCAAATTAAAGTATTTTTTTAGTTTTAAGTGTATTTTCTTTTTTGGAAGTCGGTTGTTTTTTTTTGTAAAAAAGTTTTATCTTTGTCATTTTTTATTGGTTTGGTATATTTTTTGATAATTTCACTTACGAACTAAATAGAATTATTATTATTGTACCTCCCATCCCTATTGTAGAAAAACCCAAAAAAAAAAAAATATGTAACTCCTTTTCTTGCTATCCTATTATATCAAGAATCACCTAAAGAAGGATAAGAAGTGGGATCATCTTTTCTTACAATCAACACTACCAAGTTGGCACCGCTTCCATAATTGTAGCGTCTTGATCGGCTGTTTTTTTATGACTGCTTAATCCGTGACTAATAACTAATAAGCGACAGCATGACTTGCCTTATTTGTTTCACTTTCACAAGACGATAAAATGTGACACGGCTGGATTAATCAGCCATATGAAAAGACTAGCTTCTACCAGCGGCTTCGCCCGCGTGGTACTAATACTTGCCCCATTATAAATTATAGCCTATGTGCTATTCCAGACTATAATCTATATCTGTGCCAAATTTCCTCCAGATCCGTTCAGCTGTTTTGGCGTGATTGAGTAACCAACCAATCCATTCATCCAAACTTTCGCATTTATATTATAATATCAGTAAGATTAGGTTCTGTCAAATTCAAAGTTTTATTGCATATCTCATGTGTGTACAAGATCTTAATTAATAATATTTACAAAGTTCACATGGACCCGGCGGGCACAACAATGTAATACAATATGAAAAGTAGCATGCTTTTAAAATCATTATATTAAATAGAGATCAATTGTACGTACGTCATAATTCAAAATAGGATATAATTCGGTTATCATTACAAAACTAATCAATTTAAACAAATAATTTCACATTTTAGTGATATACTCGTAGGTTACATTACAAATTAAACCATTAAAATTTCAATTAATTTGAAGTAAATGTACAACATAACAATAAACATGTTATCATTCAAAATTCAAATCAAATAATAAAAAATAACAAAAAACAAATGTCAAAAAGGTAATAAATGGTGGCAGTCATCTTAGTCATCCCATTTAGATGTCATCATTAAAAAATCATTCAGTGTATGTCTGTGTGTGTGTTGTTTTAATTTCGATGATGTTCAAGAATCAATTGTAAATTATTTCCTTGTTAGCAGTGACTATCATCACATTCATCACTTCTTATAATATTACATTTCTTCTTCCATTCTTCGCTATTAATCTTCATCTCAGTCGCAATCCTCTTCCTAGCCATATTATTTTTCAAACAGTCCCTCTAACTTTGTTATCAATGATGGGCACAAAATATTTGTTCTAAGTGGCCTACTCAAACTTCACAAAGATGTTGATATGGAAACAGTTAACGCAAAACACTTGAAACATTGAGTAACTAGCAGTTTATCTTGAGACTTATTTATACATGTTCATCTTATCCAAACCGCGGTAAATATTATTGTGTTTTGATTTGTCAGAAATCAATCAATCGTATTCATAATAAAACAATAATGAATGTATGCAATTTTTTTGTGAATACAAAACTCGATACGCATTTTTGGAGCTCTCTGGAGGTCAACAACCTGCTTATCTTCCATGCTGATGACTTTTTTTTTTTTAATTTTGATATTCTCTCACTTTATTTATTTATTTATTTATTTATTAAAACTTCATGCAACACAAATGTACAAAGGCGGACTTAATGCCTTGCTTGCTTTACCACTATCTCACCTGATGGTAAGCGATGATGTGGTCGACGATGGAGCACGCTTACCTGGAAGTAACCTATTCATTCTTGCCTTAAAAACCCCAGGTTGTAGCTATCAGGAAACACCTCCGGCAGAGAATTGCACTGATGATGTCTATAGCCATAATCTTTTCTTAAAAAGGCCTGTACAAAAATAGCATACAATGCATAGTAACGTAGCTATTTAAATCCAAAATACTCTTTGCATCGACGGTTTATTCACCCGGACACCTGGTCCATAGCCCACAGTTTTCAGCCCATGTTAAAACTCTGCTGTGAAAGTATATTTTGAGATATAAAGCCCAATAAATTACAGACAATAGAGGTACACTAAAGAACAATGCATTCATAAGTCGATTCGTGTTTATATTAACAGTGTAGTTTATTGTAAACACCCCTGCCACACTTTATTCCGAGGAAAACGTGTCCAATCGTAAATTATAACTGTAGTAGACGAATAGGAGTATTTTTGTCGTGTCTTTAAGAGATACTGAAAGAAATATTATGACTGCCGTTAGTCATATCCGCTGGGAAGTATACATATGTATGTGCAGTGGCAAGGTCACTATGCTGACTATCTCACTGATTGGACACTGTATCACATATTCTGCTGTTTTCAAAACTACCACTAACGGTAGTGTCTCTTTAGTAGTGTCCAAGCAAGAATGAGAATGAAATTTATGTCCATTTGTGAACTGATAAATCTTCAAAAGAATCCGTCTTCCATGCATAGCGATCAGATATATACATATATTACAAACTAAGCATTTCCGAACGTCTTTCATAATGCGCACAGCAAAGGAGTGGCACTTTCTACCTGCGTCTGTATTTCCGAATGTATTCAAACGTAATCTCTTCAAAGTTACAGTGAACAGGGTTCTTCTGGGTAAGCTCGCTCCATCGTCGACTTTGTCTCTGTCACATCTGACCTAGACTAGGCACGGGGTCTCATCTCGAACAAAGAAAATTTAGTTCAAATAAATCTCAATAGATGGCGTAATATGCATCGATTTCTTATTGAAGTCTAAGTAATATTAATATTTTCAAAATAAATATGGTAGAAACTGTATTTTCTTATTTAATAAACTGCCCTAAGCATAAAATTGTGGAATAATTGGCTTGTAATTCAAATTTAGACGATTATTGAAACGAATCTTTAGACATCTATATTTCTTGTACCAATAGATGGCGCTGTTTGAAGTGTTAGAGTTTATCCATTCGCCTCTTTAAAATTTGTAGTGACACATTTTGCTACAGTCAAAACTGTTATGAAGTGCCAAAAATACTATAAAATAATTCCTCTATGTGTGAGAAAATATTGGTAAGACTTTAGGTAAATTCATTAAACTTACAAGCCGTCGCTGCTAGCACCATCTAGCGAGGTGTAGTGTAACGGGCCCGAACGAAGAACAAAAGTTGCTTGTGCCAGTCGAAATCCCGTAGTTACGGCGGTACCGTTTCTTTGTATGAGATGAGGCATCTGTACGCTAGTATTATATTATCTGTGACTAGAGTCAAGAGCAAATGGGTGAATCTCTTGGCGTTTTGCAGAAAATAATGACGGAGTGAAAAGACAGAAAATATTCAACAAAAACGCGCGCGCGCGGATTTTTATTTTATTTTTTATTACTACTAGGCAATAAATACTACTAGTGTAATTTAATAATAGTGGTTTAAAGTTAAATTTCCCACGATTCGTCAGTGTCGGCAGCACTCCGTCATTATTTTCTGCAAAACGCCAGGAGATTCATCCAAATCCATCTAAAATAAAAAAAACTAGCGACCCGCCCCGAGAAAAATGTTTCGAAAGACACGTAGCACCTTCTAGCGTCATAAAGCAATTGTGAACGTCGAAAGTTAATGTTATTTCCCTCGGGACAGTATTTTTTTCTGGATGAAAGGCACCCTGTGTCCTTTTCTGTACCGCATGTGTATTGCACGATGATCGGTTCAGTGATTTAGGCGTGAAACGGTAACAAACAAGCAAACTTACTAACAAAGAACTATCACAAATGTCTGTGCATGACCACCATAAGGCTGCATTTGGTGTGCAGGATGCAACTGAGGAGTGATGCACAAAATTTAGACACTGACTAAGATTTTAAAAGTCATAAATGTTACAAACAGGGTTTTACAAAAAAGGGCTTTGTCTCGACAAAGGGTGTTCGTGAGACAATGCCCTTTTTTGTAAAGCTATTAGACAAAAACGTAATGGGCGGGGCGAAGTATGCTTCACATCTTGCAAGCAAAAATTTTTCGAAACTGTATGCACAGACATTTTTGATGGAACATCTAGATATCAAAACCGTACACATAAGGTTTAGTTTCCTACTTACATGAATTTACGTTCTAATTAAGAGGTAGGTATTCGACATTCAAATGGATAAACAATGTCCAGAGCCAGATGACTCATAAGATAACCAAACCCATCGTCATCCCATCCAATCTGTACAAAAGGCAGTTATCGTATCAACCGGAAGACAAGCACAGTAGCACAAAGGCCTCCCACATCGGACATCGTAACGAACGCTCCCGGTCTCTCGTATTCAACTAGATGGACGGACGTTGTCTGTTCACTACGGTAATCTAGGCTGATGGACATCTTATTATAACGGCTGTAAAAAGACAGTTTCCGAAGCCGAAAGCCACATATTCTACCCATTATTTGGATCATATTTTTCCACTAGACCATACCTGGGAATCCACTGGTTCTGGAGATATTGAAGGTCAAAGTAGCAATTTTTTTTTACTTTTTTAGGAAAATTAATTCCAAGTGTTATTACTAAACTTTTTTCCAAACAAACATTACCTGAATGTTCGATATTTTTTTTTTCGAAATTTCTGAATTAAGCATTTGCAGTTATAAAAACGCAATGAATATCAAACGTATCCGACAAGTACCTACGTGGCTTAGAGGGAAGTGTTATTTTTTTCGTACCTAAAAATAAAAGTCGTTTCCCAGCAACAATTTTTGCGCAAAGCTACTTTGTTAGACGTACAGTATGCGTAGTTGATGGCTATGTGATGTGTCTTTTTACACCCTGTATATGCCAGTAAACTGCCATTACTGAACATAAAACGCCTATAGATCTGCCATGTGTAGCTGGACAAACGGATAGGTGATCGTTGTGTCTTCTTTCTTACGACATTTCTAACTTAAACTCTTCATAATCTCGATGAAATGTGCGTGCGCCATGCAATTTATTTGTGTCTGAACACAAAAGGAACGTGGTACGGACGTAAACAAAGGTTTAGTCGCCGTTCACAGTTCCTATAGAAGTTAAACTCGTATCGTTCTCTTTGACGGAACTATAGAACATCCATCCATCCATTCATAGCCTTTTTTCAATTCACAGCAGCCATTTTTTCATGTATGCTCTATCCATGTTTGCACATTGCTTCATGCGCTCCATGTGCTGTTCTACGTTTTTCTGACCATTGTCTGTTTCGGCTCTGTGTGACTTTAGTCATAATTCTGTCTTTCTAAGTACTTTGGGCCTTGTCTAGGCTACCATAAGTTGGACTGAGTAACTGCTAAAAGGCTTTGGTGTGTGTAATAAAAAGGAAAAGAAGCGGCGTAACAAACTACAATACGTGACTACAACAGAATCCGTTAATAACTGTATTATCTTTCCTTGTTTCTAGGTTGTGTTAGAAGTGGCCCACCGCGTGGACCAGGAGGGCGTGGTGGCGGTTGACTCAGTGGTCGAAAAGCTTATTTTCAAGCCCCAGGATGTGGTCTCCATCAGGGCGAAGGATTCTGACCTCGAGTACGCAACCCATGACGTATTTCAGACCGATAGTGCTATTTCTAGCAAGTTTAATGGTAAGTATCTTCACCTTATTTATTTTTCAGGGGTCTGGGCTCTAGACAAAGTGACATTCTCATCTATAACTATTGTCATGAAGTCCAGAATACATAGAATTGAGAAGCGTGTCCGACAATGAGCCTTATTTAAAAAAAAAATAAGCATTTGATTAGTTTAAAAACTGATTACCTCAGTTCTTAATTCAAAATTTTCTATGAAAATTTTTAATTTAGAAATCGCCAATCAGTATTTAAACTAAGAATATTATGGTTATCTATACTAATATTAAAGAGGTAAAGTTTGTCGGGTTGTAGGGGGTAATCTCTGGATCTTCAAAACCGATTTTGAAAATTCTTTTACCAATAGAAAACCACGTTATTTGTGAGTGTCATAGGCTGCATCATTTTTTGAAATCCACGCGGGCGAAATGCTATTTATAAATAAAGGCTGAATATGTCACCTCGTCCTAGAGCTTGTTAAGTCTTCGGCTTAGTAAACGCGTTCCAGTGCAGACGAAATCAATTTAGGGGCCGGTATTAATTCTGATTTATATCATTAATATTGACGAGATATCTTTGTTGTTGAAGCTTCTTCAGCTTTGTAGAGATTTTTAACTGTCACACATTCTGTGTGAGTTTCTTTCTGTACTCTACGCCCAGACTGTACCAGATTTTCCTCCTATTATGTGACTTTCTCCCGATCAGCCAATGTGTGTAATTATTTGGAGTTATAACATTTATCCGCGTTTTTTTTTGTTGCGAGCCGATCAATAATAAAAAAAAAACCTTGACTTGGGTGTTAAGAACCTGTTTTTTGGGTTGATATTAACTTTATAAGTAACTTGACGGGCTTACTACTCCAAATATGTACAATTTGTCACAATTTACATACTTAAAACTTCAACGTCATTTCGCATTTGAACTTAAAAATAGAACATATTACCAATAATTGTGAAAACTTAAAAGTTAACCGTAACTGTATTTGAAGTGCTGGGCAAATCCACTTGAGATAAGCAAGTATGGTAAAGGCAGGTGACTATGAATGCATATTTTATGTATAGAAAGTAAGCTAGGCAACTTTGTTGTAGTAGATGGGTGTTGGTTACCTATCACTTCCTATGAGTAATTGACCACAGCTTTACTTAGCAATTGTAGTGTGTCATTAAAACTAAGGTGTATAGTCGAAACTACCAGATAGTGTGAGTAATAGTAGCAGCTACTCACACCAGTTGCTGTTTGAACTGTGTGTGTTAGAGCTGTTGAACTATGAAGATAAAAGTAATCTTCGTTCCATTCTTCCATCTATTTATTCTAGTCGATTTATTTAATAACACGTAAGTACCAAATATACTTGCATAACGCATATCAAGCTAGTTTCTATGTCAAATTCTTATCTTATTGACTTAAGATGAAGCTTCTAACTCACAGAGCATTTAAATTTAAATTTTGACGGCAAGGTGCGCTGCGCGCCGTTCGCAATTAATTTATCTGTGTGTTGGCTTCTAGGTTAGGACAATCTACTTAAGATGTCGTCAACATGCTTAGACAAGCTTTATCAATACTCTTATGAGTAGCAAACCTAACCCTCCCAATAAAACGGATACAACACTAACATTCAGGACGTTGACAATAATAATAACAGGCCTCTCCCTAGGTGTCGCAGCAGGGAACGGTAGGACAGGCGAGGAACGGTACCTCGAGCCCTGGGACGGCTGCGACGTGGAAGTAGGCGAAGCTCCGCAGCTCAACGGGGACGCGCTCCTGGAAGAGTTGGAGCTCGACCACCGCGCCAACGGATGGGACGCCAACGACATGTTCCGCAAGAACGAGGAGGTGTATGGAGTACATAGCACCTATGATCACTCTCTAGCTGGTTATACGCTTCCGCTGCAGAGGAAAGATACTCAGGATTACAGGTGGGTGATGTAGATTGTAGTATGTTGTGGGTAAAGGAGGAAAAAGTATGTAATAGAGGAGACCTAAATAACTGGAAAAGATAACACATCATCACACTATTTACTAAAATATTAAACTTTTTCTCTTTTACATGCCTCATTTAAGAGGGGCCAGGAAGAGACAAAAGACCTTTTAAAATAACATTTATTTTAAGGTACTAAAAGCACTTTATTTATTTTCAAAAAGAGCCACTACGATTGACGATACTCGAGTAATAGTGACACCCCAGGTAGTAAACTTAGCTTCGGCTGTCACAGGCTCCCTCCGAGCATGGGTGCTTCGCCACATAGACCGGGAGCCGACGCCCGGTTGCCACCATTGCAACTGCCTCGACGACACGGAGCAGCACACCCTTAAGAAAGGCCCATACTGGACAGTGTAGCGCCGCGAAGAGGTTGCGGCGGTTAGTGCTGCAAGTAAACTCTCGCTTCCGGTCGTGGTCCAGTCCATGGTCGGTAGCGAGAGCACGTGGGTCGCCGTCGCCTCCTTCTGTGAGGAAGTGTTGGTTGCAAAGGAGGCGGTGGAAACGGAGCGGGACGATACAACGTCCCTCCCCATCCGTAGCAAACGCGTCGGAGGGCGCAGAACGATCTCCGGAGACGTGTTCCGCGCGCGCCTCTATGGAGGAATTGCGACCGTATGCGGCTGCATTTGGTGACGAGGTCCGCATGAATTCATGTCCGCATAATACCTAGCTAGAGCAGTGGTGGCCCAGTGGGAACGGCCGCGACTTACAAGTTGTAGGTCATGAGTTCGATCCCAGGCAGGCGCTTAACTTTGTGTAAATGATTTCAACACCACTGCCCTCAAAACGGGGAAGGAAAACATCGTGAGGAAACCGGCATGTCCTAGAACCAAAAATTCGAAGACATGTGACATCTACCAACCCGCATTGGGCCCGCGTGGTGGTTTACGGCCCACACCCTCTTACAGAGAGGAGGCCTCTGCCCAAGCAGTGGGGACATTAAAAGGCTGATGTTGGTGATAATAGGAGTCTGACAGACCCCTCCACTTGCCTCAGGGCGGAGAACATCCATGAGGATTTCCACACGACAAAATAGGCTGGCAAAACTTAGCTGAATAATATTTATATCTATTGATCTGTCTTTAACCTATGAGATGACTCCGTTAGCTAACCTTTTCCTTTTCACGCTACAGGGACGCAGAAGCGAAAGCTGAAGAGATCGCAGCGGAGATTGAGAACGCTGCATCATCGAAGGCGCGCATCGAGCTCGAGAACGGGGACGAAGAAGAGAGGTTCGCCGCCGTCGTACGGCCCCAGGACGGCGCCTCCAGTGCCGGCAAATACGTCATCCCTAACAAAAGGAAGAATATGCAGGTTTGTAGAACTGATAGTTTGAAGTAATCTATTAAATAAAAATGTAATGCTGTTGGTTAAGCGTATCTCTGCAGAACTGCTGGACAGATTTGGTTACTTACGATAAGGAAAATTGAACATTCAGGAACCACTGGAAAGTCTTTTTTTCTATGGGATTTTGGAGTAAATTCAGCGTAAACAAGGCAACGTCTGTTTTTTTTTTTGTGGGTGTGAATCATTTATTGACTTTTCCCGCTGTGGGAGCGGCAGGGCGTGTCAGTCTCTCACTGACTAAAACCCACCCCTGTTCCTTCCCTGACTGAGTGCCCAGGGGTGCGGTCTATAGGCAACGTCTGTTGGGTCAGCTAGTTAGTAATAGAGATCACTGACTCCAAAACAAAGAAAAGAAAAATAAAAAGCTCTGGGTGAAGCCATGGATCGAAAGGCGAAGAGAAAAAAAAACATTCAAGATAATTAAATAATTACAAGTCGAGGACAAACATTCATATAAGCGTAAAATCTTAGTTGCAGCCATTTTGATTTAAATCTTTGGTCAAATATCGGTGTCGCTAGTACATTTTGATGAAGTCGTCCAACTTATTTTATCAAACGTATATTTGATAAGTGGCATACCAGCCTGAGCCAACAGACGACGCAACGTTCTGTCAAAAGCTGTTGGATTCCGTTAATTTTTCGTTTCCTATGAACCTTCCTGAGGCTTCAACGAATAGTTTAAAAATGTTTTTCCAAATTGGTCCCAGCCATTCTCAAGTTTTGTGTTTAGCTACACATTTAGTAAGTAGCCATACATTTTTATTTAATATTTATATAGATTGGAATGATGGACTTGATGAAGAGAGTTATAAATAAAATGTTGAAGGAACAACGAAGCTAAACAGCAGCAGCATTGTTATGTTCAGGTTCGAACATGAAAATTTTCAGACTTGTCAGATGTCAGTGCTCATGTGATCCTTAAGAAGCCCTTGTGCATAAGTGGCATAGTCTACACCATCTATCAATACAAAAATATAGCGATCAAACATTTTCATAATACCTATCTATTATACCTCACGGACCCACCCGGAAACACTTTTAGCAAATCTTTCTTTGTTGACCTAGCCTCTAATCTGTTCTATTTTCTGATGGTATGATAAGCTGATGTTATTATAACGATAAAACAAATATTTAACCAATATTTTTATACTGATCATGATGAATCCTCTCTTTACCTGCCATTGCATAGCTGATGATAGGTAGCGGCATGACTAAAACATGTAAACTTTATACATTTATGTAAATGAATTCAAACTATGTCGATACAATGCTGATATTTCCGCGTTATTTACATAAAGATAAAATTTTATCACATTAGCATGACAGCAAACACATTTTCGATTGATTAGACGATTGTTTTACTTTGCTACTCTTTTGTTCTTATTTAAGCTTAAAGTAAATAAAATTTTTCTTTATAAAAACTACGAAATGGGACTGGGCAGGACAAGTCTGCTGCATGCCTGACGGGCTGTGGGCCCGTATAACACAGGAATGATGCCCTGACACAGCGACACAGAGCCCGACCTGGATGTCTTCCTTAAGAATTGCAACGAAGAAGTGAAAAATCGTGACCGTTGGAAGTAATGGAGGAAGGCCTTTGCCTAGCAGTGGGATAGGACGGGATCATAGAGAACAATGGCCGTCAGCGTGATAAGAGGATACCGTACGGTCTCCTTCGAGGTGGCAAGCCTTTTGGCCGCATCACCACCCTAGGATCTTGACGCCTAAATCCTATCGTCACTATATCGGTGGCCGGAACGAGCACCTGATGCCTCGTCGTGTCGTGGTGTATAGGGCTGAGCTCCGCCAGACCCTAGTGGTGGAGTGGGAGCAGCGACTTGCGCAACCCAGCACAGTGGACGCCAATATAGAGGCGGTAAGGCCCGTTCTGAGGGAGTGGCTGGAGAAACGGCATGGCGACACAGATACTCCGGTCCGGTCCAGACATGGGTGCTTCGGAAAGTACTTGTACCGTACAGGCCGGCAGTTGCCACAATGGTGGCAACTGCCTCGGCACACTGTTCAGGAATTCCCAGCTTGATTGGGCAGCGCAGCGCTGTGACCACGTCGCGGCGCTACTGCGGATAACTTCTCGCTTCCAGACATGGTCCAGATCATGGTCGGAAGCGAGAGCACGTGGGACGGCGTCGCCTTCTTTTGCGAGGAAGTGACGGTCGCAAAGTAGGCAGCAGAAAGGGAGAGGGACAATACAACCTCTCTCTCTATCCGTAGTAGTCGCACCGGGCAATTGGGGAATCTGTTACCTGGACAGACTAAGGCCCGAGACGGTGGCGCGTCGTGTTCCGCGCCTTTCTAGAGGAATTGCGTCCGCAGGTGACGGGGTCCGCATAAATTCATACGGGCCAATACCTAGCCGGGGAGCGTAATGAAATGCGCAAGCACTCCAGCGCCCCGGCCACAGGTAGTTCCACAACACCGTGTGGTTTTAGGCCGTAAGAGTCGGACAGACCCCTGCGCCCACCCCGGGGCGGACGAACTCCATGAGGATTTCCACAAACGGGCTAGTAATAATAATAAAACTACACGAAAACGCGTGGTTTCCATAAGGCCGGGACTCCACCAAAGCGGAGATGTGTGCTGTGCGAGAACGTAATGAAGAAAATTGCGCAGATGTCACCCTGCAGACTTGTCTTAGGTTTATTATGATCTTTAGTAGACTACATGATTACTGTTTTGTTTTAAAAATATTTTATTTAATATCAAGAGATAACTTCCATGATCAGTTTTTGTAGAGGAAGAAGCATAATATATGTATTTGCTAAACAGATTTTCTGATACAGTATTACTACGATCATATCTAAGTCCCAGCAGTGGGAACATGCGTCGGGGGTCGCAAGCTGATCTCCGGCCACCGTAGGCGCGGGCTTGCGGACGGCGAGTAGTGGATAGCTCGCCGTTCGATTCGAAGGACCACTGGAGAGTCGACGGCGCGTTGTGTTCCACGCGCGCCTGAAAGAGATGTCAGCAGAACTTGACGGGGCCCGTTCGAAGCCTGTCTCGGGTCGCTGATAAATTCGAAATAAAGTTACTGCGGCCCCGTGGCACAGAGGCAACTGAAGGAACAGGGGTGGGTTTTAGGCAGTAAAAGTCTGACATGCCCTCCCGCTCCACCCAGAGCTGGAGAAGTCATTGGATGATTTCCCACCCCACAAAAAAAAGCAGTGGGAACATGACTATGATAATGTGGCTGATTATGAATACTTTTTATCTTTGTCTCCAGGATGGGAATATACCAGTGATGCCTTCAAAGTACATGATAGATGCATGTGACATTGCAAGACTGCCAGCTTGTTTACCAATACACCATTATAGAAACCTCTATGTTACTGAAATTTGTAAGAAAATCTATAACAATAAATAATTCAAGAATCCTTTTTCCACCAGACTGGCAAGCTCGTAGGCAAGCCGGGAGGCACGGGCAATAACGGCAACAACGGTGGATCTCCGCCTTCGCCCGCGAGCCGCGCCGGGCCCCCGCCGCCGGCCCCCGGGGGGCCCAAGGACAAGGACCATCGTGCGCCCCGCCCGCACCTTACGCCGCCCCAGGATAGGCGCCAGGAAGATACTGTGAGTTTATCTAACTTAACTTGTGTATCTGTCACCATTATTACTATGCCGAAATACGTATTTCTGGAAGCATGCATAGGGATGAGGTTGAATTATCTCTTAAAGATATAATTACCATAATTGTCAAGACTAGTTGACCATCTCATAATTTTCTTGACGTGTGGCAACCCATACTGTTTTTAAAATAAAACTTCGAACTGAGTTGTTAGCTTTACAAGCATTTTGGTAGATTTTGAAGCAGTTATTTCTTGACAAAAAATAAAACCATGTTATTAGTTTAAAAACTGACTAGCAGGTTCTTAATTCAATTTGTTTTATGAAGTATTTGAATTTGGAAACCGGTAATCAATCGAGTTTTATGAAAAAGGCTGAACATAGTTATTGTTAATTTTGCAGCCGATGCCGAGCGTGGGAGCGAGTGCTGGCGGCAAGAGTTACGCCGCACAGGCCGCGCAGGGCGGCTACCACGTGCCGCCCTTCCCGCCACACCAGCCGCACCAGTAAGAGACTTACTTCATATAATACAGCAGTTTTTGTACCTGGAATGGCCTGCCTGATGGACAGCTGCGTCCTATCTCCTAACTGACCGTTTTGTGTTGTAATTGCATTATTTTGAATTCGGAGCGAGGGAAGGCTGCTCCCAATTTCCATGACATGATTTTTTTGTGAAACGCAGTCAATCAGTCTTCTTTTTCAGCTCATTGACACCTTACTTTTATATTAAATTTTAATTAATTTTATTGCAAACTTGTAGCATATAGTTTTTACTTTTATGGGGCATGTGGTGCTAACCTATAATAACAAATAATACTAAAAGTTGTTGGTTGGCAAATAAATAAATCAAATGGAGTAATTGCAGTCTGTTGATTTCAGAGCGAAGGAAAACTACTAATACTGCTCCTAATTTCCTAGACCTAAAATTGTTTTGTGACACAGTCAGTCTTTTTTTTTCAGCCCATGGACACCCTAAGTTTAAAATGTATGAATCATTTAAAAATCGGTTATGTCTAAGAATGGTAAATAATGTAGTCTATGTTACTAGGCCGCCGAGCGGTGCCAACAAGGTGAATGGTGAGCCGCGGGCTCCGATGCACCCGCGACAGGGATTCCCGCCTCATCATCATCACGTACGTATCATTTATTCATTGGAATTAAAACTCTAATGTTTTTCTAGCTAACCTCATGCATTAATATAACCGCATAACGCATAACCTCATTGTGTGAGCTCTTTAGAAACTGTATATAACGAAATGTTAAATTATCTAAATTTCCCAGTTAAAAAAGAAGTCTTTTATTTAGGGTGGTAAATCATCAAATAACTTCTCCCGCTCTGGGTGAAGCAGAAGGGCGTGTCAGACTCTAACTGACTAAAATCCACCCGTGTACTTTCGGTTGCCTGTGCGCTCTAGGGCCATGGTCTCTTTCAAACACTCCCGCAACCTTGGCTGGAAGCAAAATAAGCCTGTCTCCACTGTTGAGAGCAGAAGCCTCTTCTCTTTATAGTGGAAGCGCCAGGGTAGCCCGCGAAATTGAAATTTTCTTAAGTTTTTGCAATTTGCAGGTCAGTTTGACATTTGCCATCAATTCTAACTGAGAGATTTGTATTGATGATTTTAATGATTACAGTTCTGTAAATACGTACTTGCTACGGCTGCGAATCATATTTGGACCAACTTACAACCTGATACTGACTTGCAAATTGCAAAAAACAAGAAAATTTGAATTTCGCGGGCTACCCTGCAGCTTTCACCTTTTTTGTTTTGGGTATTCATCCAATGACATCTCCCGCTCTGGGTGGAGCGGGAGGGCGTGTCAGACTCATACTGACTAAATCCACCCCTGTTCCTTCCCTGCCTCAGTGCCCTGGGGAGCGGTAACACTGTTACGAATTTATCCGCTACCCCTAGGCATGAGCTTTCACCTTAAGAGGGAGTGTGCTATATCTTTCTTGTTATCTTTCGTTATCATTAGTATTTTCACAAATTTAGATAAGAAACATTTTTGATGATGTTGATACCGGAGCAGGTCTCTAAGCTCGTGTTAACATAACTGTTGGTGTACAGAACCCACCTCCGCCGGGCGACGTGCACAGCCGGCCACCGCGCCACCACGCGCCGCCGCCAGAGCCGCGTCGCCAGGACGACGTACAGGTGAGTATTGTACTACTGCTCATCTTCATCATTCAACCCTCCAGCTGAGCATAGCTCGGGCTAAAGGCATTGACTATATTTACGTCGCGGAGACGTGATAGTATAGTATTCGTCAAATTTAATGGCGTGTGAGAATATCACCAACTTCCAAACTGACAAATAAGTATGTACCATACAGCCCTAAAAAATATCTGCGCGTAGTTGCACTCGCAGCTAACTAAGTTTGACGAATACTATATCTAGAATACGTCGTGTCGACGTGGCATTAGCGTTGTGGCCTATGTGACTTATGTGTTTTACGAAATCATATACGAGCGCCCTTTTGTGGGTATGGTTTACCTGCATTGTCATACCGTTTCGCTTAGAGTTAGACCATTCCTTTTCGTCAGGAAGTGGTAGGCATTGAGTGATTGTGCGGGTAAATATTACAATCCATATCTTCAGTTGACACTCAATGACTTATTCGTCAACCTTGTCCGTTCGTGTATAAAAGTTTTATGATGCATGAAAAAAAGGATCTAAGTTACACTAAACGTCTCTAACAAAATTTTACTTGCTACATTCATTAACCATTTACTCCGTAATCCTGTTACTAGTTTGACTCATATGACATGCTTCCGTTCCAGGAGCTGCGCAAATTCGGCCAGGATTTCAAGTTGGTGTCTGGCGGCCCCCCGGTGGCTGCTCCACCGGTAGCGCTGCCGCCACTGCCGCCGCAGGTGCAGCCACAGGCCATAATCAGCCCTCAGCCACCGGTAAATGCCTAAAGAAAGAAAGAAACAATATTTATTTGATATCCTAAATAGATGTTCTACAGTACTCATTTCTTGCGGCATGAAAATATTTAGCTAAACACAGCCTTTCCAGACAACAGAAGCTCTATAGCTCTAGTTCTTGTGTAGGTGCCAATATGTAAAAATCTTCGTATTCGGAATAAGGTTCGCAACATTTGAATGCGTGAAACAATGTTTAACAGTGTTTTTTTTTTCTTCTCAAATTTTTTTAACCATGAATAAGAATAAGAGACATGATATTCAAGGAAACTTGTCTTGTATACATTAAATCCTCCCGATCGAATTTCGATCATCAAAAGGTTAGTTTTTGTTTTGTTTTTTAGAGAAGTACGCAGGAGATATTAAAGTGCACAAGCGTCTGCGCAAACACAGGTGCACTTTCTGTTCCTTCACTCTATTAGTCCTCAGGGACGGCAATCCGACACGACCGGGGCGAGATCAGGCGCAGGACCAACGGTTTTACGTGCTTTCCGAGGCACGGGGGTGACATACCACCAACTTTCAAACTCCGGGCTGCTACAGAGTAATTCCTAATGGAAAAACCCAATAGCACTTTTTGCTCCACCCGGGAATCGAACCCAGTACCTCAACGCTCAGCAGTCGCCCTTGGCAACATAGTTTGTCAGTCATAGGCTCATTCTCACCCTGCTGCTAGCACAAAATGCAGCTATATGAGTATTTAACGACATAAGTTACTTCTAAGGTGTAATTTTCTTCAGTCGACGTCGTCAGCGTTCATATGACTTGCCTTAGCTTAGCATAGGCTGACGAATTTTCTGTAGAACTCAACCACCGTTGTTCTGACAGAGCCAGCCACCTCCGGCGCCAAGCCCGCCCGAGGTGTCGGCCAATGTATGTGCTTCTGGCGAGCCGCACGCCAAGCGCGACCGCCCGCCCAAGCAGCACACTCCGCCCACCGCGCACAAGGTACGCTAGCATACTGCCGTCATCCACGACATAGCATGCCACCTCGCGGCGGATCTAAACGGAGAAAGAATAAGACCCTACTATGACGTCTTAAGTAATTAAGTCGACGGCGAGGACAGTGAAATGATCTGGCCCACGAGGTACTAGGAGCAGAGGTAGGCCTGGCGCTAGATGAGCAGACGACATAGTAGAGAAGGCGGACCAAAGCTGGCTACACGATGCCAGCAATATGGACTACTGGCATTCCTTGGAGGAGGCTTTTACCCGAAGTAAAAGCTCTCCCTCCGTATAAATTACTAGTATTAATATAACTTACTATATATATATTTTCTCTATTTTTTAATTATTGTTCTGTAATTTGCAGGGAATTAAATAAAGCTTTAAAAAAAAAAGACGTCATAAAACCCATCCAGTGTGAGAGAGAGATGGAGCTATACAGGACCAATAGCACTATCCCTTTTCCCCTCCCCCTCATAACGGAATCATGTTGGCATTGGCATTTCGTAGTACGGCCCCAGAACTGTAAACTGAGAGTAGCGTAAGGCAATTAGGGAGGTCTTTGTCATATAGGACAGTGTCCCTGAGAAAATAACAGTTCTAAAGAATCTTTGGCGCGATGTAGTGGAGAAGGATGTGATGCAAAATGAATCGAGTGTGTCAAAGTTGGGTACTGGTTGTATCTTGTATGTTGTTCAGAGAATACACAATTTTATTGCTTTAGCCACGGGGTCTCATCTCGAACAAAGAAAATTTAGTTCAAATAAATCTCAATAGATGGCGTAGTATGCAGCGATTTCTTATTGAAGTTTAAGTAATATTAATATTTTTAAACTACCTATGGTAAAAACTGTATTTTCTTATTTAATCAATTGCCGCTAGCATATAATTGTGGAATAATTTGCTTGTAATTCAAATTTAGACGATTATTGGAACGAATCCTTAGACATCTATATTTCTTGTACCAATAGATGGCGCTGTTAGAAGTTTTAGAGTTTATCCATTCGCCTCTTTAAAATTTGAATAGTTTCACATTTTGATACAGTAAAACTGCTATGAAGTGCTAAAAATACTATAAAATAATTCCTCAATGTGTGAGAAATATTGGTAAGACTTTAAGTAAATTCATTCAGCTTGCAAGCCGTCGCTGCTAACACCATCTAGCGAGGTGTAGAGGACGGGCCAGAACTGAAGAACAAAAGTTACTTGTGCCAGACGAAAACCCGTAGTTACGGGTACCGTTTCTTTGTATGGGATGAGGCATCTGTACGCTAGTATTATGTTATCTGTGCTTTAACATAGCATTCAAGACTCCATTATTTTCTAAATTTTAATGCCGTTCAAAAAGAGAGTTTATCAAAACAAACGAAAGATAACTCTGCCTTAACCTTTGAGTCAAAACAGAAAACAATGAAATTGCCAACTAAAACCGACAACTAGATCGCTTATGGAAATGATGTACCTAATTTAAGCAACAATGTATTTACTTTTTACACGGCATAATGTTTAACAGCCGCCCGTGGTCCCAAAGGGTGGTGATTCTCCGATGTCTGTAGAAGAAGGCTCCGCGCCGTCGGCGTCCCCGCCCTCTTCGGCGTCGCCGGGCATGGAGCGCGTGGTGGCCATCAAGAAGTCCACCCTCAACCCCAACGCCAAGGAGTTCAACCCTGCCGCGAAACCCTTTACACCAAGGAGTCCCAGTACTCCGAACCCCAGTCGGTGAGTGACTATGATGTAGTTTTCAGATATATGTGATTAGTAGAAAAAAGTCTATTTCAGTCTCAAACAGGTTTTTTTGTTTCTGTATTGAAACTAATTTAAATGTCAAATTTTCATCGGTTTAAATCATCTCAAGTCAAATTAGATTGCAGTTTTCTAATCGAAACCTCACGACTTGACATCAGGATTTATTGGTTATGCTGCCAAGCATACATATCTCTTTACTGCTATTCCACTACCTGGAAGTCGGGCTAATAATAAGTAAAGACGATCATCTGAAATAACTAAATACTGGGATTGTCGTTAATGTTTTTTTTGTGACCAAGTTGACTTGTGAATAATGATAATTTTAACTATGTTATAATAAATTCATACTCTTAAGTCTATTGAAAAATTACAATTGAATTCTTGTTTCCCTCAGGCCACACACGCCAGGCACACCGTCGGGCGTGGGCGTCGGCGTGGGTATGGGCGTGGGCGGCGTGGGCGTCAACCTCGGCGGCGTCAGCGTCATGGGGCCCGGCGTCAGCTACGTCCCGGCACCGCACCCTCCGCCCCCCATGGTATGTGCCAATACTGATATCCAACGTCAAGCAGATAATGGTCTCGACCTCAATTATCAGATAGAAGAATCGTCAGTTTGTTAAAAGAATAGAGACAAGAGTCTCAAATACTATTCAAGTTGCAATACACAATTATTGATCATAGCGGCTTAGCGATTGGCTGCTGCGCTGCGTGTCGCGGGTTTGATTCCCGCACAGAACATACATTAGTATGGCTACAGATAGTTGTTCCGCATCTGGGTGTTTGTAAACGCACCCACGATACAGGAGATACTCGTATTTCTAGAGTGGGCAATGTTTGTAAAAAAAAACAGTGGCACTCCGGGAGTGCCGACAGAAGTGAAAACTTTAAAAAAATTCCCAACGCCTAAAGAAGTTTTCACTTCAATCCTCTACGAGATCTGCTACGAGTGCGTCGTAGCACTCGTAGTGGTGTCAGTGTCACGAGTTCAATTGTTTTTTCCATCTCAAAAATTCCTAACGAACCTAAAGAAGTTTGCACTTCGAAAAAAAATAGTATGTCATGTCTCTTTCTTTTCTCGACAGTAAAGTTCATAAAACATCTTAATTAATTATCCTCTATTGAGTCTACAAAGAGCTAGATAACGTAGTGGATAGCAATGTTACCCGCAGGTGGCGGCAGTGCCGTACGCGATGATGGCAGCCGCCGCAGCCGCCGCCCAGCAGCCGCCCGCCTACCTGCCTCATCCGCATCCAGCTGTAAGTACCACAATGTTACCCGCAGGTGGCAGCGGTGCCGTACGCGATGATGGCAGCCGCCGCAGCCCCCGCCTACCTGCCTCATCCGCATCCAGCTGTAAGTACCACAATGTTACCCGCAGGTGGCAGCGGTGCCGTACGCGATGATGGCAGCCGCCGCAGCCCCCGCCTACCTGCCTCATCCGCATCCAGCTGTAAGTACCACAATGTTACCCGCAGGTGGCAGCGGTGCCGTACGCGATGATGGCAGCCGCCGCAGCCCCCGCCTACCTGCCTCATCCGCATCCAGCTGTAAGTACCACAATGTTACCCGCAGGTGGCAGCGGTGCCGTACGCGATGATGGCAGCCGCCGCAGCCCCCGCCTACCTGCCTCATCCGCATCCAGCTGTAAGTACCACAATGTTACCCGCAGGTGGCAGCGGTGCCGTACGCGATGATGGCAGCCGCCGCAGCCCCCGCCTACCTGCCTCATCCGCATCCAGCTGTAAGTACCACAATGTTACCCGCAGGTGGCAGCGGTGCCGTACGCGATGATGGCAGCCGCCGCAGCCCCCGCCTACCTGCCTCATCCGCATCCAGCTGTAAGTACCACAATGTTACCCGCAGGTGGCAGCGGTGCCGTACGCGATGATGGCAGCCGCCGCAGCCCCCGCCTACCTGCCTCATCCGCATCCAGCTGTAAGTACCACAATGTTACCCGCAGGTGGCAGCGGTGCCGTACGCGATGATGGCAGCCGCCGCAGCCCCCGCCTACCTGCCTCATCCGCATCCAGCTGTAAGTACCACAATGTTACCCGCAGGTGGCAGCGGTGCCGTACGCGATGATGGCGGCCGCCGCAGCCCCCGCCTACCTGCCTCATCTGCACCCAGCTGTAAGTACCACATTCACTATCATTCAACGAAAAAACAAAGGTGCCTACGAATTTTGTCTAAACTTATTTCAAAAGCAATACAATCATCTCAGCCTATCGCCATTTACTGCTGGACCTGGACATAGGCCGTTTACAATAAGATACGTGAAAAATCTGAAGACATCTTTGGCGACATCGTTGTACACTGACCATTTTAGATTTGATTACTGTCAGCATTTTTACGATGCAGATGACTGACACCTCTCCAACAGGGGCACACAGGAAGACCCTCCTCCTGTTGTATTATAGAAAGTTTAATCTCTTATATCGCCGAATTCAGTGGTCGCATATTTGTAACCATGTCATTGTTTCTTTTATGGAAATCTGAATCGCCGTTAGGACCGATGACCTGGTGAGGGTCGCAGGAACCCGATGGATGCGAGACGCACAGGACCGGTCATTGTAGCGACACTTGGGGGAGGCCTATGTCCAGCAGTGGACGTCTTTAGACTTTCGGCTGAAATAATGAATCACCTCAAGTTTTCGATAAACCCGAGGGCCAATTCCACATACAAAAACATGGTTAATAAAGCTACATTGTTGGGGACGGCAGATGGAGATGGGGTGCGATTGCCGGCAGTACGCGCCGCCTATATTCATGGTGCCCGACAAACGAGACCGCCCAGACGCGGTGAGCACACCACCAGCGGACAGTGGGATGGGGAATTATTTGTGACAAGTACTTGTATAGATATAAGTATTTCAGGTTTTATTCAGTATTTGAACAGAATTTTTTGGATAAAATAGACGAAAACAATACCCTGGATTGAAATGTAAATATTTGTGATGAGAATTCACTTGACTCGTTTGATATACAAAGGCGTAAATATCGATTAGTAACTGTCACATAGAATAGAATAGAAAAAATAGAATTAAAAAAAATTGAATCTCTAAAACTCGATGCCCCATGTTTGCGGCCTGGTATTGTAACTTTTTAACGATTTTTTTCTTTTAATTCTGAGCCTGAAATTTAATTACTATGCCAAGCAAAGCGGTATTCAAAATATTGCAATGAATCTGTTCAGTACTTGTCACAACTACGTTCCGTGTCCCACGAGCCCCCGCGTGCAGTGTTCAGTTTTCGCAGTGTGTCGTAACTTCGTCATGTATTTGTACAAATGGGTGCTTGCCTCGCTAACCGCCTGGCTAACCCACCAACACAGATAACTTGGTAAATGAATACTTTATTTGTATGAAACTCGGCGAACGAATAGATACAAGTGCTTGTTTTAATTGAATTTAGTATGGAAGCCATAAAATAACTCGGAAAGTTGCGGTACTTAGTAATTTCGTTTTTTTTTTTGCTTATGTAGGGCCAGTTTCTGAATTGAGGTTTGGAGTTAACATGTGCCAAAGTTTAACAGGTGTTCAGGTTAGGGGTTGACAAATACTCAGCTTCAAATTCAGAAATCGGTGGAAAGAATCTTCAAGTACTTAAGATTGGATTCCTAACACACGCTTATTATGGCTCTTGTCGCTTGCTTTTATGTTGTTTTTCCTTCTGCAAAATAATGTATAAAAGCAGAAAGAAAAGTGCTTCTCCTAGATTATCCTTCTATTGGTTTCGTCTCTTCCCCATTGAATTGATTGCGAACAAGTAACTCGTATCCATTCGTGCGTTGACTGACATACCTATATTAGTGAAGTTTCCATTTCCTATGTAATCTGTCTCCACGTCACACGGACACATGGTCATTAACCATCTTACCAACCAACGCAACGCTAACGCTTTAAGAGTGATTTTCGTTTTATTTAATAACAACAACAGTGTGTAATAAGTTTAAGTCAATAGTGTAACGGTTTTGTTATTAACAGCACTTTTGTGGTGTTTTACGTTTGAGAACACATACACACAATGGATAGAGGAGCACAGGCGGGAAATTTTATGTTGAAAGTTATGGAGTTCCTATTTCTGTCAGAAACGGTTGTGTTCTATGAATGTCTAGATAGTATCTGCCAAGGTAAAAATATACATTATTTTTTTGCTTTCAGTGTATGTGTTTACGTTAAATAACACAAAAAAACACGAATGTGTGATTTTGGTGCACAATCTACCCTTGTTCGAGTGGTAAAAGAAAGAAGAAAGAAAGAAAAAGTATTTATTTGCCACAAATTAACGACATACACAACAATATGATTTTGCTAACTTAAGTCTTAACCCTTATCGATAGTGTTAGTAGATCTTATATTTCTATGTTAGTAACAAGTTTAACAAAAAAAAAAGGAAAGAAAAAAAAAAGTTAAATAGGTAGGTAGAAATAAATAAAAAACAGATGCATGTCGTGGCTGTGGCAAGAAGGCTTCCACTCAGCATAATGCTATACCGTGGGGGACCCACAGCACGGCGCTGATTTTCAGTGGTTGCCTATGACGTGACGTACGGAAACCAAAACCTTTAAATACTTAATTAAGACAGGATAATTAAAAAAAAAGAAAAGAGAAAAAAACTGAGGTAAAACAAATACAGTGAGATAATAATAAACTACTTAAAATATGATGTGTGTCAATAAAACGGAGCCTACATAAAGTCGCGCTCGTGCGCTCGCGCACGAGCGCACGAGCACGCGAGCGCGCGAGCGTGATCTCTCTCAGTTAGAATTGATGCCAAATGTCATGATTTCATGAAATACTTACATTTGGAATCAATTCTAACTGAGACAGTTGTATTGATGATTTTAATGATTATAATTCTATAAGTACATAATTGCTACGGCCGCGAATCAAATTTTGACTTAGATAAAACCTGACACTAACCTGCAAATTCCAAAAACGTAAGAAAATTTGAATTTCGCGGGCTACAATGGAGCTTTCACCAGAAAGTAAATTACGTTTAAAACACAAGTATGTGATTTTGGTGCACAATCTGCACTTGGTCACAGTGATAACAAGATTGTGAGCCAACTGACCACCAATGAAATATGATGTGTCAAGGAACTAAATTACGTTTGATAACACAAAAAATCACGAATGTTTGATTTTGGTGGACAATCTGAACTTTGTTGAAGTGGTAACAAGATTGTGAGCGAACTGACCACCAAATGTTTGTACCGTTTTAATTTGGGCTCTATCATGATAGTGTCAGATTAGGTGATTTTATTAGGGATTGGCCGACAAGCCAACTACGTATGTTATATCCAAACATTTTTATGGTTCAGGAAATGAGTACCAAGGTACCAACATAAAGAGGGGGTAATCATTGTTGACAACCATATAAGAATTTGTAAATTGGTAACATGTAAGGCCTGCTTGTGTGACCTGAACAAAGCTTCCAAAGTCATGCTTCAAGGGACCACTTGATGGTGCCACCATCAAGCGGTGTTGGATTATTTCTTTTAACACTTTGTGTACATAATCGTACAGAAGTAGACTTAAGCGGCCATGTGTGAAGGTGACCTGTGGTAGCTACGTGCTGCGGGATTACCGAGCTCTTACATCCTATCACCATACCTACTCGCACCGCGCATCTACTTCAGGCACCGTCTCCGTTATGACTGGTTCACATTATTCCAGTCCTGTAATCCAGTGAATCAATCCAGTCCAGCACTTGAATGGATTATATTGTTTACATTATTCCAGTCTTTCGAAAGCTGTTGAATTGGTAACACTAGTGACAATGATTTTAGTTACATTCCAGTACTACACTGTTCCAGTGGCGCTGGAATAGGCGAGCTGGAATGAAAAAGTATACCGTCAATCCAGTCTCGATTACTCACTGGAATGCGTACATTCCAATGCAGATTTACGTTATTCCAGTGGCATTCCTGCGCTAGATTCGATAGCTGGACTAGAATATGTGAACCGGGCATTTTGCGCCGAGTCCATTGCTAGAAACTACCTACTCAACTCTATACAAACCAAGATAGAAATAACGTTAACCGTCACTTACGTAGTCACAGTCAGTTGCCGTATAAATGGTATGTGACCTGAGACTGTCTAGTAAGTTAATCACAGCGATAAGCGCTCATTAAAATTAATTACGTACGTAACGGGAATAAAAGAAATGTAAATAAACAAATAATAACAAGTTATAAAAAATAGTTTAATCGGTTCAAAGAGTAAAGACTAGCCTTTAAGTCGTGTATATTTTATATAAATACTAACATTAATGTTGTTTGCGGTGGTTTTCTATGTTAATACCAATTTGATTGTTGTTTTAAGTGCACTAAAAATTATTAATTACGTAACCAATATGGATTTCACAACACCATCACTTATTTAAGTCTACCAAACAATATAGCATTTTTTTTTTTTCAGAAATATGCTCTTGTTAAAAATCTAAGTACATAAAAACTATCTTCAATGATTTAGTCTACCAATTATAGTCGCTTTTTACATTAATTTCCAATATAAAATACACTATTTTAACCTAAATCTTTTCCTCAGGCCGTAAGCCAACCATCTGTTCAGATATATCCCACAACTTCGCTGCCAAGTCTTCATTCCTCGCCTTCATGCCCATATAACCTTCCCTGCAATCTACAAAGTATCCTCCACTCGTTTGATCCATATCATCTGAGATCGCTAGGAACAAAGTCGTTTGTGCACCTTCTACGGGATTCTTGAAGAATGAGTACAAAACCATAGTCCTTAACTTTTCTAATATCGTTGCTTTGTAGAAACTGGTGTTAACGTGACCAGGATGAAGGCTGTTGACGACCACATCAGTGTCTTCTAACCTTCTTGCTAATTCATTGCTAAACAATATGTTGCATAGCTTACTGTCACAATAGGTTCTCATGTAAGAGTGAGGACTGTTCAAGTCGCTGATAGTACCAAACCTATGCAGCGTTGATGTCACAATAATAACCCTGCTTGGCGCAGATTTTTTTAGCAACGGTACCAAGAGTAGAGTCAGTAAGAAAGGTCCAAAATGATTGACCTGCATGTCCCTGATTAATCCATCTCCAGTCTTGTCTCTGTGCACACCGCTTGCGCCAGCATTGTTGATCAAAATGTCTAATTTAGCTTCGGAGTTTGTAAAGTCTTCAACGAATTTCCTCACAGAGTCGAAGGAGCTCAAATCTAAATGCATATATCTGATACTTCGGTTTCGAGTCTTCTTGATGATTGATTCCGCAGCTTTCTGCCCCCGATTCTCGTCCCGGCAAGCAAGTATGACTTTGGCGCCTCTCCTGGCTAGTTCTAAGGCGGTCTGGTAGCCGATCCCGCTGTTTCCACCAGTTACGATCACCACTTTACCACTCATGACATTATCGGAGTAACACTTCCCGTTTGTTATTTTATTATAAGTTTTTATTAGGATCAATCCTATAATCAACCACACTAACCACATTTTGACACAATGTGAGTATCAATTCTGCAATAAAATCCACTTTTTGTGTTCACAGTCGTTCAAAAACTTGCAGAATGACAATATGTAGACAATATTTACAGAGATAAAATCGCTAATATATTATTTAATAATGTTGTGTTATCCGTGTCGTTCTTGCAATGTCACTGAAAGATTTATCTGTATAAATGTCAAATCATGTGAACATACTAATTATCAGCAGAGGCCGCGTGGCTGTTATCAAATTATCGTTATCCATTCTATATTGTAAACAATTTGCGCGCGTCCGGCTGCTCGGCATCGGTCAATTACTTTTGGGTTCAAAGTTGCAAGAGGAATCTATAAAATGTAAACATAATGTCCGATTTACAAGATTTCAGAAGAAAAATTTCTATATGTTTTTGACCGCACAAAACCGGCTAGAAAGGTGTTATATTTTATTGTCATACCCATAAAACTTAAAACGGCAGAAAGTCAAGGTTTTAAAATCATTTTATGTACTGCTTTCTCCACAATATGTTGTTAACAATTGTATCATTAAAAAGATTATTACCTACTTACTATCTGTAGTTTATGATATCAATCACAGATATGCACGATTCTAAAATAATCCGATAAAAATGTTTCGAAATCGCTCAAAGTTCAGTAAGGAAAGTTGAATTTGCTAAGCGGTTGCAAAATTACTAAGAAAGAGCGCAGGGTTTTCTTTTCAAACATGATACAATAGTAAAACGCAAACCCTGATTGAGTTGTATCAACATCTATGACGCCAAGTACGAATTAACACACACAAATCCTGCATCGCACAAGTTTTCAACAGTCCGAAATCAACCATTGGGCAGTTGCCGGGACCAGACAAACTCCTACCCACCGTTTTTCCTAGATCATGTTGAGTCTCAGTACAAGATCAAAGATCGTGACCCCATTCCCATTATTGATAACCAAGTTATGCCACCTGCTTATCGGTGGATTCACTTCTGGCCTGTTGGTCTAGTGGTTAGTGACCCTGACTGCTATGCCGGAGGTCGTGGGTTCGATTCCCACCCAGGACAAATGTTTGTGTAATGAGCACGATCATTTGTTCTGTGTCTGGGTGTAATTTATCTATAATATGTATGTATTTAGAAATATATAAGTATGTTTATCAGTTGTCTAGTACCCATAACACAAGCTCTGCTTAGCTTGGGACTAGATGGCGTTGTGTGATAGTTGTGGAATATTATTATTATTATTACTTGCTGAGTTCATCTCTAGTCTTGTATAATATTATCCCAAAACAAGGAACAGGGCTTCCATACTGATTTTCAATCGAACCAAACCTATAAAATACATAAGAAAGTCGAGAATTACAAATCAAATAAAAGATAACAACTAAAAAAATGTTGTTTCGTTTAAAAAATGCTGTTTCGTTTAAAACCATTATTTATCATAAACTCAACTAAAATAACAAATAAGTACTTACAAGATTATAGAATTACTACATACATTATACAGAGCGTAACGGAAATGCGTGATCATATTTTAATTTGTCCTCGCGTACTAATTTTGATCAACTGATGATAACCTACGTTACGTACATTTTTTTTTGCCTATATGCTATATAAACTTGAGGCACTACCCGTTACAGGTTAGGTACTTACTATACTTCTGTGCCTCAAGCTTTTAAGAATACATATAGGTAAGTACCTACACGCCAAATACTTTAATTTATTTTAAATTTTTTAGTTCATTGTCCCTGATAAAAGCTGGTTTTAAAAACTTTTTTTACCATTAATTTATTTTTCACTTTTTATTTTAGAGTAGGCGTGATGTTTTAAAATATTTACGGATATTATGATGTGAGGTAAAGTGCTCCTCAAGACGAATCAATCGAGCCTAAACTCGGTGGGGTTATGTTGTTTTATCACAGAGATGCCGTGGCCACCTTCCAGCTTCATCATCAGACCCTGGATATCGTCTAGGTGTAAAGTGCTCCTCAAGACGAATCAATCGAGCCCAAACTCGTTTGGGTTATGTTATTTTATCACAGAGATGCCGTGGCCACCTTCCAGCTTCGTCATCAGAGCCTGAATACCATCTAGGCGTAAAGTGCTCCTCAAGACAAATCAATCGAGCACAAACTCGGTGGGTTTATAGTGTTTAGTTTAGAAATTCCTATAGCCATCTACCGTCTCCATCATCAGACCAGCTACATGGTACCATATCATTGTATTGTCACCAAAGACACATAAGTTCACCAAAGTCCAATCGAACATAGGATAGTGGGTCTAACAGATTGCAAAATTCCACCCGAACAAACAGTTACATACATTGCAAGTTAAGTAAAAGTTTGTAAATGTGACCACCCGTTACTATACTGTATAATGTATGTAATAATTCTATAATCATGTACATATTTTAGATGAGCTTATCCTACGCTTGTAGTGTAGGTGTCGATTCGAACACGGATATGCTTATCTAAGTATTTACACACAATCTCGGGTTATCAACGGATAGAGGAGAAAGATATTAATTTATTATAAGCACAAGATCTCTTGATGATCGATAATGACACAAAATTGTATGATTTTTTAAATATCATGTTAAACACACAAAATCTAAGTATTATAAATTACTGGCGACCCGCCTCGGATTCACACCGAGAGATGATTCGAAAGACACATAGCGCCCATCTAGTGTCCTAAAGCTATTGTTTTTTGCCGCGTGGACAGTACTTTTTTGTCTGGATGATCGGTTCAGTGGTTTTATTGTGAAAAGGTAACAAACAAACTTTCGCATTTATAATATTAGTTCGGAAATTAGGATAGGAAACACTTATTCTATGACAGTAAAAAAAAGGTTAGCCTTACTTTGTTCAAAAGGATACCTTTAAATCTACACCAGAGCATGTCCCAGCCAAACCCTAACTACTAATTTTTGCCTACAAAATGATCACTCCAGTACCACTATATCGTATTAGTGTTCGAAATAGCATAATCATCCCTTACTTAAACAAAGCCACGTTACACATGAAGGAGCCACGCATGCAGCACACCTGTTCATTGGTCAAATGACAAAATTTGGCTTCTGAATATAAAATATAACCAATGATAATGTTTAACTGTCGTCACATGGTCTGTTCTCGGCTATCCACAAAAGTTGGTGTAATGATTTCAACATTACCTATTTAATCTACATTAGCAAAAATCACACCGTTGTCTTTACACGCCGACCGTGTGATATGAGGTATAAGCGGCAGCGTTTATACTATTTTTTTTTCTTTTTCATCATTTTATAAACATTTCTGCAAACAATTAATGCATGCTAAAACAACAATAATGTCCCAACTTAATAACATGTGATGTGTCTACAGCTGGCATATGGTGCCATGGGCGGCGGCGGAGGAGTCGCTGGGGTCACAGGGGGCGGTGGACAACCCCCCATGCAGTCGCAGCAGCAGAGGAACTTCAGAAAAGGTACGCGTAACTTTATCTCCTATTGTAATGTAATTTAGCGTAATTTTTCGAAAAGCCGTTGGAGAATAAAAGAAAGAAAAAAATATTTGTACAAGAACCTATTAAAACTACCAATTACAATAAACTGTGCGAGGCCAAAAATGCACCTAACTCAGCATTATGCTGCGATATTTCAACAATAAATAACGTAGCGCTGGTATTCATGCTTTCTTTTTGCGCTGGAGACCATTATCGTGCAATGTTGTTCCAAATTAAATTTTTAATCATTGTGAGATTTTATAAGCGCAAAATATGCTTTTAACCTCTTGGGACGAGTCACATTAGGTGTTGATCGTATCGAAGCAATTATCAAAAAAAAGAAAAAAAAAAGTGCTAGTTTATTCTTTTTTTACGCTATATCCGAAGTAGATTTACATGCCGTGTAACAAAATTGTAAAATTGAGGGCTGCGGGAGTCCGCTGAATGCGAGTAGCTCAGGTGCGGTCGTTGTGACGCTTGAGGAAGGCCTATGTCCAGCAGTGGCAATCTTTGATGATGATGAGAACATAATCGAAACATCATGGAATATCAAACAAGACAAGGTCAAATGCAACAACGAGAGGAATTAAAAGAATTAGGGAAGAGTACCATTGCTCACGGGTCCTCCTTATAACGTTAGTTGACTGTGTAGTGGGCGTAGGTTCGGGCATGCAGGTGGCGGCGGCGACGGGGCAGCCTCTCCTGGCGCCGGCGCCCATGCAGCAGTTCGTGCCCTATCCGCACCCGCACCCCGGCCCGCATCCTGGCCAGCCAGCGCTACAGTACCAGCACATGGTGAGTACTACTATTTTTTTTTTAATATGAATGAATTATTACAGAAAATTTTAATAATTACCCGTACGCAGAAAATGTGCTAGATATTGATTTGAGAACTTTAGCCTGATATAAATATGATACTTCAAAAAGAATCTCCTACAAACTGCTTTAAAAAAATACTGACTGATTATGGGTTTCGTGTAATCTGTAATTAAAGAACTTTGTTTTTTTTTTTTAATGTTAGTCTCAATATTTTCGAATATTTCAATTTTGTTTTTGGAGCACCATCATTACCTTTAGTGCAGATTAAACCACATGGCATTTTGTATGCTCGCAAATTAGAGCTAACTAATTAGGATATTTGATCAAGTGTAATATGTCTCCCCAGGTCCGAATGTATCACGGCGGTGTAGGTCAATCGGTGGGCGGGGTTGGAGGAGTGGGCGGTGGCGGCGCAGGGCTGGGCGGCGGCGAGGTGGTGCAGGGCGTGCAGGGCTACGCGCCGCCGCCCGCGCCGTCGCCGGCCGCCGCGTCGCCCGCGCTGTACCCGCCGCCCTCGCCCGCGCACACGCCGCACCAGCACCCGCACCAGCACCCACATCCGCATCATCACTTCCAGCAGCCACCTTTCCAGGTAATATAACACTATTATTTGCTAAAATGTTGTATCTGCCCAGACTTCAAAAGAAAGTAGAGGTTATGCACGCGAGTGTTTTTTATAAGCATCTTCAACGTTCAAATAGGATATATAGGACTTTATAAATGTTCCGTCGTTTGCAGAACCACGCTAAATTATCAAGTTGGTTAAAATCGACTATAATTGATACGAGCGACAACCAGGATACCTGCTCAGGTTTTTTTTTCTACGGCTGACTTGAGTTCTGAGTTTGTTTGAAAACTCCCATGATTTGCTGAGGCATATCAAACGTATCCGACAAGTACCTATGTGGCTTAGAGCGAAGGGGCGGGGTTTAACTCCACTTGCCTGGGTTCGCGTTAAATTGCGCGCAATAAAAAATAGTTTCTTTTTTTTTCAAACCTAAAAATAAAAGTCGTTTCCCAGCAATAGTTTATGCGCAAAGCTACTTTGTTAGACGTACAGAATGCGTAGTTAACGACTTTGTGATGTGTCTTTTTACACCCTGTATAGATAGTTATTCTCCTGCTTCGTCTCAATGAACCCACTAAATTCATATGAACCAGTACTCAGCCGCGTCGACAGCGTTAGCATTAGCCTCGCAAAGGACTTTCATGGTGCCGATGTTTTTGCACAAAAATCAGGACAAGAGCTGAGGCATTGGCATGTAGCTCATCAGAGTACCCCCAACATTATGTTATGTTGACTGTAAAAGTTTGTTAGTAAAACGTGTGTTAACCAGAATGTTTTCCTCTCCAGGCATACCACCAGGTGCTGTGCCCGCTTATGGGCCCGGGCGGCTCTAGTGGCCACCATCACCACCACCACCACCTGGCCTACCTCAATCACGCGCCGCCCACCGCGTCGCCGCCGCAGCCACACCCACACTCGCTACAGGTAACTGCCTCACACCACACTCACATGGATCTAAATGAACCTGTGAACTAGTGTCATATCCAGTACATTACATTTTAGTTCCCACCCTAGCCAAGACGCCAAGAACTTGTCACGTCCGTGATTTCTCTCTCTCCACGTTCATTTAGATCCGTTTAGCTGTACGCGTCACTCTTACTGACAAGTTATCTTATGGACTGTCACGGGAAAACCGAACACAGAATTGCTGCCGGTTTAACCAAGTTTCCTTACTTATCAGTAGCCATGCACATCAAGCCGAAATTTAAAAAGGGTTTTTAACTCGGATGTCGTATGGAATGGTCAAACGATTTTGAACCGTGTGCGGTACAACTATAGGTACTCTTTGTCTCGTCAGAACTTCGCCGGTGAGTGCATGTGCACCGCCTGCTGGCGTGGTTGATGATTCGAAGCTGGATCTAGTGCATTTCATACACGCGTTCGTACAATGTGAGTTACATTCCGTATTTGTAGATTCGTAAACGATAACGCGTACTGACAACACTGACAGCCCTACTGAATAACATCGCATCTTTTGTTCATTGTTTGTGGGTATGAAATAGATAGGTACAGAAAGTAGGCTCCGTACTACCACCGTGAACATACGCACTCATACTAACCACGTTTGTATGTACGTACTGCAAGTGCAAACGCACTAAGCCCATAGTGGACGAACTGTCTCGTGAGGCAAACCCACGGAAGTGTTAAGTTTGAGGCAGCGCCCACACTCCTTCTCGCGAGATGTATGGACCTGACTGCTGAAGCATTCCTTTGAGATCGCGAATTTATTCTTACGCCTGGGTGAATCTCCTGGCGTTTTGCTGAAAATAATGACGGAGCGTTGTCTACAATGACGAATCGTAGGAAATTCAACTTTAACATTTCAGTGTCTAGTGGCACACATGTGCCCCACTGAGGAAATTCTGTTTGCCTTGCCGAAAACCCGATTCACGCGTTTTAAACCGCTATTATTACTATTACTCAAGGTCTTTAGACCTGTGGCAAGGTTTACACACTCGGAACATGACATAGCCTATAGTTACACGATGGCCGACTGTCAACGGGGCTTGACAGATGTTGATATTTGACGAGCGCAGGGCCCGAGGGGTACACTAGTATTAAAGTACATTAGTAGTATTCATTGCTGACTAGTATTAGTGTACTTTAATTCTAGTGTATAAAGTTGAATTTCCCATGACTCGTCAGTGTCGGCAACACTCCGTCATATTTTGTGCAAAACGCCAGGAGCTTCACCCGCCTAGTAGTGTCCTCTGTATGTAACCGCCTATCTGTGCCTGTATATTTCATGGTGTGTGTGTGTGTTAGAGTTCCATGGGGTAGGTGTACAAGTCGTGTGACCGCAGGGAGTGCTGCTGCCGCCCAGCCACGGGTCGTCGGGCGGCTCCACGACGCCGGGCGTGGGCAGCGGCGGCTCGCACCCGTAACGCTCCCTTGGGCGCCCGCGCCTCCCCGCCGTGCAGCACGTGAGCCTGCGCCTGTACGTGCAGTACGCGCGGCACGAGCTGCGCCGAGCGAGCGAGCGCTGAGCGGACTGCGGACTCAGTGACAGGACACAGTGCCCGTTGTAGTGCCGAGCGAGCGCCCGCAAGCCCGAACTGAGTGCTTCAATTCAAGCGTATGCTCATATTATTTCCTTGCTTCTATTCTCATTTTTCATATTACTACCGATGTAATTATATTAATGGAAATAGTCTATGTCGGATCTACATGTAAATAGTCGAATTAAGCTATTCGTTGTTATTAAATTTCTATCCGATGTATCGTGTAAGTTTCTTTATGTTGCGATGTACTGATTTTCGATCATCAGTCGATAACATAGATATTGAACGTAGGATCAATAGCGATGTTATTCTACCGCAATGTAATGTAGAACTGCTGGAGGTCTCTGCCAACTGAATCATTGTGAAAGTATTGCTGGACAGTAGTTTCCTCATTTTGCTGCTGGCAGCATCACTTAAGTTTTGCGGTCTTGTAGAGAAACACTAACTGTTTCACTAGTACTTACGAAATACAATTTCAGTTATTTGTATACTTGTAATTTGCTATATATTTTGAACTAAATTAACTCTAAAGCAATTTGGAGTATCAAAATTTGTATAAAAAGTGCACTTGCAAAGCTTTTTTATGTAATATTTGTAACAAACGTCCATGGAGACTTATTTGTGGAGGAAGAAGGGCGCTGGAAACCTATGCAGGTTTACTTAAAAAGGCTCTTCTATCTCCACTTTGTGTTGTTACAATTAGTAAGCGGAGCTTTTTAATTTTTTATCTAAATTAGCACGTAGTCTAGGAGGCCTTCATTTTTTATAAAAAAAAAGTCATCAGCGTCACATATAATTAATTATACTTTTAACGCCATCAAAATATTTGGCGATATTCAAGTATTTGTTAGGTCGGGTGACGTCATCATTGTGCGTAGTATTACAACCCATGGGGTGACGCAGCTGTAATATTTTTCTAACTTTAAAATACAACGTAAAGTAATAACTTGTATGCCTTCTTCGTATCGATACGTTCATCGCAATAATTGATGTTTATTAATGTTTTTCTAAAAGTTTTACTCGGTATTTTCACGTGGCAAGACATTTTCGAGTTTTAATTGTTATTGTTTGTTAAATAACTTTAGTAAATTACATAAACTCTAGCACAGTTAATAAACATAATACGGAATTATCCATTTTGGATATAAATGTACCATCTTCTCCACTCATCAATTTAAATGACGCTGATAATTGTGATATATACCAAAGATATGAAAACATCTTTTTCAACCTGTAGTTGCCAATTTTAAATGAAAACCTATATCTTATTGAACAATTTAAAAAATGGGTTCAATTTTGTATCAAATTAAAGTTGTCACGTGAAAAAACGGAAAATGTGTATTATCTTTGAAATAATATGAATACCTGACTATTCTTTCAAGTTTTTGAAAGTTTTGTCAGTGTTGCCATTCACATGAAAACACTGTTTTAATAATTTAGTTAGTTTAGCACGGCGGGGAAAATATTAAATATTTAAGAATGGATGAGAGATTGTATGTATGTGTGCGTAAGAAAATAGTGCGTCTTGTACGGACGGAGTGCGGTCCGCCCTCGCGCAGAGCTGGGTGCGGACATGTGTATTATAATTAGGTAATTCACTCTCTATTATACTTATCTATGGAAACTGGGAGGAATTTGGTAAACGACTCGTCAGTTGATTATATGTGTATTGTGAGCCAGGCACACACCTCGCAAAACAAGGTGCATGCCAGTTTCATATAAAAAACATATATTAAATAAATCGAACTAAATATCATAATAATGTTTGATACAAAATAGTCTACAACTATTATTAATAGAATTTTATATTAAATACTTGATATTTATTGCAAAAAAAATCCTTTTATACTAAAGTAGTAATTATGAAATTCCTCTCAGTTTTTATGGGTAATCTATGTTTCCTCGTTTATAACGACGATCGCCATTCTGAGACAGCGGTCAGTTCGTGTACTGTATTTATTTAGGTTTAGGGTGTATTATTGTGAAGGTACCCTCCGCGATTTCTTTACCAATTCCAAAGTGTCAATTGCACTTAAAAATATTAATTTATAAAAATTGGCAAATAGTTATTTAAATTCGTTTTTAATTCAAATTATGGGCGATGTTTTAGATGCCAGATCGATATGAAAGATATTGCAACGTCTTTCATTGGACTGTTCCAATAAAATAAGTATCGGGACCATCCTAGATGCTCAATGTTTACTAAGATATGACATTACTGTCTCACAAGTCATTAGTTCTATTTTATTTTATACATTTGCAGCTTTTGAAAAGGCAACATAATTAGTATACTATGAAGCGGTACGGACTCCCGAAAGATGGTATCAGACTGCCGTAGCCGACTCCTTATTGAGATGCCAACTCATTTGCGCTCATTACTTAGCTTATTCGCTACAAATATCACCTGTAGCCAAGTGCTATTTATTCTTTGTAAAAGAAAATAATTATTCGTAAAACATTTTCTATGTTCCTTTGATACGGAATGTAGTGACTGCGCCTTTTGAGGGTGCATGTGTTAGTGAAACTCAGCCCTTAAGTGTAGGATATCGTAAAGAACTGCATAATATTATAATTCCTGTCGCGAGTCGTTGCGAGACTCCTATCGTCCTTGTAGAGGTCACGGGGTGGATAGAAACAGCAATTTTTCGCAAATTACTACTTTAATTAATTTTGTGGACGTTGATTCGTTGCAGAATACACGTTATTTATTAAGGCCTCACAATATTTTATTTGCCACATGAAAACGAGGCCAGTCTTCTGAAATTCACCACCAATTCTAATTAAGTTATGAAACTATCTTATTTTTGTGTTCCCTTTATTCAAGCGTAACGAGTACATTGTGCGAATCGAAGGTTCTTATTAACTAATTTTTCGCCAAAATTTTTCAGAAATTCTTTAACTTGCGAGGTCGCAATAGTCTTATTTAATCGCCTAACAGATATAAACCCTCTAGTTTAACTGCCAGCACCCAATAAAAATAGAATATATTTTATTTTATAACATCTACATATATTTTGAACTGTAAAATTATAAAACAAAAAAATCCTAATTGTCTATTGCTATGATTTAGGACAGATTATTATTTCACTTTGTACTTCATAAATGTTTGAAAGCCTAGTTTCGTTAAGCAAATGCGGGATTATTTTAGGTCCGAGTTCAACAACATACAATCAAACATGTTTAATATACGTAAACACAGGACTAAGAATACTCCAGCATTCGCTTAACGTAACTAGGCTTTCAATCATTTGTTAAGTTATCGCGTTTCAAGGAATTGTAACAGGATGCGTTACAGACGCAAGTAGGTTTGACAATAAAAATATAAAATTGATAGGTAGGTGTAAGGAAGTTAGGATGCATATATACATATTTACGACGAAACTGACATTGTTCACATAAATTAACGTCGGGATTGTCACAAAAATGCGTTATCGGATATATTTAGTTAATAAAAGTAAGGCTCACAAGATTTGCACAATCAAAAACATTTTCTCCCATAGTGATGTGTAGGTATTTATGAATCAGTTTCAGCTTGAATCGAGGGTCGTAAAATGCTTAATATAAAAGTGTGGCATCAAGGGGAGCTAAGTCCATGACCTCCGCGCGGTGCTCCCTGGGTAGCGCCAAATGTGGACGATGACATTCACATTCTTTTATAACAATCTATTTGCTAAATGAATACCATGGAGTGCTGCAGGATTTCTTTAAACACATGCGAGTTCTTCCTATTATGTATAAGCGCATTCCTTTTGTAAATTTGATAATGGATAACGTAAACAGATCATACTGAAACACTCCCAATGAGTTGCTCTGTTTCGATACATGTAGGATAAACACCACAGCAGATTGTATGGTTTTTTCTGTAGATTTAAAGTAATTAAAATAGACATATTTATATAAATAAACAGACAAATTGCGATATAAAAATTGACATGTATATAATGTAAATATTATGATTACTTAGTGTCCTTTCCCATGCAACGGCTTATAATTTTGTGAAGTGTACAGTTTTTTCGACCATGTTAACATTAAGAAAACACAAATGAAAGTTTGGGGAAAGGGCCTACCAGACCCGTACCACGTTCGTGACTCGTAGTTTTCGAGAACATGGTATGGAGTCTCGTGTACTGTGTAATTTTCTTTTTTTTTCACATTTTTTTTTTCTTGTTTTAATTTAGATTTTTATCGCGTGAGTGACTCCACCGCGTATGTTGCTAAATGAAAGTGTGTAAAAATGATGGTATGTGCGTGGTTGTCTGTTATACGCCATAAATATTATCGATATTTTTTTTTTGTGTGAGGTGTCACAACTAGTGACGCAGAAATGTTTATGTTTTAGCTAGGGATACTTCTTTTCTCGTAAAATTTGTACGTGCTTACAAAAGACGTTCGAGTTCCTTTGGCCACATATATTATAACGGTTGTGGTATACATTTTTTATAAGATTCCCATATGAAATGCAACGATTTAAAGCGAGACATAATGTACTACTTGTATATTATTCAACGCACATGTTGGTGCATTTACTAAAGAGGGTTTAATCAGAGATCTGATTGTGAATCGCCCTCCTTGTATAAAAAGATCAATCTGTAACACGACGGGCGAAATCTCGTCGAAACTAGGATAAAGGAATAACTCCATTGTGCCTTTATCAATGGTGACATGTGACTATTCGACCACGAATAATGACTACTGAACTGGGACGTATCAAAGTAAACGGTACTGATATTAATAGTTTGAGTGAATGGAAGTTGTTGAGACAGTACTTTAGATCAAAATTCTTAACTTTAGTGAACCTTAAAGTCAACTGAAACTAGATTGGGCAGCAATAACGTGGTAGAAAATAACTAAACACTTCAGTTAACACTATCCGCTCTGGAGAAGAAAAAGTTATTTCGATGATGTTATTTAAAGAAAGTAATTCTTTAAAAAAATGTCGTCTTCAAAATTCTAATAATACTAATAAATAGATTAGTCTATTATTAAGATACAGAAAAGTAGAGTAAGATCCTCTTTAGTCTAAGACATGTCTGAACAACTACTATTTACTGACGTTGCTTTTGGAGCAAGTGGCGATTGTATTTATGTTCGTCCCTGATTTCCTAATTTGCATGAGTTAATTTTAATTGTATACTGCTCAGAACACGCCTGCAGCTAGCTGGGCTCCAGAGCTCAGCCTAACGATTTGCCACTTGCTATTATGTATGATTGATGCTTCAAACGTATCATTTTTACAATGACCCCATTATAAAAATGATAATTGAAGAATTAGTCCTATCTGAGCAGCTTATACATTTTTTACCTCGTATAAGGCACTTTCTTACGTGTAAATATTTGTTACCGACCCTACTGTCGGCACGGACGATTCGAAAACCCATTATATGTATAGATAAAAGTCTATGAAATTGCCTTATAGATGTGTGTGCTGCCCCCGCGCACCCCGCCGGGGCATAATGTAAGAATGTTACCAACGTGTGGACCTAGTACTTCGAGGTTTTAACAAAATGCTCATTTAATGATTATTCCAAAAGATAATTCAAACCACAACTTTCTATCGATTATAATTAAAGTAGCATTTTGGTAAATTTCAGTATAGAAGGTGTTAATTATGTAAAGACTGAGGGTTAATAATGTTTGTGGAAGTAAGCAGAGGTAATTTTAAAGTGAAATTGGTTTTTATAGGAGTGAAAAATAGAGCCTAAAACTCTTAATATTGTAATTTGTTTGAGGCGAATCAGTAGAGTTGACGAACTAACAACATTATACCGTTTTTGATAAATGAACTTTGAGGTATCTACTGTAAAATAGCCAAGATTTCCTAGAACTACAGGCTTGGCACTACTAAGCACCTAAATTCTTGTAATAATCTTAGCTGAGAAAAATTCTAATGATTCGTTTCAAATATGTTGTATGAAATACTGCTTAATTCTGCTTGTTGATGAAACATTTGATTTGATAAAAAAAAGTGTTTTTATTTGTGAGCCCAATTACGGGCGTCGAAGAGGAATGTGCCAAAAGTATGGCATCGTGTATCGTTTGTTGGACACACAACACCTGTGTCGACGAATATTTTTCAATAAAAAAAGTAAAAAAATGTGTTTTAAACACAACAGTTCTGTGTTTTAATTATAATTTCCCCATCGACACTCTTTTAACAAACACAAGCTGCGGGTTCCTACGATATGTAAGGACGAGTCCCTGAGTCGAATACACTGAGTTCAAACACATGACGCTGCTGTAAGTTGTCGAGGAGTTGGTTATTGGCGCTATTACCTGCCAATGACCTTGAGTGGTTAGCTTGCGATGTCCGTGACTACCGCCGGACCACCAACGCCGATTGCTTCCATATTTGAAAAATAATTAGTACTCAATTGGTAAGTAGGTACAGACTGTTGTCAACATTACCTGACCCACCCTAAAATCAAACGACTGGACCCTCTGCCAGTAACATTAAGGTTTATTTAATTTATATGAGCTTATCACACAAGTGCACGAGGACTCGATGAACAAAAATACAATAATAACACACACTCAAATTTGATCTTTAACACGTAACGTTAAGGTAAACCCACCCAACATAGTCGGAGCCACCGGCATTATATATGTTTTTGTTAAGCTATTTTAATCATTATCTCGTTAACATTAAAGTTGAAAAGCTTTTAAGTCACACTACATAATTACAACCCAATCTTTAATTTCGCGTATTCCCAACAAGTTCTTGTGGCTTAGCGGTTTGATGCTGGATTGACGACGAACAGCATGTGGGTTCGAAAACACAGTCCACCTATACATCAGTTTCTTTTTTAATTTGTTTTCATTTCTACGATATTGCTTGCAATATTAACGAACGACCAATATGATTTTCGCCTAATAACTGATCTTGTAAACGGGTGGGTAATTTAAAAAACTTTAAGTTCACAGTTCTTTATAATGAATACGAATATTTATTTTTCAACTACCCACTTATTACAAGTTATGTGAAAATATTACCATTTAAAAAAGTTTATGTATAGTCTGTAGTTCTTTACAATAATACAAGAAATAGTTTTGGAATATAAATTCTATATTGAAAGCAAAACAATATCTTTGTCGCAGGATTTGATCTCGAACCTTGTTATTCTCAGTCTTACACACAGACCACGAGACCAGAATTACTTGAACTCAATCTTTATAATAAGCTATTACACTTATCAAATTATAACAAATATTTATAAAATATAACCTAACGCTATTGTTTTAAAGATCAAATTTGCGTGTCTATATTATTATTGTATTTGTTCATCAAATCCTCGAGCAGTTGTCTGATAAGCTCATATAAATTAAATAAACCTTAATGTTACAAGCAGAGGGTCCAAAGTCGTTTGATTTTAGGGTGGGTCAGATAATTCTGACAACAGTCTGTACTAATTAGTACTCGAACAACAGAATTGGTACCTTAGTAGTTTTCGAGAAAATCGACTTTGAAGGTGGTCCGGCGGTAGTCACGCTCAGGGGGTGTCAACTTTGTATGGGCCGATGTAGAAGAGGTACCCGGGGCAGAAATATCACATTGCCAACCTTAAAAATATTATGAAGGACCCAAAAAATTAGGTCTTTCATAATACTATGTACTTATTTTCAAGTTGTAACACAGGCTCATTGTATATTGTGTGACTGTTTAAAATTTTTCTTTCTGAATGGTAGTTTTTGCTAGAATCACAGAGCACTAATATAATACTGCTTGAATTAATTCCAACGATATATAAATATTTATTAGATAATTACATTTTTTGTGTTTGATTGAAGTTACGCGGATTTTTTAATTTATTTATAATAGCTAAGTGTTGTCTAAAACTCAGTTTTATTGAAGTTCAGTTAGAATTGATGCCAAATGTAACAATTTCATGAAATCATGACATTTGGCATTAATTCTAACTGAAAGAGTTGTATTGATGATTTTAGTGATTATGATTCTATAAATAAACACTTGCTACGTTCGCGAATCAAATTTTTACCAAGATACAACCTGACACTGACCTGCAAATTGCAAAAAACGGAAGAAAATTTGAATTTCGCGGGCTCAGGTGGAGCTTTAACCTTGAGGACGTAAAACTAGGCAATATGGTCAAAAGACTATAGCCTTCCCTTCGGGGTAAATAAAAAAAAAAAAACAAAAAATTGTTTTCTTTTCAAGTTTCGCGTGAAAATATGACTTACTGCAGAATAATTCGTTTTTTTTCTGTATTTCTGCCCTCGTACCTACGGCCTATAACGAAACTGTGAAATAGATGAAAATAAAAGGAAATCTTATAAGTGTGGTTGTTCATCAACCGAACATAACGTAAAATAGTTCCGCTGTAACCTAAACCCGGAGTTTGAAACATTATTCGGTAAGTAATACACGTAAATGCAACGTAAATTATAAACAGTAGATTAGTTCTCATAAATAACTTAACAGCAGTGATTGCCTAGTGGCAGTGATACTGTAACGTTGCACTCTAAAACTGTAATTAGCTTCTTACGTGATACCGGTGTCTCGATAACAAAACAATAGATTTTCTATTCTGTCTGTTTCTCTGGTTGAAATAGAGTTACCGCGGTCCTTGGCACACAAGCAACTGAATGAACAAGGGTCGGTTTTAGTCTGACATAAAGACCAGGAAAAGTCATTTTCCACCCTCCAAAAAAAGGGATACACATGGCTGTGTATCCCTTTTTTTTCATCATGGCACAAGCCGTCACTACTTACAATGTTGCTATTGTAATTCCAAGTCAATAGTTTGAGCAAAATGATACCCAATCATTTTAAAAGGCAATTGTGGTTTTAGCGTGCAATTTTACATTACGCTAGGTACTTTCTTCATCTACGGTTAATTTTGATTGAGTGCTCAAGTGTTATGACAATAGGCCATCCTTTTTCATTAGTTTTGTATGTATGTACCTACTCATCATGATATTATTGCATATAATTATTTCAGCAGTTTGCCAGAACTATTGATGAACATGTTATTATTTTCACTTTCAGTTGCATGCTGTGGCCAAAGTACATTTTTCCAGAAGGGCAGTATTCTTTGCAAAATTAGACAAAATTATACAATGATCACAGAATGCTGTGTGAAAAGCATAAAGGCAGACATCACAAAGGCAAACTTACTTCGAATTGCTATTCCATGTGATGTAAGTGAATATTTTAATAACTGATACAATTGGCACTAAAATTGTGTTGATATAAAAAATCAGATGTCCCCTACGTAATTATAATTATGTTCTTGTAACTCGTCAAAGTGTTGGGAATAGCTGAATCTTTTTCGCGATTTCAGGTTTGGTCCCATAGTAAAAGTTGTTCTTATACCAAAATTTAGTTAATGGTCTAATCTAATTGTATGCATTAACTTAATCATATTATTAAAATACTTTATCATTTTTATTTCAGGTGTTAAATCAGTGCTTCATTGCTGAAATAAATATAGCTGCCATTATCTGCAACATGGATGGAGTGAATCGTAGAACTCTAACAACCTTAGGAGCTAGTAGTCAGCATACGTTCATCACGGTTCATAATAATGAAGTACTGTCTATCTTGAATACACCTCATTTGTTACAATGTTTTAGAAACAATTTTATGAAATATGACATTGAGTATCCAACAAATATTTCATCTGATGGCAAGACAGAGGTAAGCTTAAGTTTCATAATTGTATTATTAAAAAAATCTGTGGTGGTTTACTTAAGTTAAAAAAACTTACTTACGTTGAAAAAATGGTTTACTTAAGTTAAAATGTTTACTTAAGTTACTAACATTTTTAATGTGTGTGGTTACAGGTTTTGCTAATTGGTCCTACATAAAGGAGTTTTATGAGATGGACAATGGAAACCCAAATTTTGTGTATGCTACTTCTCTGAAAAAAGAACATTTAAAACCCAACTCAAAACAAAAAATGAGAGTAAAACTGCTGCACAAGTTTTAAGCCACTCTGTTGCAAGAGGAATGTACACCAAAATATCAGCAGGTGAATGGAATGATGCTTATACACAATTATTATTTAATTCCCAGAAATAAATTAAGGCCAAATATTATTGAGTAGAACATTTCCATAAAAAAAGAACTGGGTCTTTATGAAATAGGCAGTGTATATAATATGTTAAACACAGTAAAATTTATTTATTTTCAGGAGAGCTTTCTGCAGATGCCATTGTGACTGCAGACATAATTAACACAATCGATAAATTATTCGACAGTGTCAACAGTCATTGTTCATGTTGTATTTACGAATAGAAAAGCTTCATGCTACAAATTTACAGTCAACCAGCCCTCAGTTTACAAGGAACAACTTTACAAGGAAATGATATATTTTTTAAGAGTTATGATTATGTCTGAAGTGCATGTACGCCACCATTAACAGAAGGGTGGATATGGACAATTAATGGGATAGTTCAGTTGTGGAGAAAATTGTCAACATACAATATAAAAAGGCTCTCTACACAAAAGCTGCAGCAAGAACCTTCAGAAAATCTTTTTGGGTGCATTAGTGGTAACTGCTTCAAATATTAAACCAATATGTGGGTAATTTGTGGCAGGTATTAAAACTGCAATTATATCAAAGTTAGGCCATAATAAGGGCTAAATTTGATTATCTTTTCAATATTATTGGAACAGGGGGGAATTGTGAAGAAGATCAAAATTAAATTATTATTAATAGCTTCAATACATTTTTGTCTTTGTCACAACCCATATGCATAGGCACAGAGCCTGGCAATGAAACTGCATCGGAAACCATTCAATTACCACATAAAATTGAAGAGTTTGTAAATGAAGACAGTGCAGAGATACAGGCATGTGCGTATGTGTGTGGGTTTTTACTGAACCGATTTAAAAATATCTTTCAAAAATGTTTGTGTCAGATAATACTCTGAAGTATAAAAAATCATTGAACTATGTCACTAAAGAAATGGTTACATGCATTGAATTGTGCGCTTCTGTAATCAATCAACGCTTGAACGAAAAAAGTCATGTCACTGATCTCAAGAGAGATATTTTAGAAAATGTTAAAAACATTGTTAATTTTAATTTTCTTCACAATTTTGTTATTCACAAAGAACAAAACATTAATATAATAGAAAATGTTTTTATTATAAAAGATTGTGTTTTAAAAAATAGATTGTTCGCTGACGAAGCGTCAGCTGCAGTACTGAAACGCAAAATTAATACCACATAAATAAAAAGATGTGATACTGCCTATCAAACCAAAAAACAACAATTGTCTAAAATTAAATTAGTAAAACTAATACTGTATTTAAATTTAGTCATGTTTGTTTAACATAAGTCTTTGTAACTATAAGTACTTGCACGTCAATTAATAACAGTTGTATGCCATTATACCTGGAGGAACTTTGGCTCCTAAAACACAGGCTTCTGGCTTAGTTTTAGGAGCCATCAGTTCGCCCTTTAATGTGACTCTAATCTATATATATATATAAATGAATCCCTATTTCCTTGGTCACGGCATCACGCGTGAACGGTTGGACAGATTTCGCTAATTCTTTGTTTGTTGTATTTGTTATTGTCATGATGGTTCTTATGATAGAAAAAATTAAGAAAGTTGCGCGGAAAGTTAGAAAATTTCAGATAACATTACGACAATTTAGGGCCAGCTAGTATACAATACTTCCCAATCTTTGTGTACTTATGTATGTTTTTCTATGCGTACCAATAAACATTTTATTATTTTGAATCTACATGAACATAGAAACTGTTGGAATAAATATGAAACTATTTACATTATTTATTGTTTTATTTCGCCATATTCACTGTAGGTTTTTGGTAGGTACTTTCTCTTGTAAGAAACTCAATTGGAGTTTCTTACAAGAGAATGTACCTACCAAAAAACATTTTTTTTTAAATTTTCTGGGGATGCTATACTTTTGAATTTACCGCCATATGAAAGTATTTTGGGGCTAAGTATAGATGGCGCTTGCGGCAACCGTTCTACAAAATATTGTATGGAGTTGGCATTCTTCTCCGTTAGGAGTATATGTATTCTGTGGTCACGCTCCGTTCAGCAGGACCACCATGACCTTATATGTGATTCATTCTGTAAAAAATCAGAACTGAAACGTTTGTATTTACCGAGAAATCAACGATGATTACTTACGATGTACGTGACTACCGCAGGACGACAATCGCTTCCATATTTGGTAAATAATTAGTACTCGAACAACAGAATTGGTACCTTAGTAGTTTTCGAGAAAATCGACTGACGGAATCTCCACCTCGCAGCTTTCCATCACGACGACATCAGCTGAAACAACATCTAAATGAATAAAATTTTCATTCGACCCGTGCTCGCCATTGGTTTCTTCTAGTAAAGTTGTTTCTTCTAACTGGAAAGAACTGACCCGATTCTGTATTTTTTTTTTCTGTTTTTTTCTTCGCCTCATCATTAACCTGGCTGCTATCGTCACAGCTTCGCCTAGGCCGCACTCTTCACGGTCTTGGACATCATTGACTAGGCTGGCCTCAACACAGCTCTGGTCACCATCATCATATTGTTACGAGCTGGGTATGGGATAAATTATTTTACACCAATTAATTAACCAAATATTCTTTATTAACTCAACAACTTATATAAACAAACACTAAATCGCTAATAATCACTATTCTCTTCGTAATCGCTTGTATTCGCTTCCGTTTGCATCGGTAGTCGAAAACAGACTGACTCACTCGCCCGCCGTCCGGCCTATTTATACGGTCATGGAAGTTTCCAGAACATTGTCGAACTATCTTATAGTGGAATATTCTAGAAACATCTATGAACTTCTACACAGTACCACAATGGAATGTTCTCGAACCTAGTGGAAACTTCTGGAAACTTCGACCACATTCTCGAACGTTCCAGTGTAATACGGTCGACGTAACACTGCCCCCTCCTTAGACATGCTCGTCCCGAGCATCATTAGTCCCGTAGTATCGCGCCAATCGGTCTACATGGACTATCTTAGGCGCACCTCGTGGACCCTTCTGTATTCGGTAGGTAACATCGTTGATCCTGGTCACGATTCGGTATGGTCCATCCCATTTTGCTTGCAATTTGGGAGACTTCCCTTTGCTGCGCACTGGGTTATGCAACCACACCAGTGAACCCTCGTCAAAACCTCTATGGTTTGCCTTCCGGTCGTATCGGGTCTTCATCTTATCAGACATTTGTTGCCCGGATTGTCTGATATGCTCATATACATCATTCAACTTGTTACGCAAGTCATTCGCATAATCGGTTACACTGCGTGGGACATCAGGGGGGGTTCCGGTGATTAAATCTGCAGGCAACCGTAATTCCCTTCCAAAGTTCGCGAAGGCTGGTGTCACAGTCGTACTTTCGTGAACTGCACTACGGTAGGACAGAAGAAATGGCTGTATGTGCTTGTCCCAATCCCTTTGCCTGCTTTCCACAACTTTTGCCAGATATCTCTCCAACGTTTGGTTGAAACGTTCTACCATTCCATCAGATTGCGGATGGTAAGAAGTGGTTCTGGTCTTGTGAGTACCCATCAGTCGACAAGTCTCCTGGAAAACTTGTGATTCAAAATTCCTCCCTTGATCGCTGTGAATTTCCAAGGGTACTCCAAAACGACAGAAGACTTCCTGAACCAATTTATCTGCGACCGTTGTTAATTCTTGGTTGGGAATGGCGAAGACTTCTGGCCACTTTGTGAAGTAATCCATGACAACCATGAAGTACTTGTTTCCGTTTTCACTTTCCGGAAATGGTCCTGCAACGTCTAGTGCTATCCGTTCCCAGGGGGCTCCCACGTTGTATAATTGTAAAGCACCTCTGCTGCGTGTCTGGGGTCCTTTCACAGCCGCACAACTGGTACATTTGCGGCACCAGTCCTCAACATCCTCTCGACAGTGAATCCAGTAAAACCGCTCTCGTATCTTCAGTAGAGTTCTTTTTACCCCCATATGTCCTCCTGAACATCCATCATGGTAGAGCCGTAAAACCTCAGGTACTTTGGCTTTGGGGACAACAATTTGTAGATGACAGTTGTCTCCTCGAGCGTTTTCCCATTTACGGCACAAGACTTCATCCTGGATAACCAAGCTGTTCCATTGTGCCCAATAGCTCTTTGTGATGGAACTTAACGCCGCAACATCACTCCACTTGGGCTTCGGAGCACCAGCTTTAATCCAGTCAAAGATCGGTTTGAGGTCCGTGTCATTTTGCTGAGCAAGCTGTAGGGTTTCCTTCCATTCAGTGCTGAGATCCATTCTTAGCATCCTCACGGGCACTGCCTCCTTAGTCTCTTGCTTGGTACAGTGCTTACAATCTTCTGGGCAAGGTCTTCTAGACAGTGCATCTGCGTTACCATGAGTTCTCCCACTACGATGTTCAGTAACGAAGTCAAACTCTTGTAGTAGTTCGATCCATCTTGCCACTTGTCCTTCTGGATTCTTGAATTGCAATAACCACTTTAATGCAGCATGGTCAGTTCGCAATTGGAATTTCCGTCCAAGCAAATATTTACTGAAGTGCTGCAATGTCCTTACTACGGCGAGTAGCTCCCGTCTCGTAACGCAGTAATTTCTTTCCGGTTTGGATAAAGATTTGCTGTAGTAAGCTATAACAACTTCTTGGTTTCCTTTCCGTTGAGACAACACGCCTCCAATTCCAGTATTACTTGCGTCTGTGTCAACTATGAAGTCATTTTCAGTGTCAGGATATCCTAGAATAGGTGTATTGCACAGACGTTTCATTAATTCCTGAAATGCGATGTTACAGCTCTCGTCCCAACAGAATTGCTGCTTTTCCTCAGTGAGTTTGTGTAGAGGTTTTGCAATGTCGGCAAAATTTTTGACAAACCGTCGATAGTAGGAGCACAAACCCAGAAATGCTCTGACCTGCGTCTTGTCTTTCGGAACTGGCCAATCCTTGACGGCGACGATTTTCTCCAGATCTGTCTGAACACCTTCCTCCGAAACTATGTGTCCTAAAAAGTTTACTTGTCGTCTGAAAAATGAGCACTTTTTCGGACTTAACTTAAGATTTGCCGTCCGGATTTTTGACAACACTCGATTGAGGTTTTGAAGATGATCTTCAAATGTACGGCCCACGATAATGATGTCATCTAAATAAACAAGACATGCGTCTCCGATCAATCCAGCAAGTACTTGCTCCATTAGCCTTTCAAATGTCGCAGGAGCATTGCACAATCCGAATGGCATAACTTTAAACTGCCATAGCCCCTTTCCTGTTGAGAATGCAGTTTTCTCCTTATCCTTAGGGTCTATTTCCACTTGCCAGTAGCCACTTTTCAGGTCTAGCGTGGTGAACCACCTCATTCCACTCAGTGTATCCAATGTGTCGTCGATCCTAGGCAGTGGGTAACTGCCCTTTTTTGTGACGTCGTTCAATCGTCGATAGTCCACACAAAAGCGTGTGTTGCCGTCCTTTTTCTTCACCAGGACCACAGGAGAACACCATGGACTCGATGAAGGCTCTATAACACCATCCTTTACCATGCCCTCAATCATCATTTCCACTTCCTTTTCACGTGCAACCGGTAGTCTTCTTGGTCGTTGACGGATTGGTAACTCGTTGCCAGTATTAATTTTGTGCTGAACCAGTCCTGTTCTTCCTATGTCAGCATCATTTGTAGAGAAAGAGTCGGCGTACTGAAGTAACATCTTCTTAGCTTTATCCATTTCTATTTCCGTTAAATCGCAGTTTTCTAAAAGTGTTGACACGTCAAATTTCAGGCGGAAAACTTTTCCTGATGGTACACCTTCCATGAAGATTTCCTCTGTACCACACTTCAATACTCCTTGATCAACGTCGATCTCACAACGATGTTTCCGCATGAAGTCTAATCCCAGGATGCAATCGTCCACTATGTCGGCCACGATGACATTATGCCGATAGAATTTGTTACCTAATTTTAACTCCACCTCCTTTCTGCCTCGGACGATTATGTGCTGACCGGTAGCTGTCAGTAATTGTATACGGTCGTGGTTATTGAAGAAGTCCCCAAGGAACCGACTTGCTAGATGAGAATTGACGACCGTGTGGGAAGCTCCAGTATCCAACGTCAATTTGCATGGTTTTCCGTTGACTTCGCCTTTGATGATCAGGCTGTTTCCGTCATGGGCCTGTGAGATCGAGATCCTCGGGGCTCTTTCAATACCAGCCAGCACCCGCCCCTCAGTCCTGGCGTTTACTCGTTTCCCTGCTGTTGCTGGGCAGTCGCATCAGTCGCCCTATCTTGCTGGGATTGATTTTCTCTCAGTGTGTTTCGCTTTGGACAGCTTGACCGAAGATGACCCCTTTCTCCACAAGTGTAACACCTAGGGCTATACCCTTGCGGACGATCGCGTACAGGTGATGCCACAACCTCCCTGATACGGTGTGTTCGATGGTCTTGCCTCACTGCCTCTACTTCCAAGGCATGGGCCAAGGCGTCCTTCAGTGTGTCATGATGCCCAAGTCTTACAGCGGCTCTAACTTCCAAGTCACGTATTCCGTCGATGAACGCCTGTACCAGATTGCCATTGATGAGTGCAGGGGCAGACTGGTATGCCTTCCGAACCAACTTTTCAACTTCCAAGGCCCACTGCTGTAGGTTCTCGGCACTACGTTGCACACGATCTCTTAACTTAGCGCGAAATACGTGCTCCAAGTGTGCGTCACCATATCTGGACTCTAAGGCTTCCAGCAGTTGCTCATAGGTCACATCCTTGCCAAGAGCCTCAAGTATGGTTAGGGCCTGGTCTCGGAGGCCTAAGGTTAGCGCGGTCATAGCTTGCTCTTTGGTCCACCCATTCGCCTTCATAACGGCTTCAAATTGAATTTTGTAGGCCGACCATGAAGATTTTCCGTCGAATGGCGGCACCTTAAATCCACGTGCCGAAGGTGCAGCAACCACTGAAGGCACAACCCCGTTTCCAGCCCTAAGTTCACCTAAAGCCTTCTTCACCCCAGCAATCTGAACTTCAGCTTCTGAGATACGATTCTCATGCTGGTGAACCTGCTCCTTCATCACCTGTAGTTCCTTGCCAAGTGTTGAATGAAGGTCTTTTATGAGGAGCATCTGCTCTTCTTGGCGGCGAGCCTGCTCCTCTTTATCTTGTTGAAGCTTCTCTTCCATCCGACGGGCCTGTTCTTCTTGGCGGCGGGCCTGCTCTTCTTGGCGGCGGGCCTGCTCTTCTTGGCGGCGGGCCTGCTCCTCTTTATCTTGTTGAAGCTTCTCTTCCAACCGACGGGTCTGCTCTTCTTGGCGTCGGGCCTGCTCCTCTTGACGACGAGCCTGTTCTTGCAACAGCACCATTAGCGCAGACAAGTCTGGCACCGCTGGTGCCGAAGAAACTCCACATGGGCCAGCGACTGGCTCTGTCGCAGGCTGAGCACCACCCGGCGACTGTATCGGGGAATCTCCAAACCGCCTCTGATCCATGTCTTGCTGCCGTTGACTCCTTGTACGAATACCCTCCGTGTCGTCCTTTGGTAAAATTGGCATAATTTATCCCTCACTTCTGACACCAATTTGTTACGAGCTGGGTATGGGATAAATTATTTTACACCAATTAATTAACCAAATATTCTTTATTAACTCAACAACTTATATAAACAAACACTAAATCGCTAATAATCACTATTCTCTTCGTAATCGCTTGTATTCGCTTCCGTTTGCATCGGTAGTCGAAAACAGACTGACTCACTCGCCCGCCGTCCGGCCTATTTATACGGTCATGGAAGTTTCCAGAACATTGTCGAACTATCTTATAGTGGAATATTCTAGAAACATCTATGAACTTCTACACAGTACCACAATGGAATGTTCTCGAACCTAGTGGAAAATTCTGGAAACTTCGACCACATTCTCGAACGTTCCAGTGTAATACGGTCGACGTAACAATATTCATCCTCATTTGTCTCGATTATTGAGCTAGAAAATAACTGTGCATCATTATCTTTGCTCCCATTATCCACTGACTGTTCACACGCCTCGGACACAACATCCGGCCTCTCAAGATTATAAAAACATTGATTATTCCGCTCCTTGCAAGCAGGGACTCAAACTGTAACCGCCTTAGGTGTTTTTAACACTGTTTTTTTTCAAACTGTTTTAAAAAGAAACCTTTATAAATGTAACAGAAACAATAATGTTACCGAATCAAAGTGTAACCTTTCATATCTGTTAATAAGTGTTAATATGTGTAACAGAAATAAGTAGCTTTAGCATGGTTTTAGATATAATTGCACGGTATGGCAACAACGCGCGCGGCGTTGAGGCCGACTAGACGATCATATTGCAGTTGCGATTCCTACTTCCTATCGTGCGCGCGCCATTTTTAGGGTTCCGTACATCCGAATGTAAAAACGGAACCCTTATACTCATGCGTCTGTCTTGTCTGGCTGGCTGTCTGTCTGTCTGTCTGTCTGTCCGTCTGTGACAGCCAATTTCCTCCGAATATACTGGCCCGATTAAGTTAAAATTTGCTACACAGGTGTATTTCTATGACCCTAACACGGATAAGTAACGTAAATAAATTAATTTGGAATATGGGGGTAACTTTTGGGGGGAAAACCGGAAAATTTAAAAAGAAAGTTTTTCAAACTGTACCTGCGACATATCAAATTATAGGGCTGATTGTGAGGATCTCAAATATATTTTTTTTCATAATTTTTAATGTTATTAAAGAAAATAAACGAAAATACACCACGTAAACTGAAAATGTTATAGTTGTAACTCTTTCAACATTTCTTTAAAGCGTGAGGCGTGAACGTCTTTTACACTGTTTTAAGAGGCCGTATACGAAATTTTGCCGATTTCGCTGATTTACGTGATTTTACAGTAAAAATAATGTATTTGTAAAGGTTTTAATGCACGACATGAAAGATTATTTCAATTATGATCTAATGTATGAGCTAGTTTTTTTTAATTTTTATTATAATTACGATTAATCGACCACAAACCGACGACGGTTTTATGAATTTTTGCTGTAAGGGGTTTAGAATATCACGTAATTACGAATCGTTTTGACGTATAAAAGGTATGAAAAAAAATTGAATTTATTGTTGCTAAAGTCGTTTAAATAGTGTATGAATCACTTTTTACAACTTTTATAAAAAAAAAAATTATTAAAGAAATATTTACTTAACTTAGTCAAATTTTAGAGAAAATGGGCAAAGAATTGCTTCTGATTTTGGCTATTTTTATAACTCTCGTTCATAAAATTTAAACAGTAAAAAATAAACTCCAGTTACGCTAGTATTATATTATCTATTAGCGACATCTATGACGCTACACAAGAACTAGAACAGCTAAATTCCTACATCGCGCAAGCAGAGTTCTCCGCGCGATTTGAACATATACAACAGCCCGAAATCAACTATCGGGCAGTTGCCCGGATCAGACACAACACCCGTCTGGTCGGAGGATCCTCCCTTTTCAACGGAGGTTTGCGGGACTTTACACCCTGTTCCGCATACCTCTACATCATCATCAATCCATTTCTCGAGAAAAAATTTATTAAAACAACCCAAATCTCGACTTATAATACGCAACGCAAGCTTGAAATCCAGCTCATTCATTAGATCATAATTCAAATTATCTTTCATGTTGTGCATTAAAACTCATAGAAACGCATAATTTTAACTGTAAAATCACGTAAATCGGCCAAAATTTCGTGTACGACCTCTTAAGGAAAAGCCTAAATATTATAGTACTGGGTACGCATAAGCGTCCAGAGGACACGGTGGAGGTCTGGTCCGCTTGGGCGGAGCACCACCGTGTCGTCGTGTATGCGATAGGCGGCAGCGGCTTCTCGCGTCCGACCCTGGTCCAGGCCATGGTACGGAGCGATAGGGAATGGGAAGCAGTCTCCTCCTTCTGCGAATCAGTAATGCTTGCGAAGGAGGAGGCTTAACGGGCGAAGGAGACTCAACGGAATGGCCTCACACCCCCAGCCGCAGCCGCCGCAGGAGACGCCTTGGGCGTCGGGGGTCGCAGGACGATCGCCGGCCACCGTAGACGCGGGTCTGCGAACGGTGAGTAATGGGTAGCTCGCCGTCCGATCAGCACCAGGCCAGAGTGTCGACGGCGCGTAGTGTTCCACGCGTGTCTCAAAGAGATGTATTGTCAGCCACCACTGACGGGGCTCATCATGGCCGATGCCTGCATGCCAAGGGGTCGCGGATAGATTCACTCAGGCAAGGAAGAAACAGAGGTGGGTTTTAGTCAGTAAAGAGTCTGACACGCCCTCCTGCTCCACCTAGAGCGGGAGAAGTCTTAGGATTTCAGACAAAAAAAAAAATTAGATTGCTGCTGCCCTGACCCCAAAAATATAATACAAATACTAATTAAAACATAAATACTTATGTATCTAAGTTTTAATTAGTATTGTTACGAGCTGGGTATGGGATAAATTATTTTACACCAATTAATTTACTAAATATCCTTTATTAACTCAACAACTTATAAACACAAACACTAATTCGCTAATAATCACTATTCTCTTCATAATCGCTTGTATTCGTATCCGTTCGCATTCGTAGTCGAAATCAGACTGACTCACTTGCCCGCCGTCCGGCCTATTTATACGGTCATGGAAGTTTCCAGAACATTGTCGAACTATCCTATAGTGGAATATTCTAGAAACATCTATGAACTTCTATACAGTACCACAATGGAATGTTCTCGAACCTAGTGGAAACTTCTGGAAACTTCGACCACATTCTCGAACGTTCCAGAGTAATACGGTCGACGTAACACTGCCCCCTCCTTAGATATGCTCGTCCCGAGCATCATTAGTCCCGTAGTATCGCGCCAAACGGTCTACATGGACAATCTTAGGCGCACCTCGTGGACCCTTCTGTATTCGGTAGGTGACATCGTTGATCCTGGTCACGATTCGGTATGGTCCATCCCATTTTGCTTGCAATTTGGGAGACTTCCCTTTGCTGCGCACTGGGTTATGCAACCACACCAGTGAACCCTCGTCAAAACCTCTATGGTTTGCCTTCCGGTCGTATTGGGTCTTCATCTTATCAGACATTTGTTGCCCGGATTGTCTGATATGCTCATATACATCATTCAACTTGTTACACAAGTCATTCGCATAATCGGTTACACTGCGTGGGGCATCAGGGGGGGTTCCGGTGATTAAATCTGCAGGCAACCGTAATTCCCTTCCAAAGTTCGCGAAGGCTGGTGTCACAGTCGTACTTTCGTGAACTGCACTACGGTAGGACAGAAGAAATGGCTGTATGTGCTTGTCCCAATCCCTTTGCCTGCTTTCCACAACTTTTGCCAGATATCTCTCCAACGTTTGGTTGAAACGTTCTACCATTCCATCAGATTGCGGATGGTAAGAAGTGGTTCTGGTCTTGTGAGTACCCATCAGTCGACAAGTCTCCTGAAAAACTTGTGATTCAAAATTCCTCCCTTGGTCGCTGTGAATTTCCAAGGGTACTCCAAAACGACAGAAGACTTCCTGAACCAATTTATCTGCGACTGTTGTTGCTTCTTGGTTGGGAATGGCGAAGACTTCTGGCCACTTTGTGAAGTAATCCATGACAACCATGAAGTACTTGTTTCCGTTTTCACTTTCCGGAAATGGTCCTGCAACGTCTAGTGCTATCCGTTCCCAGGGGGCTCCCACGTTGTATAATTGTAAAGCACCTCTGCTGCGTGTCTGGGGTCCTTTCACAGCCGCACAACTGGTACATTTGCGGCACCAGTCCTCAACATCCTCTCGACAGTGAATCCAGTAAAACCGCTCTCGTATCTTCAGTAGAGTTCTTTTAACCCCCATATGTCCTCCTGAACATCCATCATGGTAGAGCCGTAAAACATCAGGTACTTTGGCTTTGGGGACAACAATTTGTAGATGACAGTTGTCTCCTCGAGCGTTTTCCCATTTACGGCACAAGACTTCATCCTGGATAACCAAGCTGTTCCATTGTGCCCAATAACTTTTCGTGATTGAACTCAACGCCGCAACATCACTCCACTTGGGTTTAGGAGCACCAGCTTTAATCCAGTCGAAGATCGGTTTGAGGTCCGTGTCATTTTGCTGAGCAAGCTGTAGGATTTCCTTCCATTCATTGTTGACATCCATTCTTAGCATTCTCACTCCGCTCATTCCCGGGTCGGACCTATCGTCCGCATCGCGCGCGCACACTATCACACAGTTGTCCTTCTTGGAGGCCACGGCGCTGGCAACACCATTCGCACCTGCACTCACTTTACTCTTCACTTGCTTCTGTTTTATGCACTTGTCGGGTGCAGCGCCGACCTTGACGACATCACTTGAACTAATACTTTCAGGGGCCTCCGCCACGGTCGTGCGCCATGTCGCGCCACTCGCGCTCCTCCACCGAACTGGCCGAGCCGCCCTTCCTTGCTGGGATTGATCTTCTCTCAGTATGCCTCGCTTTGGACAGCTTAACCGAAGATGACCCCTTTCTCCACAAGTGTAACATCTAGGGCTATATCCTTGCGGACGATCGCGTACAGGTGATGCCACAACCTCCCTGATACGGTGTGTTCGATGGTCTTGCCTCACTGCCTCTACTTCCAAGGCATGGGCCAAAGCGTCCTTCAGTGTCTCATGATGCCCAAGTCTTACAGCGGCTCTAACTTCCAAGTCACGTATTCCGTCGATGAACGCCTGTACCAGATTGCCATTGATGAGTGCAGGGGCAGACTGGTATGCCTTCCGAACCAACTTTTCAACTTCCAAGGCCCACTGCTGTAGGTTCTCGGCACTACGTTGCACACGATCTCTTAACTTAGCGCGAAATACGTGCTCCAAGTGCGCGTCACCATATCTGGATTCTAAGGCTTCCAGCAGCTGCTCATAGGTCACATCCTTGCCAAGAGCCTCAAGTATGGTTAGGGCCTGGTCTCGGAGGCCTAAGGTGAGCGCGGTCCTGGCTTGCTCTTTGGTCCACCCATTCGCCTTTATAACGGCTTCAAATTGAATTTTGTAGGCCGACCATGAAGATGTTCCGTCGAATGGCGGCACCTTAAATCCACGTGCCGAAGGTGCAGCAACCACTGAAGGCACAACCCCATCTCCAGCTCTAAGTTCACCTAAAGCCTTCTTCACCCCAGCAATCTGAAATTCAGCTTCTGAGATGCGATTCTCATGCTGGTGAACCTGCTCCTTCATCACCTTGAACTCTTTGCCAAGTGTTGAGTGAAGGTCTTTAATGAGGAGCATCTGCTCTTCTTGGCGGCGGGCCTGTAACTCTTCTTGGCGGCGGGCCTGCTCTTCTTGGCGGCGGGCCTGTTCTTCTTGGCGGCGGGCCTGCTCCTCTTTATCTTGTTGAAGCTTCTCTTCCATTCGACGGGCCTGTTCTTCTTGGCGGCGGGCCTGCTCCTCTTTATCTTGATGAAGCTTCTCCTCCAACCGACGGACCTGCTCTTCTTGACGGCGAGCTTGTTCCTGCAACAGCGCCATTAGCGCAGACAAGTCTGGCACCGCTGGTGCTGAAGAAACTCCACATGGGCCAGAGACTGGCTCTGTCGTAGGCTGAACACCACCCGGCGTCTGTATCGGAGAATCTCCAAACCGCCTCTGATCCATGTCTTGCTGCCGTTGACTCCTTGTACGAATACCGTCCGTGTCGTCCTTTGGTAAAATTGGCATAATTTATCCCTCACTTCTGACACCAATTTGTCACCAGCTGGGTATGGGATAAATTATTTTACACCAATTAATTTACTAAATATCCTTTATTAACTCAACAACTTATAAACACAAACACTAATTCGCTAATAATCACTATTCTCTTCATAATCGCTTGTATTCGTATCCGTTCGCATTCGTCGTCGAAATCAGACTGACTCACTTGCCCGCCGTCCGGCCTATTTATACGGTCATGGAAGTTTCCAGAACATTGTCGAACTATCCTATAGTGGAATATTCTAGAAACAACTATGAACTTCTATACAGTACCACAATGGAATGTTCTCGAACCTAGTGGAAACTTCTGGAAACTTCGACCACATTCTCGAACGTTCCAGAGTAATACGGTCGACGTAACAGTATTTTTAAGTTCGTGTAAAAGTTAGACTTAAAAAGATTTTTACTTTTTTTTTTAAAAAAGTAAAAATCTTTTTAAGTCTAACTTTAAAGGCTTTTGCCTTTAGTGTTGTTGGTACTAAATAACTTCTGGGGTTCTCGTCGTAAATGAAAACTCAGGGCGACTGTATAGAATGATGATCTGCTGATATATATTTATTTGACAAAAACCACTTCTTATAAATACATTGTTCATGTTACATTTAGACATAGTTCTAGCTAGTGTTTACATCATTTCCACCAATAGCGACGCGCGTAGGGCAAGGAACGCGCGGGGCGCGGGGCGCTGTTTTGCACACGGCACTAATCCGTCTGCGCTTGATTGCGAATCTATACATATAATAAATCTGTAGAAAAGTCATTTTTGTACATTGAAGAAATTGAAACAAAAAATAGCCAGCGTGTGAAAAGATAAGTAACAGAACCCATTTCCATCATTTTTGAAATTTTTGTCTGTTTGTCTGTTTGTCTGTTTGTTTGTGCGCACATCACGTAAAATCTACGAATTCAATGCTGACAATGTTTATATACAAAAATTATACGCAACTTGAGGATTAACTTAGTTTTTGTTTCATCGAAATCGGTTCACTCTATCAAAAGATATGATTAATTTAGTGAGTTCAAGAAGTAAAATATTACGTTACGCAATTAAGTATAGTACTTGCAACGACATCTTAAGACTAAAAATAGAACTAATGTTGATAGTTGAAATCTAAATCCGATAGATGGCGTTGTGCAAATGACGTCATTTTCTGAATCGCGGTGTTAAGATTTTCCGCGCGAGGATGACGTCCACCGTGTTTACTAGGCAAATTGGGTTTCGTTAGGTGTCTTAAAAGTTCTTGCGTGTGTCGTAAAAGTTCTTTGGTTGCTTGGTTTATCGATTTTCTAAATTGGTCGAAAAAAAAGTATTTGCTTATCTTATTGGTTTCGTTTGGTCAACTTTGGTCATTGGTTTGAAGTACGAAGTAAAGATTGTATTTGATTTACTTCGTAGTTTGAATCCAATAGTGCCAATCGTTATACAGTAAGTTAGTGTTGCCAATTCGTTGAGTCACGACCACGAACAGACGATACGTTGTCACACTAGACTGTTCGACGCACCGTTCTTTTAAGTTTGTAGGCTATTCAGTCATAAGTGTTGTTAGTTTTGTTTATTGCTTTAATTTTCCTTGAAAATGCCTCAAAGAAAAAAAACTAACCTTTCGCTGCGTAGCCGAAATGCGAAAAGGATGAGACTTTGTAGGTCTCAGGAATCGGAAGAAGATCGTGAAGCACGGTTATCTGCTAACCGAGAGCACATCGCTCTTTCACGTGAATCGGAAACGTTCACCGAAAGGGAGTCACGTTTAAGTTCACAAAGAACACGGACCGCGACTTTGCGGTCTCAAGAGAGTATCCAGGAACGCGAAGACCGGCTGTCTGCTGATCGGGAGCGCCACTCTCTCTCACGTGAGTCAGAGACATTCACAGAAAGGGAGTCGCGCTTAAGTTCGCAAAGAACTCGGACCGCGACTTTGCGTTCTCAAGAGAATATCCAGGAACGCGAAGTTCGGCTGTCTGCTGATCGGGAGCGCCAGTCTCTCTCACGCGAGTCAGAGACTTTCACAGAAAGGGAGTCGCGCTTAAGTTCGCAAAGAACTCGGACCGCGACTTTGCGTTCTCAAGAGAATATCCAGGAACGCGAAGTTCGGCTGTCTGCTGATCGGGAGCGCCAGTCTCTCTCACGCGAGTCAGAGACTTTCACAGAAAGGGAGTCGCGCTTAAGTTCGCAAAGAACTCGGACCGCGACTTTGCGTTCTCAAGAGAGTATCGAGGAACGCCAAGCACGTCTGTCATCTGACCGAGAGCGACACGCTCTCTCGCGCGAGTCTGAATCTCTCTCCCAAAGAGAAGAACGATTACAAATAGCTAGACATAACTATGTAGGTGTACAAAGAAACAATGAAAGTTATCTTGCATCTGAAAGGGAAAGAATAGATGAACTAAGACGAGCAGAAACAGCAGAACAACGTCAATCTCGCCTAGAAATAGAACGAGCTCGATACCATATGAATAGAGAAACAAATAGCGGAGCTGATGAGTCCATGGAAAATGACGATGCAAATATTTTATTACCTTGGGACAATAGGGAAAAATCAGGGTTCACATATTCGTCTAGAATTAATTATGCTGGCTTTACTTTCGTGGGTGACATGAGAGAAATTTGTAATTTTTGTCATGCTTTGAAATGGAGGAAAGAGACAGATGGAATGTGCTGCTCAAATGGAAAAATTGTTCTTCCAAATTTCCAAGATCCACCACACTTACTTAAAAGTCTCCTGAATGGCGATCATCCCCAGTCGAACCGTTTTTTGGATAATATTCGTTTATATAACAGTGCTTTCCAAATGACTTCCTTTGGGGCAAAACAAATAACGGAAGGACCGTTCATGCCAACCTTCAAAGTACAAGGTCAAGTTTATCACCTTATTGGATCTTTGCTGCCAGAAAATGAACCCAAATTTCTCCAAATTTATTTTGTATCCGATTACACGCAACAGCTCAATGTTAGAAATCACAATTTTCCCCAGCTCAATGCTGAGCTTTTGGGTCAACTTCAAGAATTGCTGCATCACGTTAACCAGTACGTTCGTGAATTCAAAGCTGCATTGGAGTCAATTCCACAAGGCAGCAATGATTTCAAAATTGTTATAAGTGCCGATAGACGTCCTGTGGGTGAACACCGTGGAAGACACAATGCACCCGTCGCAGATGAAGTTGCAGTTGTTTTAGTCGACCAGGAGTGTGAGAGACGTGATATCGTGTTGCGTACACGCGACGATCGCCTTCAACGCATTTTGGAAACCCACCGAGCTTACGACGCCCTGCAATATCCACTAATTTATTGTCATGGTGAAGATGGGTACAATTTTGGGCTGTACCAAGTGAACCCTACTACGAGAGTCACTAATTATCAAAAAAAAATATCTGCTCAACAATACTATTCCTACCTTTTACAAATAAGGCAAAACAGTTTCGTATATTTGCAACGATTTCGTGGTTTGTTCAGCCAATTTATTGTGGACATGTACGCAAAAATAGAAACTGAACGTTTAGTGTATATTCGCACTAACCAGCGACGGTTACGCGCTGAAGAATACGTGCACTTGCGGGACGCCATGCAATCAGATAATAACGTCGAAAACTTGGGCCGATTGGTTATTTTGCCATCCAGTTTCACAGGCGGTCCGCGGTATATGCACGAACGAACGCAAGATGCTTTTTGTTACGTCCGTAAATACGGCCGGCCGGACCTTTTTATAACATTTACAACAAATCCAAAGTGGACGGAGATTTGCCAGGCACTTCTCACAGGACAGGCGTCATACGACAGACATGACATTATTGCTAGGATTTTTCATTTAAAACTCAAAGTCTTGATTAATCTACTTACAAAGGAGAAAGTTTTCGGTTCAACTCTTTGTTTTATGTATAGCGTCGAGTGGCAAAAGCGTGGTTTACCCCACGCGCACATTCTTCTGTGGCTGGAAGAAAAAATTCGTCCCGATGCTATAGACAGTGTCATAAGTGCAGAATTTCCGGACTATAATGCAGATCCGATTTTGCATGACATAGTAAAAACACATGTGGTTCACGGGCCATGTGGCCTCTTAAACAGGGAATCACCGTGCATGAAAGATGGTCAATGCTCAAAAAAATACCCCAGAGCACTGAAAGAACTAACTATGGCTGGGGAAAATGGGTATCCGCAATACCGGCGAAGATCACCGTCACAAGGTGGTTTCACAGCTACTGTCAGATTCCGTGGACAAGAAATAATTCTAAATAATAGTTGGGTGGTACCGTATTCTCCAGTTTTGTCAAACGCTTTTCAAGCACACATTAATGTTGAAATTTGTAATAGCGTCGAATCTATAAAATATATATGTAAATATGTTAATAAAGGTAGTGATCAAGCCATGATAGCACTAAGAAATAACAACCAATTTGATGAAGTGACAAGGTATCAATCTGGCCGATACATAAGCTCTTCGGAGGCAGTTTGGCGCATTTTGAGTTTCCCTATTCATGAAAGGTATCCGCCAGTCATCCATCTTGACGTGCACCTGGAAGGCGGGCAGCGAGTTTACTTTCAGCCAGAAAATGTGGCAGAAAGAATGAACAACCCAAGACAAACCACCTTGCTCGCATTCTTTCGCCTTTGCGAAAGAGACAATTTCGCTAAGTCTCTGTTGTACAATGAAGTGCCACATTATTATACTTATAACAAGCAGCAAGGTGTTTTTAATCGCAGGAGACGTGGAACTGCTGTAGAAGGCGAGTCCGGCATTTTTAAAGAACACGTGATTGGAAGAGTATACACGGTGCACCCAAATAATGCAGAGTGTTATTATTTACGCCTTCTTCTTCACACAGTGCGAGGACCTACTTCTTTTGCTGAGCTCCGCAAAGTGGACGATATAGAATATCCCACATTTCAAGCTGCTTGCCGCGCACGGCATTTATTAGATGGCGATCAGCATTGGGATGATGCTTTAGCCGAAGCATGCGTCAGTGATAGTCCACATCGTTTGCGCCATTTATTTGCCATTTTGTTGACATTTTGTGGCCTATCGGACGCTGGGCAGTTGTGGCAAAAATATAAAGACGCGTTTGCCGAAGATTTTTTGAGACAGCAAAATATAAATAGTGAAACTTCTGACCAAGTACGTGAAAGCTGCCATAATAGGGCTTTGCTGGCTATACAAGATATAGTTACAAGTATAGGAGGGAACCCCCTCAGTCAATACGGCTTGCCGACACCGACAGTTGGTGGGGAACGAATTAATAGGGAGTATACATCTGAAATAAATTACAACCCCGAAGAGTTAGCAGAAATATTGCGAAATGGCTGTTCAAATTTGACGACAGAACAACGTCAAATCTTTGATAGAGTATGCTGTAGTGTAGAACATTCATTAGGAGAAATGCTGTTTTTAGATGCACCTGGTGGAACAGGTAAAACTTTCCTCACTAAAGTTATCTTGGCTCAAATAAGGAGCCAAAACAAAATTGCCCTTGCCGTCGCTTCCTCAGGAATAGCTGCCACTTTATTACCAGGAGGAAAAACTGCACATACAACATTTAAAATACCAATCGACTTGGACCGCACAGAAAACCCTGTTTGCAACGTGTCTCGCAATAGTGATAAAGCAAGGGTTTTACGCGATTGCGCCCTTATCGTTTGGGACGAGTGTACGATGGCAAATCGTAAAGCTGTGGAAGCTGTAGATAGAACGTTGCGAGATATAAGACAAAATGACCGACCGATGGGAGGCTTAACGGTGCTATTCTGTGGAGACTTCAGGCAGACACTCCCTATAATACCCAGAGGAACGAGGGCCGATGAAATAGGTGCCTGTTTAAAGAGCTCTATTTTATGGCGTAGTGTCATATTAACTAATTTGAGCTTTAATATGCGAGCATATTTGGGAGGTGACGCAAACGCGCAGGTTTTCTCAAATTTACTACTTCAAATTGGTAACGGCACATACCCGACTCAAGAAGGAGGTAAAGTAACTTTAGTCGAAAGCCTGTGTTCTTCTGTTGCCTCACAGAAGGAACTCATTTCCTCTGTATACGGAGATCCATCAGAGATCGCGAACCATGACGCTGCTTGGCTATGCCAACGAGCTATTTTGGCACCTCGCAACGACCAAGCAGCAGCAATAAATTCTCAAATATTGGTACATGTTTCTGGAGAAAGTAGGGAATATTTATCTATTAACACGGTTTTAGAAGAAGGAGATGCCACCCACTATCCAGTAGAGTTTTTAGACTCTCTAAATACACCAGGTCTTCCAGCACACAAAATTTATTTAAAAGTCGGAGTACCAATCATTCTACTCAGAAATTTAAGCCCACCAAAACTATGCAATGGAACTCGGTTGAGAGTAACAAATCTCCAACGAAATGTCATCGAAGCCGAAATCTTAACAGGTTGCGGCTCCGGTGATGTTGTTTTCATTCCCAGGATACCCATTATCCCCAATAATTTTCCGTTTACTTTCAAACGTGTGCAATTTCCTGTAAGCCTCTGTTACGCTATGACTATTAATAAAGCCCAAGGCCAGACGTTATCCGTTGCGGGTGTAGACCTTACTTTTGATTGTTTTTCACACGGCCAACTCTATGTTTCTCTATCACGTGTTAGCAACCCAAACAACCTTTTTGTATATGCTCCGGGTAATTCCACCGCTAACATAGTATATAGAGAAGCATTAACGTAATCAACTATACCAAAGTCAGGACTCTTATCTAAATCATCAAAAAGGTGATATACTCTTATCTAAACGACGTTGTTTTGTTCTCGACAACCACGCGAACGAAGTCGCGGGCACAGCTAGTCTATAAATATGAGTCGCGCGCAGCACGTGCCGCTGAGCCAGTAAACTCCCCAATTACACAGGCAAGCCCGGTTAAGCAGACGACAGCCTCAGAGGCTGACCTGCAAGACGGAGTGCGGTCCTTTTCCCCCAGCGCCGTCGACGAGTGGACACCTATACTGCTGCAGCTCTTGCGTGCTCTGCTTGCGCTAACCATCTGCTTCCGGAGCGAAACTCATTCTATCCTGTTTCTTGGCTGGTCAAAACGTGTTGCTCACTGCTTCTTACAGAGACTGTCAAAACGTGGTATTTGGTTCTGAGGTATTGGTAACTGTTATGGTGGTAAGGTAGTAAGGTGGTATATGGTTCTATGGTAACTGCGACAGGTACTGTGTCGCTACATCACTCCCCCCTAAGCGAAGCGTACGTTGTGTTTGACTGCGCGGCCGGATCGAGTGACGTATGTTTCGCGCGGCGCGCCAGGGGTTGATGACCGCGGCTCGACGCTCGCGGTAGGTATGCTCTCAGCGCGAGGTGTTTGTTGTTGCGCGCATGTTGTTCGAGAGGTGGTAAACTCCTCTTCGCTGAGTAGGTGCGCTGGCTTAAGTCTGTCTATTGAGACAACTGAGGTTCGAAGTGGCATCTGTATGGTGAATTGCTTGCTGTTACGTTGAATCACCTTAAACGGGCCGTCATAAGGAGGGGTCAATGGACTTCGCACGGTATCATTGCGCACGAAAACATGAGTACACGTCGCTAGGTCCTTGTGTACAAACGTGCTCCTGTTGTTGACACGTGGCTTGGTGTTAGGTGCGAGTGACGACATTGTTTCGGTCAGCTGGCGGACGAATTCTGCGTCATCGTTTTTCGGCTGAGTAGGCGCGAAGAAATCTGACGGTATTCTTAGTGTCGATCCGTAGGTCATCAAGGCCGGACTGACTTGTGTGTCTTCACGCAGTGCTGTACGTAGTCCAAGCAGCACGGTCGCTAGTTCATCGCTCCAGTGTGCGCCGGCGCCTCTCGCCATGAGCGCGGCCTTCAACGTTCGATGCCAGCGTTCGATTTGACCATTTGCTTGCGGGTGGTATGCAGTAGTTCGAATCCGTGTGATGCCAAACTTCTTCAATACTGCGTTGAATAACGACGATTCGAACTGCCTTCCTTGATCTGTCGATATACGTAATGGACAACCAAATCGCGATATCCATCCCTCGTGTAATGCCTTAGCAACAGTGTCGGCGGTGACGTCACGAATAGGAATCGCCGCCGGCCATTTAGTGTAGCGGTCGATCATTGTCACTAGGTATCTGTAGTCATTCGATGGCGGTAGCGGTCCAACGATGTCAATGTGAATGTGTTCGAAGCGCGCTGATTTTTGAAACTCGCCGAGTGGACTGATAACGTGTCGTTGCACTTTCCCACGCTGGCAACCGATGCATGATTTTGCCCACAGACCAACGTCTCTGTTCATACTTGGCCAAAAAAACTTTGTTGTCATTATCTTCCTTGTTGTTCGCACACCAGGGTGACTTAGATCGTGCTGCGCTTTGAATGCTACGACACGATAACTCATTGGTAGGTATGGGCGAACGTTGCCCGTTGATGTTTCACATATGATGGGTCGTTGACCTCCGGGCAATGTGATAAGTGAAAATTGTAGACTTGGGTTGGACATGCAGATCTTCAGTTCTTCATCATTTTCTTGATCTTGAGCGAGTAGGTTGTAGTCGATTGCGGAGTGCGATAAGTTGATTTCTTCGATACGTGATAAGGCGTCAGCTGCTTCGTTCTTATCACCGTGAATGAATTTGATCTTCGAGCAGAACTGACTAATGTAGTGTAGCTGTCGTTCTCTTTGCGGTGTATCGCTGCTGCTGGGCGTTCTTGTCAGCGCGTAAGTTAGTGGTTTGTGGTCGGTGAATATCGTCAGGTCACTGCCCTCTATCAGTCGTCTTAGCTTTTGCACAGCGGTGTACATTGCTAATAATTCGCGATCGTACACGCTGTAACGTCGCTGCGTATCACTCATGGTTTTTGAGAAGAATGCCAATGGTTTCCAGGTGTTGTCAACCTTTTGTTGTAGGACGGCGCCGATGCTAGTGTTCGAAGCGTCGGTAAATAAACATAGCGGCGCGTTAGGTTTCGGATGCGTCAATGTTGTTGCCTTGAGAATGCTTTGTCGGCATTTCTCAAAGGCTTTTTCTGCTACTTGAGACCATTGTATCGGAGTTTTGTCGTTCCTCTTGCTGTTGTGCAGATATTTGTTAAGTTCGTGTTGGTACTCAGCTTGATGAGGTAAACAACTCCGGTAGAAGTTTATCATTCCTAGAAATCTTCTTAGTTCTTGAACTGTCTGTGGTTTCGGATAGTTTACTATGGCTTGTATTCGTTCTTGAGTGGGGTTGATTCCTTCTGATGTCACTTCGTATCCGAGGAACTCGATATTTTCCCTTTCAAACTCGCACTTGTCAATGTTAAGACTGACGCCGTAGGTATTTAGGCGTTCGAGTACTTGTTCTAAGTGGCGGCGATGTTCTTCCTTATTTCTCGAGTGGACAAGCAAATCGTCGACGAAGCAGAATACGTTGTCATCAAGTCCTCGTAGTACCTCGTGCATGAAGCGTTGAAAGGTTTGACCGGAGTTTCTTAAACCGAACGTCATGCAGGTAAATTCGAAGAGTCCGAAAGGTGTTATTATTGCTGTTTTCTGAGCATCTTGTTTTGAAATGGGTATCCAAAAATAGGCCATTTTTAAATCGAGTTTTGAGTAAATTTTCTTGCCGTGAAGTTGGTATGTGAAATCTTGAATTCGTGGAATTGGGTATCGGTCTGGAACTGTGACGGCGTTGAGTCTTCTGTAATCGCCACATACTCGTAGTGATCCGTCTTTCTTGTTCACGATGTGAAGTGGACTTGCCCACGGACTGTTTGACGGCTTGCATATTCCCATCTCGATCATGCGCTCGAACTCCAGTTTTGCCGCTTTATATTTGTCGGGCGGTAGAGGGCGCGGCCGTGAGTATATTGGCGGCCCAGTTGTCTCGATGTGATGTGTGACGTCATGCTTGACTGGTGTTTTGAGTGTCATCGGTCGCAGTACATCTGGATATTTCTTTAGCAGGTCGTGATGAGTGTGGTTGCGGTTAATAATGTGAATCGATTCTTCTTTGCTATTTATTTTGATGGCGTTCACGCTGAGCTCGGTCACGCGGTCGATAAGTTTTCTTTGGTGCAAGTCGACTAACAGTTTATGATGTACTAGAAAGTCGGCACCCAGTAACGAAGTCTTCACGTTCGCGACGACGAAAGTCCACAGAGCCTATGCCACCTCAGCTCAAATTCTAATTTCGCCCCCACTTCCCCGCGTGCCACTGCACTCTTTATCTCGCTCGCACACTTTTGCTCGCAGAGACGCGACACGCGCGGCCTTGAGGTCGAAGCGATTTCGTTAGAGTAAACTACACTATTATCGGACGAGTACTAAGGAATAAATTAATCAATCTAATTTAATTTTAACTTGTAATTTTATGAATATAAAATTATATATTATATCGAAAATACAATTTCAATGTATCTATAAACGATAAGTTTCCAGTATAAGCTGACCTCTCAGTGTGCGGAAAGCCTATAAAATGCGAGATCAGCTTATACTGGACGGTATAGGTGATGTCTAGCCGTGCACACTATTTTATTTTACCTACCTACTTCTATAAAATACTAGTCAAATGCGAGCCAACTTTGCGCTGTGGGTTCCGCCAATTAGTTTTGTAGTAAGTTTGCGTTTTATAGTTTTAGCCGTGTATGTATGTTATGTGACAGCCGTTTGCGCATGTAGGTAATTATGTAGGTTGTAGGTATATGCAAGTACCTAGATATACATACCTATATGTTAGAAAAATCGATTCTAAACCACTACATAAATTGTAGAATTTATGCAGTGGTTTAGAGTCGGTTTAGTAGCAGTAGAGCTACAAAAAACTAGTCAAGTGCGAGTCACCATTGCACTGAGGGTTCTGTAGGTACATTGGCTTGGTAGTAAGTTTACGCTGTGCCATTTTAAAATCTTATAATAGGTAGCTTTCGCCTTGTATTACCACTTTCTTAGTTATTATGCATCTATATAAGAATGAATCGCCGAAATGTAGGTACATGCGTATATTTTTCGAAGGACTTCACCAAATTGCATAATTCTTTTTTTGTTGTGTTCGTGATTCTCAGGACAAGGTTTGTATAAATATAAGGTAGGTAGGTATAGGTAGGATAAGTAGGTAAGTATGCAGGTAGGTATGTAAGTAGGTATGTGTGTATCTAGGTACGTAGGTAGGTATGATAAATACCATAAGTTTTTTTCAAAGTAATTAAAAATAGTCAAAATTAAATAACATTTATTTTTAATCGCTTAAATCTCTAATTTACATAGTTAGAACATGTCTGGGATTGCATAGCTCAGGTAACATGCATGTTTTGTAAAAATGTTCTAATTTTAGTTCCATTTCAGAAATATTGGTCATCTTTCTATAATTTCGACTTTTTGTCGCATCTAGACCTTATTCCGAAAATATTTTTTTTTTTGTACCGATGATATGTAATTGTCCTTGCACTTGTATATACCAACGATGTTTTTTATTTACGACAAGTCCGTTTTGAGTTTTTCTCCAAAAATTTACTTCTATCTTATCTATATCTTAGCTTCGTCCAAAGATGTTTTGAATGCTGCAATGGGACGCTTGATTTCAATGATTGTGTATATTCAGTGAACAGCTCATGTTCTCAGGTGGTACTAGTGATCTGCAAGAAAACACAACATTCATTATAAAACACTTTTTTTTGGGGTATGTTATGTTATCATCCAATGACTGGCGTGATGGGCGTTGGTGGCTGCGCCAAAGTTTTAAACTTTTACAGCTACCATCGCTGTACATTGTTTTTTTATCTGCCATCTCAGACTTTTACTAACTAAAACCCACCCCTGTTCCTTCAGTTGCCTGTGCCAAGAGCCGCGGTAACTCTCTTTCAAATATACTCGCGACCCCGGCAGCATAATTTTGTCAACATGAAAAAATAATACGGAACCCTAAAAAGTCCAACATTATGAAAATTTTATCATGAATTCGCCAATTTCGTGATAGTACCGTTACGCGTTAGTACCAAGCGGTAGTGCCATGGGGGAACAGCAAATTTCGTGATTATCACACACGTATGATAGATAGGTACTTACAATTATATATTTTGTAACACATGAAGATGTGTTTCGTCCGAATTTATTTCTACAGTTTTCGGAGGTCATACCTCCGTCCGTCCGGTCCTGTAACAATCACACGGGACAAATAAATACCTACCTAGACCTCACATATTTTTATTTATGATTTGGCTATGGAACCCTAAAAATATACAAAAGAAGACTAAATCGTCCATAGAAGCAGACTTGCCCTATGAATAACAAATAACAATTACCCACCCAACATTTTTATTGAAATACAAATTTGGTGAATTGGTATTTGATGGTGGAGGGATAATTTTCCAGTACAAGCTGACCTCTCATTGTACGGAATTCCTATATAATGTGAGATCAGCTTATACTGGAAATTTATAGCTTGATAATTTTTTTTTTGATTTTATTTTGTCTTTTAAAAAAACGTTGCCCACACTAGGAATATTCCTGTATCGTGGGTGCGTTCACAAACATGTAAATTCACATACACAAGACACCCAGACCCGGAACAACTATCTGCAGGTCATACAAATATTTGTTCCGTGCGGGGACCGAACCCGCGACACGCAGCGCAGCAGCCGAACGCTCAACCACTGCGCCAACCGTGCCGTCAAAATTATATAGCCATGTGTAGTAATAATAATAACAGATCAGTGTTGTATGGCCTACATATAGTTGTGTCGGATCTGCGCGTTTGTGAATGTGAAGATTTGTGTTTGTAATCGCACCGTCTCCGATTCAGTTGAAATCCTGGAGTCGGCAACATTATAAAAAAAAACAATTAGGTACTACATAGATACCTATTTGTTGTATATTGTCAAAACAACAACAAACCTATTTAGGGAACTTTTTATCTTTTTACAAAACTGGACACCCATTTTTCACATTTTTTATAAAAAAAAAAGTGGACACCTGGATTTCGCCTGAATCATGAAAGGTGCGTTTACAAACACAAATCTTCACATGCAGAAACACCTGCAACTCCTAACGCAGCAGCCAATCACCTGCCACTGCACCAAACGTGACATGTTTGTAATCACTAATACTGTAAGTAGATAGGTAGCTATATACTTACTTCATTACATTTATCATGTTTTCCAGTTTCTTTGCGCCAACCCTTTCGCTTCTTATTTTTATTACGGTTATTTCCCATTGCACCAACACTATAAGTATAAGTACTACAAGATTTGTATTTTACGTAGTCTTGTTGCGTAATGTGTGCTCTGAGCGCAAGCGACACAGCCCTCCCGTTCGAAAGCCGAAGCGAGACTGAACGGGGGCGTCGGGCGCCAGGGAACAAGCTTCAAGACGGCATAGTTTAGGTGATAGTTTAGGTATTTTATTTTTACTGTGAAAATAATGGTAATTTAAAAATAAAAAAACTTGTAGGACCTGCTTTATAGTAAGTTCAGTTAGTATGCAAAGTTTCATGATCTAATTTTAAGCATTTTTTGAATGCTAGCGGTTTATTGTTTTCGGTTTAGAGGTAACTTTGGATTTTTTTTCTATCGAGAAAATTTTATGGAATCGTGTTTTTGAGGTTTATAATACTTAACATTGATCCTCAACCTTGCCATATATTTATTTCAAAATTAATGCTGCAGTATTATCGACATAACGGAGGATCATGCTAAGCCATTTGAGGTAACATAAACTCTTAAAACTTCTTCGTAAGCCTAGGTTGAGCTCGAGTGTGCGCTCACCGTAGGTACGAATCTCTGTTCCGTTTGCCGCGTAAAGTTTGTAACCGGCATTCTCCGACGGTGTTGAATATTTCTGGTTTCGTGCGGCTAGTACTGATATGTCGGCTCCCGTGTCGACAAGAAATCTTTCCCTCGTTTTGGTGTCGATGACACATAGGCGGCGGCTTGTTTGGTTTACATCGATACCCGCCACTGTCGATGCACGTTCTAGTTTTCCCGCTTCATTCACATTTTCGTGCCCCATTGCCGAATCGGTAGTGATAACGGCACAGCCAGTCGGGATCGCCGGGCTTGCGGGCGTTATCTGTACGCTGTCTTGAATGTGAGCGTGAGCGGCCACGATATGCGGAGTTTTGGCGGGAAAAGCGCTGCGACGAGTGTTGATGGTTGCGGAGTTCGGCGACTTCGAGTGACAATTTCTCTATTTGCTTTGTGAGCATGCTGATTTGTAGAGCTGTTATTGCGTTTATCTGTACCTCGTTGACTGCTGGACTTGTTGCTGGAGGGTTTGCTGTAGATACTGCGGCGACTGTAGCGGGTTCAAAATGCTCCATCATTTTGTCTGCCATCGCGGCTAGCACTTCAAGCGACGACTCGGTGTTTACGGAAAGTACTGCGCGCACCTGTGCGGGCAGCTGGTTGAGCCACATGACCTTCAGTGCCTCATCTGACAGTAACTTGCCGCTGAGGTCTCGCATTTTACGCAGCAGCTGGCTTGGCTTGAGATCGCCGAGCTCGAGGCCGCTGAGAAGCTTCTGTAACTGCCGGTGGTCTGACTCCTGGTACGTTGAGATGAGTCTTTCTTTAAGCGCACTGTACTTGCCGGTGCTCGGTGGGTGCAGGATGATGTCTCCAATTTGTTCAAGGTCGCTGTTGCCGAGTAGCGGAACGACAAGGTTGAATTTTTGTTCCTCACTTATCTTGCTGGCAGCGACGGCGGCTTCAAATTGCGCAAACCATAGTCGTGGGTTTTGGCGCCAAAAAGGTGGTAGTCGTGCAGGTAGTGAGACTGATGCCACGTCGTTTGTCGCTGCTGTACTGCCCTGAGCATCGCTGAAGTTTTCCATCTTGTTCGGAATGTTGTTCAGTTCAAATGTTCACTGTGTTCAGGTTTCACGGGGTCACCACTTTAGTGTTGTTGGTACTAAATAACTTCTGGGGTTCTCGTCGTAAATGAAAACTCAGGGCGACTGTATAGAATGATGATCTGCTGATATATATTTATTTGACAAAAACCACTTCTTATAAATACATTGTTCATGTTACATTTAGACATAGTTCTAGCTAGTGTTTACATCATTTCCACCAATAGCGACGCGCGTAGGGCAAGAAACGCGCGGGGCGCGGGGCGCTGTTTTGCACACGGCACTAATCCGTCTGCGCTTGATTGCGAATCTATAAATATGAGTCGCGCGCAGAGTGCGGTCCTCGCCCGATACATACCCTCCCGCATCTCCAAGGTGCGCCGGCCCAGACATACCCTACTCATACCTGATGACCCCACCACTCTGCTCCAGGAGAGCCGTAGGGAAACCAGCACACTACGCAAACGCAGACCGCCGTCGTTCCGCCCTCGCCGTCGAGGTCCATCGCGAAGACCCAGTCAATGCCCTCCCAGTCTCTTGCCAGCACGCGCCGCTGAGCCAACTGATTCCCCAATTAATGGAAACTTGATCCAGCCTTCCCTTGCTGTCCCCCCCCAGTGACGCCCTAAGCCGAGGCCCGTACTCCGCAGGGAGTGCCCTTAGCGTAGTCACTTAGTTTATAAGAAATAATAAGTCCTGGCTGGAGGCTTTAATAATTTAGAGCCTTCACAGGCAAGCTCGGTTAAGCAGACGACAGCCTCCTAGGCTGACCTGCAAGACGTCACACAAGTGCGGTCCTTTTCCCCCAGCGCCGTCGACGAGTGGACACCTATACTGCTGCAGCTCTTGCTTGCTCTGCTTGCGCTAACCATCTGCTTCCGGAGCGAAACTCATTCTATCCTGTTTCTTGGCTGGTCAAAACGTGTTGCTCACTGCTTCTTACAGAGACTGTCAAAACGTGGTATTTGGTTCTGAGGTATTGGTAACTGTTATGGTGGTAAGGTAGTAAGGTGGTATATGGTTCTATGGTAACTGCGACAGGTACTGTGTCGCTACAAGCCATTTAAAAAAGATGTGATACGTTCGGAACCCTTTGCACGCAAGTCCGACTCGGAATTGGCTGGTTTTTTAAAGAAAGGATTGATTGCCTATTATTTTAAATGGTGCTGTCATCCCCATCAGTCCTAGCGTAAAAGATCTCGGTTTGCATCTTGACTCGACGCTTGGCTGGCAAAGCCAGGTTTCTAGTGTCTGTCAAAGAGTCAACGGAACTTTGCGATGTCTGTAGGTATCGTCAGAGGAACTTTTTGCCTGCAAAGACGAAGACTATGCTTGTGCAAACTTTAATTTTCCCTATAATCGACTATGGTGACGTGTGCTACTTTGACCTGAACGCGGCTTTGCTGGATAAGCTTGATAGGCTCCTCAATAACTGCATCCGGTTCATTTTCAACTTGAGGAAATATGACCACGTGTCAAGCTTTAGAGCTGATCTCAAATGGATGCCCATTCGCCAGAGAAGAAGTTTGCGCGCTCTGACTACACTTTTCTCTCTCCTCAACTCCCCCACCCCTCCCTCTTATCTTATATCACACTTTCAGTATCTTTGCTCTACTCACGCTAGGAATTTGCGTTCTGCTAACAATCTCTTACTGCTTTGTCCTTCTCATACTTCTAATTTTATTCATTCTTCCTTTCATATACAGTCCATCCTTCTGTGGAATGCGCTTCCCCTCAATATCAGGATGGCCACCAGTCAGTATGCATTTAAGCGAAAGTTGCGGAATTACCTTCTTAACATGTAAAGGAGTCGTCTCAAAATCCTTCTCTAACTTTAGGTATATATTATTATTATATATGTAGGTATATTATATTAAATATATATGTATGTTTATTTTAACTATATTTATATATACTTTTGTAATTATTTTCGTCTTAGAATTATTTTATTTTTTCAGTTTATGCACCTGCCATGTTATCTCTCCACCACCCTTGGTTGACTGGTAGAGAATGCCTAAGGCATTAAGTCCGCCTTTGTATTTTAAATACTTCGAGTACGTGTTTTGCACGGATATAACAGACGGCGCGCGGCGTCTGGATTGCGACTGTCTAATAGTAAATTTGAGAACGTCGCCTTTACCTGTTACTTATACTTATTAACACTGTTAACACTTTTATATCTGTTACAGATATATTACGGTTACACTTTTGTAAGTGTTTTGGGTTAACACATATAAAAGTGTTACATTTTGATTCTGTTGTCCATTCAATATGTAACACATAAAATTCTGTAACCTTTATGAAGGTGTTTTTACACTTGCATGGGAATTCCTTTCTAAGTTCTTCGCAAAGCGATTCGAATTCCATATCATACTCGAACGTATATCTGAACAAGTGTTGGGCTGCGCCCTGGAGCCACACTCCTAAAATGAGAGCATAATCACTCTTTCGCCACCCATTGGCAATGGCCATCGATACGAACTCGTCGATGAATTCCTCAAGGCACACTTGATATGTGTGGCCTGAGAAGTACCACATTTTTCACTCCCTTATGTGAGTGACACTTATAATAAATAAAGCCACTCAGCTTTGATTATACACTCCTCTTATTCTCGCATGTCGTTACATGCGGCACTCGTAGCCGGCAACCACCGCCACTTGTAGGACCCCAAGGCACCAGTACGGCCTGCAGGGATCCTGGGACGTTCTTCGAAGCCCCGGGGGATGTCACTCGGCAACTCGCTTGCTTAGCGCGAGATTACTATACGAAGGGATAGTCGCTACGGGTGGACAAGGAAAAGTGCTGAGGGTGATTTAAATTATATTGTATTGGGTAAAAGAAATACATCTGTGCCCACTTGCAAGGGCTAAACTTCTATCTGATATAAAACAAAATTAACACCTACTCTTCTAAAATAATCCATCGACTCTCCAACAATCTTACCTGTCAGTTAAAGGCCGGTGCAGACCCGCTAAAATTAGGCTGTGACTACAATCGTCACAGTACTTACAATACAGAAAAATAATTATTCGAGTACCTACCGACCTACGTCATTAACAAAGGTATCACAGGACGTGGGTAACGATTTTTTATTTATTTTTTTAATTACCTAGGTACACAGTTTGTATAAACACTATAGATATTTAACAGTTTGTTACTATGCCGACATCCATGTGCACGAGTGTACATCCACTTAACAGTTCAATACCATTGACAACTTAATTTGGTCGGGTTATACGCGGAGATTTAGTATGGAAAAGTAATCAAAGCTAATTTTTTTTTTTTTAGTGAGCCTGCAAAAGTCCATAATGGCTCAATTACACCTTCCGATTTCAAGGGACCCAATTTAGGAAACAGGAAGGTGTAATAGCAGTTAGAGCAGTTAGTGTCCGATTTAGTGAGATTGAAAGGTCCCGATTTGACTTCCTAAATTGTGTACGATTTAGGATAGTGTAATCGCATCACCCCGATTTAGAGCTAAGTGTTGCCAATTTAGAGACTTTGTCGCTACAAATAGGCTAGTAGTATTTTTGTTTGTGTTTAAAATTAAATTAAATTTCACAAAGTCCCTTTCCCAGAAAAAAAATCTGAGTCCGCTCTTTTTATTTTTAAGTCCGCTCCTGGTAGAATCAGTTTTCAGGAGACTTTAGAGCGACTTTTGATATTCTGTTTAGGGACTCTAATTTGTAAGAGTTGGCAACACTGCTGACTTAGGAGCCCGAGTTAGGAGTTCAATTTAGGATAGTGTAATCGCTCGCTTCCTGCTTCCTAGTTAGTTTGTTCCTAAATTGGGTCCCTTGAAATCGGAAGGTGTAATTGAGCCTTAAGAACGCTAAAGATTACATTGCTACGAACCGAGCGAGCACGATACTTCCGTGCGTATTTTTTAGCGCGTGTATGAGTATCCACATTCCACAGATAACACACACTAAGGAACTGTCGTCGCAGTTTAAAAACATCATTATTATTCTCAATTGCCATTCAACAAAAAAAAAAAAACATTATTATTTTTCTGTGCCATTGAATACGCATCACACAGTCACAGAGGCGACTTGTTCTTACCATTGCATTGATAAAATTCGCGCAAATATGTCATGTGCTGGTAGCCGTATGAACTAAGTGTTGGATTCGCAAATAACGTAGCTCGAGTTCAAATCATGGTCGGGCCGTTGCGGTTATTTCTTACTTTGAAAATTCGCTATCTATATTAATATACTTGTTTTTTATATTACTAAGAAAAATACTATTGCATTTTTTGCACTAAATAGTTGCAAATTACGAATATGATCTATTAACCACAAGAAGAATCACATTCGTAATTATTTAGTTTTTACATCTTTTCGATGTTGTAAGGTGGAAATAAAAAGACTTGTTTAATAAAAATGTTTATTCTTTATATTTACAAATTAAACATTTATGAGAATTGTGACGTCGAATTGTTACCTAGACAAAAAAGTTATCGTGTAGGTAACCGTTATCTATGTTACGTGTAAGATTGTTTGTTGGAACTGGAAGTATACCCACTTAGACCATTCATAATATGAATAACGTAACAATGAAAGGATATTAAAATTTTAATAAAATAAAATATAATTGTTTATTCCAGTTATTTATTGAAAAGTGATATATGATTTAGACTTTGTAAACATTTTATTTTTATGTAACGTCACAATGAATGTTTTGAGGTCATAGCTTAATTGTTCATTTTCTTGACGAAAAGAAGATTGAAACTAAACCTCAATTTCTGTTAAAAGAACTTTAGTTCTCACAAGATAATCGTCAATTAGATGAGAAAAATAAATTGAACTATTATGTTAGAACAGTGCGGGTAGAAGAATAAAAAACAAAATAGAATCATGATTATTGTCAACAAAATTGATAGCGAGTTCACTGCATTCTTAAGATAAGGCGATGGCACAGGTTAAAAGATATAGCTGTTTTAAACGAAAGTAAACAGAATATAATACAGAGTTTGTTAACGAATAATCACGGATATGTTAATAAAATGGCCTACTAAACATTTAGTTACACCGACTGATTTTACTAAAACTTAATATTTTGTATAACCCCCATTATTTTCGATACAGTCAAGTAGACGTTTGCACATGGACCCAACAATATTACCGCATATTTCGCTCCCTCTAAAACTTTCCTACACCTCCATGCAATGGGTTTTTAATTGTTCCGTAGACCTCTCATTCCGCGAGTCCCACCTTTGCACCAGCAAACCCCATAGATTTTCTATGGGGTTGAGGTCGGGTGATCGCGCTGGCCATGGAATAACAATTACTTCCGGGTGATTGTGAAACCACTCACGCACAGTACTCGCTCGGTGAAAACAACAACAACACAACACAACAATTGTCCTGGACAAACGGAAATTCTGCTAACTCATCAGCTGGGTAAATGTTGCGCACAGTAGGTAGCATAATTGAGTCTAACACTTCCACATAAGTTGAACTGTTTGCGCGTGGAGGAATGAAAGCCAGTTCTCCTGGTCCTGCTGCACTCATCCATCCCCACATATTAATTGTGATTCGACCTGATTCGGTGTTAGGAATAACGTTGTTATCACACCAGCGAGTGTTATAAATGATAAATGATAAATGATGTTTATTCAGTAAATAGGTTACAAGGAACACTTTTACACGTCAATGTTTTTTTGTCAGTTTAAGCTAGATGAGGCCGGTGTTTCCTAGCTGACTACCCTGAGAAGAAACACCGAAACAAACTCAGAGGTCAAAGTCTCTTTTAGTGTTCAAATCCATACAATGTGGACTGGTTAGATCCTATGAGAACCATGTACGTTTATGTCTGGGATGAGCTTTATGAAGAAAGCAACACACGAATTCGAGTGGACCTGTCCAGACAGTGCAAGCATTTGTCAGTCATCGCGAAGCTCAACTCAGAACTCTGAGGTGCTCAACGAACCGACGAACAATACCAAAGTAAGGACATTTGAGTAGGCCGCAAAAAATACTCAAACTGCCAGACAATCATAAAATCTACATGAATATAACGACATACATAGTTCTCGCATTCACATTATTCTATATGAGGACCATGTAGCTTAGTGTCTGTAGTGGTCTTTTGAAGAAAGAACCAAACATATTTGAGTGGACCTGTCCAGTCAGTGCAAGCATTTGTCAATAGTCGAATAGCTCAACTTAAAAACCACTAAGGAGCTCAATGACATGACGAACAATACCAAAGAAAAGACATTTGGGTAGGCCGCAAAAGTACTCAAACTGTCAGACAACGTTGAAAATTACTGTAAAAAGGAGGAGAAAATAATAATAATAACCCACATAGTCCTCACATTTACAATAATTAAGTAATCAAAAAAAATAAAAATATAATACTTTACAAAGTAAATATTTGTGTCAAACAAAATAGTAATCATAATATGTCAATCAAAAAATAAAAATAAATATAATACTTAACAAAGTATTCAAGTCAAAAAAAATAATAATAATAATAAAATGTCAATAAAAAAATAAAATAAAAAATATAATGCAATACTATACAAGTATTCATGTCAAAAACGAATATTAAAAAATATATATATATAAAAAATTTTTCATCAGTAAGTAGTACATATGAAAACAATGGCTCATGTATATCATTGAAGCAGCTCAATCCCACGCCTTTTTGTCCTCAAGAAAGTCATTAATTGTGTAAAAAGCTTTCTGGCATAGCTTACGTTTAATAAATGATTTAAATTTATTTATGCTTAGTTCTTGAATTTGGCTAGGAAGTTTATTATAGAAACGTATACATTGACATCTAAACGAACCACCTATTTTTTTCTTGAGCCTGGTTTTTGGTACAATAAATTTGTGTTTGTTCCTAGTATTTATGCTATGGATATCACTGTATCTTTTAAACAGATTAATATTTTTATGTGCATACATGAGATTCTCATAAATATATTGAGAGGGAACAGTCATAATATTAATCTCTTTAAATTTGTCTCTGAGGGAGTGTCTGGGACTTAATTTATAAATTGCACGAATAGCCCTTTTCTGTAAAACAAAAATTGTCTGAATATCGGCGGCATTTCCCCACAACAGAATGCCGTACGACATCACACTATGAAAATAACTAAAGTATACTAAACGAGCTGTCTCTAAATCAGTTAAACCACGAATTTTCCTTACGGCGTATGCTGCAGAGCTAAGTTTTTTGGACAGTTTATCTATATGGGGGCTCCACTGAAGCTGCGCATCCAAAGTTAAACCTAAGAACACTGTGGAATCCTCGGGTTTCAACTCTTCACCCTTTATTGACACACTAGTGTTCACTTGTATTACATTGGGTAATGTGAACTTTATGCATTTTGTTTTTTTCTCGTTAAGGAGAAGATTATTGACATTAAACCAGTTAACTACAGTTGAAAGAGCATTATTTACATTATCAACAACCACCTGCTGACGTTTGAGTTTAAATAAAAGTGAAGTGTCATCTGCAAACAGCACTATATCATGTTTATCCTTTATGAGGTAAGGCAAGTCGTTGATATAGATTAGAAACAAAAAAGGACCCAGAATTGAGCCTTGAGGAACCCCCATTCTGACTACAGACCCGGAAGACCTTTTGCCGTTCACATCAACTCTCTGAATCCTATTACCCAAGTATGAAGTAAGAAGATCCAGAGAGGCGCCCCGGACTCCGTAGTAGTGCAGCTTCCTGATCAATGTATCATGGAGAACGCAATCGAAAGCCTTAGACAAATCGCAAAAAATGCCCAACGCATCGCATTTATCTTCCCATGCATTATAAATGTGTCCCAAAAGTTCAACACCAGCATCAGTTGTTGAACGACCCTTTGTGAAACCAAACTGTTTGTTGTGTAATAATTTGTGTTTATTAAAATATCTTTGAATTTGATCTAAAATAATTTTCTCAAAAATTTTACTAAAAGTAGGTAGCACTGATATAGGTCTATAATTAGTAGGGTCTGATGTACTACCCGATTTAAACAATGGTATAATTTTACTATATTTCATTAGATCAGGAAACTCACCACAATCTATACAATTATTAAAGATTACTGCTAAAGTAGGTGCTACAATGTCTATAATAGACCTAGCAACGTCAACAGAATTACCCCATAGATCTGCAGTCTTTTTAACATTTAAAGTATTAAAAGTTTTGATTACATCATTACAAGTGACATATTGGAAATAAAATTGGGATTCACAAACTGGAACGTTTTCTTTAAGTAAAATTTCTGCAGCAGTTGGTGATGAATTTAGAGATTTTGTAGTCGATACGGGAATCTCTGCAAAGAAATTTTCAAATGCCGCGGCGACTTGCGAATCTGATTTAATGATACTGTCATCAATAGCAAGGCTGTAATCACTACTTCGGTTGCAAGACCTTCCCGTTTCGCTATTAATAATATCCCAAGTCATTTTAATTACATTACTACTATTTTTAATTTTTGAACTTAAGTAGCGAGATTTCGCCAAATAACATACTTTTTTAAATAATTTAGAATAATTCTTAACATATAAATTAAATTCTACAGTGTTAATATAAGTCCGTTCTTCATACAGCTCATACAGCCGTTTTCTACTTTTATTAATACCAATGGTGGCCCAGTCACTGAAGGAAGTATTGCCATTTACCGAAATCGTCTTAGGAATAAAAGTAGTATCAAATTGCGTGCAATACATTTTGAAAAAATCATTATATTGTTGATTAGGGTCATCATTAGTTGACAAAAGTGGGATTTTATTTGAGAGTTTAGTTTTAAATGTTTCCAAGCGACCTTTAGATTTTGGGTTAACAGTGATATCTTTTTTTCGTTTAAATTTGTTTATATTTGGTATAGTGATCAATAGTCCACTATGATCAGAGTCTAATAAATTAATAATTTTTTTGTGGGTAGGTAAAATATCTGCATAAATATTATCTAGGCAAGATGCAGTAGTGGGGGTTATTCTAGTAGGCTCCATAAATAGATTTACAAGATTGTATGACTGAAACAAACTTATAATTTTAGTGCTTAGGCTAGAAGTTTCTAACAAATTAACGTTGAAGTCGCCACAAACGATGACAGACTTACTAGAGCTACAAATTTTTTGCAACACTTCATCCATTACTTTTTCAAAACAATATTAGTTATTCTTGCGCCATAAGTGAAGCCTGCCCTTTTGACTGGATTTAAATGTTTTTTCGTCTGAAAATACCGCAGTATTCCGGTCAAAATCTAAATAATCACGTGCGAAACGTAATCGTTCTTGTTTGTGCCTCTCTGTCAAGTACGGCTTTTTAGCAGGTTTTCTGTGATGCACGCCTTCAGCGTGAAGTGCACGGCGAACAGTAACCATCGAGGTGTCATATAATTCCGCAAAATGTCTCATTGGTGCGAAACCATTCGTTTCGTATATGTCCATGCACCATATGTCGTCGCTGCGCCTCGCTAATAAGCTTCGGTCTCCCACTTCTCTTTCGACTAGCAAGGCTACCTTCTTCCTCATATCTTTTTATCCAAAGACTTACAGTATTTTTCTAAAACAAAAAAAAAATATTAGGCAGCTATACCTACTTCACTTTCATTATATAAAAATAACTTTAATTTCGGAAGTCGGCGTTTCTAGTTTGGTTTCTTCGTTATTTGACACCGACTTCCGAAATTAAAGTTATTTTGCATTTTTTAGTATTATTAATGGAAGTCGGTTGTATTTTTTTTTTGTAAAAAGTTTTTTATTTTTCACTTTTTAGTTGTTGTACCCCATTCTAAACCTAAATTAATAGTAAAGTTATGCCCGAATTGATAGCCCCAAAAATAGGGAATTTGAACATAGTTGGTGAAATTAGGGTGTATCAGGGTGAACTGTACAAATCTGTATACCCCTTCAGAGCGTATCAGCGTGATGTAATGTTGTGAAGTGGTGAAAACAATATACAGACATGCGATTGCAGCAATTCTGGAAGGTTTGCTATCATTTTTTGAAGAGTTCCATTGTGTATCTCCAAAGTTCTTCATCAGATCTTCACCAAATTAAAATGGGACCACATGTAAAGCAACAGATATCTAATAAAAAAAAATCTTCAAAATCGGTTTACGCAGTAAAGAGTTATGAGGTAACAAATAAAAAAAATAAAAAATACAGTCGAATTGAGAACCTCCTCCTTTTTTTGAAGTCGGTTAAAAATGTTAATAATCATAATTATTGAATATAATTTTAAAATAAAACTGCATTTATAAATCCAATAACCAATCCAATAAACCCAACGAGTTATGTATTTCTCTTTTAAGCCTCATAAAGATACGATGGATGGATTCATAAATGGCATACATTTTAAGTAGAAGATTAATTCATAATAAAGTTACAATTCATTAATAGCTATTATACTCACATTCAATCCGGTTTCTTCAGATATTTGTGTTTTATTAAGACCATTTTTATGCAGCCCAATGATAGGCGCCCTCACTTCAATACTAATATTAGCCTGCATTTTGCGAATATTACAATACTGTTAACCACAGGTCACTAACCAACAACTACAACCAAATGACAGTTCATTTCGGTCAAGTTAAAACTCATGTCTACCTCGCAGAAATCTAATTCTTTATTTAGCTTTTTTGTGATCTACCTTTCTAACTCTAAGAAATGTGTGAACAAGTTAAAGAATAATTTAATATAATTATGTAATGCTAATCCATAACTTCCAATCGGGTAAGAACTTACAAAAAGTCAACAATTGCGTGGGATTTGAACTTGCGGCACACTGATTTGCGCTTCAATCTGTGTGCTCTATACCACTGGGCCATCTTGACTTATGCTAAGTTGATGAAATTGTGAATTTCAATCATTTGTTGGCGAAAATTTGAAAATAGAAGGTCGTAAGTCAAACTAATACGTTGTGAGAATTCTTATCGACTTTTGCTGGCGTCTGTACATCCACTTAACAGTTCAATACCATTGACAACTTAATTTGGTCGGGTTATACGCGGAGATTTACTATGGAAAAGTAATCAAAACTAATTTCTCTTAAAATACAACACTTAGGAATCTGAATTTTCGGTCACTATAACTTCTTTATGGGTACTAATTTTTGTATAAATTTGGGCAAAAATCACGGAGTTTTTAATAGAGAAATCTTGAAATGAAAATTTAACCGTGACTACCGCCACCCCACCAATGGCATGGTATATCTCGTAAACTACTGGAGTACTAATTTTGAATTTTAGGTACTAATTTTATCTTGCAGGGCACTAATTTTCTATGTAGGTTTGAGGAAAGCGACAAGCTCCTCAAACTTTTAATCAACATTGAAAGTCGTGGTCCTGCTGAACGAGCGCGCGTAATTAATCATCTTTGATTTCTCGGTAAATACAAATGTTTCAGTTCTGATTTTTTTATGATATGAATCACATAAAAGGGTACTAATTATTTGTATACTTAGAATAGCTGCAGCATGCCTCCTTTTTCGGCGCTCATGGTGGTCCTGCTCAACGGAGCGTGACTACCGCTCGACCACCTTCAAAGTCGATTTTCTCGAAAACTACTAAGGTGTTAGGTAGGTAGATTTTCAATTTTTTTTTTTAACCGTAAGAATATACTCCCGAGGACTCTAGCGCTTTTTGAAAAACTGAACAAAAACGAAAAATATGTATACGTCGATGACGTTTTGGTTTTCTCCAATTACGAGTACCTATACTTAAATTCTACGTAAAATTTTATTGGGGTTTTTAGTTCTGGGGCATAACAACTAAAAACTGAAAAATAAAAAAAAAATGTCCTTAAGTTAGATTAGCAAAAAATATTGGACATTTTTTGCTTTACTAACCCAATAAAAAATCACAAAGATAAAACACATCAAAGTTCAGGAGTGGGGCTTCTTACTTCACTAAACGGTACAAAGTGTATCGAGGTGTGACGTCATGCGAAATTTCAACGTCCTCATTTTTGGTTTACGTGATAAAAGTAAAAATACGTGTCTAATATTTTTTGGTAATCTAACTGACGGACTTATTAAATTTTTTTAGGAAACTAGCCTAATATAATATACAGCCCGTAACAAAAACCCTGTCCGATCCTAAAGGGTATTACTTGGTATCGTACTGCGTACACATACAGGGTGTAAGGTACATGAACGCACATACGTGTACTAGTGATTCAGTACATGATTCTGGACTCCCTAGCGTTGGAATTTTTCGTCGGCCCTTCCCTAATTTTTGAAAAAAAAAATAAAATTTTTTTTTTTCACTTTATACTGTATAAAATCGTTATACCTATCTACCACAAAGACAATTACCACAAGTCAGTTGACTTCGACTCTTCATACGAGTCAAATACCTGTGATTAAATTTTTCATTTAAAATGTCTCAGTCAAAAATTTCTCTGTCAAAAATACAAATATTACCGACTTCTAAAAATTGCAAAATAACTTTAATTTCGGAAGTCGGTGTCAAATAACGAAGAAAAAAAAATACAAACACCGACTTCCGAAATTAAAGTTATTTTTCAATTTTTAGAAGTCGGTAATATTTTATGTAAAACAGTTTTTTATTTTTCACTTTTTAGTTGTTATACCCCAGAAGTAAAACTAAATATTAAAGTTATGCCCGAATGGACAACCCTAATAACATGGAATTTGAATATTTGGAGACAACCAAAACGTCATCTACGAGTATATATATTTTTTGTTTATGTTGATTTTTTCAAAAAGCGCTGAATCAATTTCGATAAAATTGATATACCAAACAAAAAAAAGAATCATCAAAATCTATTTACAAATGGCGGAGATATCGCGTTACATACCAAAAAAAAAAAACAGACGAATTGAGAACCTCCTCTTTTTTGAAGTCGGTTAAAAATAGGTAAAAATGAAAATATTTCGCCGGCCGGTGGAGCGTTGTCAACTTATGAAAATTTGCCATATTGACCTTTAAATTTCGCATATTATATGTATAAAAATAAAAAATCTATAATTTTTGGTTTTTATGAGTTACATTTATTTTTACAACTTTTTCTAGTACGTATGTTAAACCAGGAATACGCCTTTATTGGATAGGACAGGATTTTGTTACATGCTGTATACACAGCTGGGGTACTTACAAAATGGAACAAAGGAAGTGCTGTGCAAAAAGTGTCATTTATTAAGCTTATTTTTTATCTTGTTTATGAAGTCAATCAATAGTTTATGAACCGTTATTGATTGTTTAAATTAAAGTTGCAATAATAAAAAGCACTGAATTAAAAAAAATATATAGAAATGACTTTTGTTCCAACGTACAACATACCCCAACTCCCAATCTGCTCTTGCCATATCCTCCAAATTGTGCTTCCATCAATGTAAAGTTCTAAGGTGCAAAGTGTTGCAATGCACTAGGGCCGCGAGGTTTAGGGGGCTCCCACAGCAGTATCAGCAAACATCAGAACAAAACATTCATATCACCATTCCCAGAAAGCTTGAGACTAACTAGACCTCAACCACCAAGAGGGGTTGAGCAAATGTTCAAAGGAAAAAACATTGCCCATAGACTGGGGCAGTTGGGTATAAAAAAATCGAGCCCATTTCGCTCACTCTCTTGCACTCTGGTTTCGCAATACCCTACCCCTCACCCCTGCTTAGCTTGCTACTATTATAGTTATCTGTGCCCCTGCTATCACATGGATTTGTTACTGCGCAGCCACACGCCTCGTGTTCAGAGCCGCCATAAAGTTTACATCGAAGTGACCTAAGTCCAGACGCACGAGTTTTATAAAAAAAATAGTCGGCAGTATGAATAAATTGTGAATGAAAAATAAAATAATATTGTTAAATTAAATAATAATTTAATTAATTAGAAATACGTGTGGATATAATACTAGAATAACTTAAAATAAATCATTTTCACATTAGAATAACATACTTTGCTCATAAAGGTACCATTCAGGGCATTGCTGCATAAATATAAATTACAACAAGTAAATAATTTCGCTATATAAATATTTTTTTAAGCACTAATACAATTTCCACAAGAAAACATATAAATAACTATTCTCAAACTAAATGCAACGAGAAATCAGGTACCTAACACTCGGTTTCTGGAAAGAAATTATCGAGGCGTCACAAATTAAACGCAAGACGAGTGATGCGATTGGTTATTCAAAAACATTCAACGAATCACAGCAGCTAACGCACTTTAGGAAATATATGACATTAATTTTGCGATAATTTCCGTTCCTGAAACTGAGCTTCAATCTCTTACAGTTTGATATTATTTCATTACATATATCAACTGCTCAAACATTCTTAATATGTCTAGTATGAGTTCTATGCACTCCTTGCATGGCTGCCTTAACCTCTTCAAAGAATGAAGTGGAATTATGAACCGTAGTACCTCCTAGCACTATTCTGACTCCCTGATATGCCTGGTTGATCTGGTGGACGCACTGGGCCTCCTCGTAGGTGGCGCCCCCTACTATGAACACGAAGATATCCTGAGGCCGCCGGCCGTATGCTCCGTCGTCACCTCCTAGTGTTGGGTACAGGTTTTCACGAAGTTTGCCTTTGATTAGGTCTTCGAGAGTGTCTTTTAGGAGGGGAGTGTGCTGGGTGTAGATGTTTTCTACTCCATTGAGACCCTGGAATGATAAAAAAAAGTGTGAGAATATGTTGTATTACAAAAATTCTGAGAACTTTGATTTGATTTTTTGATTTTTCACCTTGTGGTTTGCTGTAAGAAAACCCAAACGCTGGGTTAAGCTCGCCTTTGTAATTAACTGTCCCGTTGTGTTTTTTCTGTATATGTTTTATGTGTACAATAAAGAATAAAGTAAATAAGTAAGTCACGATGTCATTTACCATGAACTATCGACTGGTAATATTTTGCTCGTAGGAGATATACTCGTAAATATTGACTTAGCCTTTAATAGTACAGACCCACTACGAGAAGAATATCTGACACTCAACGATACATATTATGGCTTATTCCCTACACACACTTCTCCTACTCGACTCTCCTCTTGCTTAGACCACATTCTCTCAAACTCAACCACACCCTCTCTGACACTAGTACTAGACTTACATCACGGACCCTAAGCCAATTGTTATTAACATCCAAAATAGTTTCCGAATTAGACAATACTCGGCAGCTAAAATCTTCACAGACATTCCTAAAGTTAAAGCAGACCTGGGAAAAATAGATTTTACCAATGTGCTAGCAACTGACGACGCAAACTTGGCTATGAATATGTTTATATCTATGATCTCTCACACAATTGCAACGTATACGACGTATCAAGAATCGAGATAAGCTGCACATAAAATCCAAGAAATCCCCACTTAACATGACTGTTAAAATTACTTACACTAGGTATCGCAATTATTGTAATCGCCTATTGCGTAATCTAAAAATAGCCTACGAAAAAGCTCAGTTGGAAAGAGCAGGTAACGATCCAAAGGCCCTCTGGCAAGCTATCAAAACAATAACAAATACTCGGAAGAGCAAGATCCAGAGCAGAGTCCAGCTAAGCTATTACAAACAAACAACAAATAACCCAAAGACGTCTGCAAGTTTTTCACAGACGTAGGAAAATCTCTTGCTGATAAAATTCTTGCTTCAAGTACTGTTTATGGAAATGTCCCCTACATAACACCAAACTCCTACACGCATATTAGAAGTCCGCCAAACTACCTGGTAATTGCTGAGGTGACTGAAATGATTGTAGAATCCTTAATTTTACAGCTCCGCCGAGACTGTGCCACAGGTTGGGATGGGATCTCATCCCAAAAGTAAGGCAATGTCGGAAGGAGCTAGTCCCCTACATCACTCATATATGTAACCGAGCTATAGCTACAGGAGTCTTCCCTGAAGCCTTCAAAAATGCAGTCATTCACCCGATCGTCAAGAACGGGGACCGAGAATATGTCAACAATAATCGCCCCATAGCAGTGCTTTCTACCCTATCAAAAATTTTAGAAAAAATACTTAATTACTCTCTCAAAAAGTTTCTGGACAAACTTCATATTCTAGCCGATAATCAGTATGGTTTTCAATCAGGCCTATCCACCGAGGACGCAGTAATGGATTTGAGCAATCTCTTTGTAAAAACATTACACGCTAAAAATAATTGCTTATAATAATAAATAAATTTATTTCAGACCAGAGTCCATAATTAAAAACATTACAATCAGATAACATACACACACGTATACAATCAGAAATTAAAAATACACATTAGAATTACAATGTCAAAATCAAAATTAAAATCAAAATATTACACATTAAAACACGCTACCGCGCGCGCTTATGTATCTACGTTAACACCTATCTAAAGCGTTTGACACAGTCTCTGTCCCTATACTTCTATCCAAGCTCGAGACGTTGGGGGTGCGTGGCATACTCGTAAGCTACGAAATCTTTAAAGACTACCTCACGAACAGAAAGCAACGTGTTACAATTGGGGATTACATGAGTGATCAAGAGACCGTCTCTTACGGCGTTCCACAAGGGAGTGTCTTGGGCCCCACCCTCTTCCAGCTTCATATCATGACCTCTATACAATGTCCCCCTATACACTTACATTTGCACGTATGCAGACGACACCGCCATATTTGTCGGAGGTCCAAACTACGGGGTACACACGGCACACGGGGGACACTAACGGGGGCACACAGTTAAAGAGAGAGCAGAATTCGCATTATCCAAGGTGACAAATTGGTTGACTCACAACCTACTAAACCTAAACCGAACCAAAAAGCATTATGTTCCCTTCTCCATCAACAAAACTAAGACTCCACCGCGAGGTTTTTCCTTACAAGCACACACTTGCATCTCACATGCTAACTGCAACTGCCAAGAAATCTCTCGCGCGGAATGTGTGAAATATTTAGGAGTACACATGGATAGTGGCTTGAGGTGGGATAAACACATAAGTATAGTCAATTCCAGAGTAAGATAACTCATTCATGTATTTAAAACGCTTAGAGACACTGCAACTACGAAACAACTCAGACGTGTATATTTGGCCCTATGTCAATCTATTGTACAATATTGCATCACTGTATGGGAAGGGACCGCAAAGACGCATCTACTGAGCTTAGAAAGAGCACAAAGAGCGGTGCTGAAAGTAATGGCAAGAAAGCCCTACAGACATCCAACATCTCAGCTCTACTCAAAATTGAAGGTCCTAACAGTTCGCCAACTCTTGTGCTCAGAGCTATTCTCAAGAAACATCAAAGCGTACCATTAGGCAACCCCAATAGACGCAGCAAAATGCCTGAGTGCCCTCATGTTCCATGCAGGACCTCCTTCGCAAGGAGACAGTACAAGGTCATAAGTTGTAAGCTATACAACACCATAAACAAACATCTCAACATTACTTCTCTTAGCAGACACGAACTTAAAGGTAAAGTTTCTGAATGGCTTCAACTATTAGACTACAAGAAGACGGAAGACCTACTGGCATACATTGCGTAACATATATCAAACAATGCTTCTAAACAAACTTACATACACATACTCACACCATTCACACACACACACCATCACACTCATCTGCTAAACTTAAATAAAATTAAAAATTAGATTAGTTTATAGAAGAAGAATTACCGATAATTATCCTAAGATTATTGTAAGTCTACTGCAGCGACATTCAAACCAATGTATTCGTATTTTCTTATGTGATACTTCCTGCGGCTGAACATTGTTTCCCATAATACAAGCTCAAGTTTAGCTTGGGAATCAGTAGCAGTACCTTTTGTGCAAAACATTATTACGATGCATATGTTAGATTACTCTAAGATAAGATAATGTATAATTAATTGGCGACAATAAATATTTTTATTTTTATTCCATTTTTATAAACTTACAATTTACATTTTTAAATATTATCATATAAAAATTAATATAAAAACATTTAAAAATATTAAAAATAGTATCCTACCGATATCGGGATAGGGTACCGGTGGTCAGGGCTCCGGAGAGAAGAACCTCCTTCCTAACTACGCGCGCCGTGTCCAGGAGTACTGCCTTCTGGATTAAGCCCTTGATCCAGCTGCCCAACGAGAGCCTCCTTAGGTGTTCGTCGAGGCTCTTGGCTATTAAACCATTGGCCGTCACGACTATCGGCACAATAACTGCTGTATCTACCTCCCACATGTCGACAACCTCGCGAGCCAGATCAAGATACTTTGTTTATCTTTTTCAGCTTTCACGAGGTTCTCGTCATGAGGGACACCTATATCAACAATAATTGTGAGACGCTCTACTCGATCTACCACTATGTCAGGCTTATTGGCAACAATAGTCCTGTCAGTGATGATCGATCGATCCCAGTATAACGTGATATTGCCATTTTCGAGAACTGGGTCGGGCACATACCTATAGTACGGTACTTCTGATTCCACAAGATTTTATTTAAGAGCAAATTGCTGGTAGATAATCCTAGCTACAAGGTTGTGTATATGCAAATAGTCTCCGTTAGCAAGACAAGAACAACCAGAAATAATATGTCGGATTGATTCCCCGGGCCGGTGGCATGCCCGACAGATGTCAACCGTACCGTCCTTCACAATGTATTTCCGGTAGTTATTCGTCATCATAACTTCGTCCATAAAACAAAACCTTCGGTTTCCCCGAAGAGGTCACCAAAACGCAGCCAGGATACGGACGCTAAGAGATCTACATCGGCCCATGTAGGACCCAGTAAAAGCGTCCGTGAAGCTCCTTGCTCTGCCATACTTCCCTGCGGTCATTAGTATCCAGTACTACAGGTATGCGCCAGTTCTCGTTTGCCAAGGAGAGCGGGGTGAGGCCCTTGTCGTTGGTTTCTAGGAAATATTCCCTAAGGACCACGCGGTTGTGTAGGGTCTTAGCATTTAAGAAGCCACGACCCCCACACTTCCGCGGGATATACAGCCTCATCACCGATGATCGTGACCCTCCTATCCAGGGCGTCAAGTTCCGTCTGAGTCCATTACTCAAATGCCGAAGGAGTACATCAATACCGGCATGACCCAACCGTTGAAGGCGCGCACCTTGTTCCCGCCTGATAAAAGATTGTCAGTACTTTATTCTGGCGGCCAAAGAAGCGCTCCCTCAACGACCGTTTCACATCAGCAGTATTGATGCCTAACGCTTCCGACATACCTATAAGGTGTATGGAATCCGAGACTTGAGTTCCCACGGATTCCATAATCTCCCCTCGCTTTACATTGCATGGCTGCATATTTGTCCACACCAAATTCTATCCTGATGGGGCTACTGAAGGTTTCTGTTACCTTCAGTAGCTTCATCAGGTGCAAGTTGTTGGGGGCAAGGAGTTTCAGATCATCCATGTAAAGGAGTTGTGATATGACCTGACCATCTCTTCTCAACCGGTAGCCTTGGCCCGAACCCTCCAGTAGAGTACTGAGAGTGTTAAGGGCCAGACAAAACCACAGTGGACTCAGACTGTCGCCCTGGAATATGCCACGCTCGATCCTTATCGGCTCGCTGTTCTCCTGGACCTGTCGACATCCTGGATAGTGAAGGACCGTCCTCCACTGCCCCATACACGTCAGGAAGGTGCGCAAAGTTGCATCAACTTTATACAGCTCCAGCACCCTCATGAGCCATGTATGTGGCACCGAGTCATAGGCCTTCTTATAATCTATCCAACATGTCGACAACTCTCTTCGAGATGAACCTGTTGGCTAATGGCAACATCAATGAGGAGCAGCTCCTTAGTACCGCAGGACCCGTTCCTACATCCATTCTGAGAGGCAGACATGCTACAATTTGTATCAATATGATTGATATTTTTGGCTCTCAGGATGGATGTAAGAACTTATAGACCGTCGCGCGTCGGTAAACACGTGATCGGCCTATAATTTTTGGGCTCTGCAGTACTACCTGATTTATGGAGCAGGTGGGTTACTCCTGTCGTAAGGAACTGCGGCAGCGACCCTGACTCTAGGGCAGACTGGAACTGAGCTGCTAAGCGAGCGTGCGATCTTTGAAACCATTTTATCCAGAAATTGAGCAGCCCGTCCGGCCCTGGAGATTTCCAGTTAGGCAACGGACGGACTGCACGAGCTACATCTTGGGGGCTGATGGCAATAGCCCCCATTTCTGGTATAAGATAGCACGCGCGCTCGACCTCTCGAGTCCAATCACCCTCGGTTACGCTGGATGACCCGCACCTGATCCGACAGTCGTTGGGACGAAACGACTGCCGGATATTTTTATTATTATAATCTATTACATTTCTCCATTTAAAAACATATGTAATGTATGTTCTGATTTGATAGGCTAAGTTTACATCGCTACAATATACAGGACGCCGCCATACTCCAGCAGGTTGACGACGCTCTTGACCAGCTGTTCCGGGGCTCCTCTTATCTTTAGTCTCCATGAGCAGTTAAACGATGGGTAAAGACAGTCTCTGCAAAAGCCAACCAACCTTAAACAGTCTCTCAGTAATTTTCACAGTAGCTCGTAGTCCAAACAGGTCGCTGTCTGGCATGGGCTCCTCCATACTTCAACAAGTTAACCTCACTCTTGACTCCGGGCTCCCCTGGTCTGTAGCACCTTGGTGAGCAGTTACACGATAAGAGAAGGAACATACAAACATTCCACCAACCTTAAACAATCTCTTAGTGATTTTCACAGCATCTTGCAGTCCAAACAGGTCGCTCTGTCTCGCATGGGCTCCTCCATACTCCAGCAAGTTAACCACACTCTTGACCAGCTGTTCCGGGGCTCCTCTAGTCTTCAGGGCTTCAATGAGTGAGGGCAGTGCGTTGCTGGCATGCTTCTCGTAGCGGAGGGCGTAGAGAGCGACTAGTTTGCCTGCGTCATGGTGGCGCACTGCTTCGTTTGAGAGAAGGTTCTTTAAGCGCTGTGGGTGAAAATGAAGTGATTGAGTTATGCTACATTATTATTTATCATTATTCCATAAAATTAAAATAAATAAATTTGTTTCTTCATCAGCCTTTTAATGTCCCTACTGCTGGGCACAGGCCTCCTCTCTGTGAGAGAGTGAGGGCCATAATCCACCACGCCGGCCCAATGCGGATTGATGGATATCACATTTTTGGTTCTAGGACATGCCGGATTCCTCACGATGATTTCCTTCACCGTTTTTGAGTGCAGTGGTGATGAAATAATTTACACAAAGTAAAGCGCCTGCCTGGGTTTGAATTCACATCCTACAACTTGTAAGTCACGCTCGATTTTATTTTTATTTTATTTATTTAAGCTATAAGTACAAGTAAAAAGCACTTTACAACAGCGGATTTAATGCTTTAGGCTCTCTGCAGCACCCTAAGGTCGACTGTTTATCACCAGAGACGGAACGTGACAGGAGCAACTTGAGTGAAAGGATAAACAGAAAAAATACAATAAAACCGGCCAAGTGCGTGTCGGCCTTCGCACATTTAGGGTTCCGTACCAAATGAGGGAATTATCAAAGGAAAAATCTGATTTATCAATGTATTGGTATTTGTTAGTAAAATATACATATTGTTACGAGCTGGGTATGGGATAAATTATTTTACACCAATTAATTAACCAAATATTCTTTATTAACTCAACAACTTATTTACACAAACAATAATTCACTAATAATCACAATTCTCTTCGTAATCGGTTGTATTCGCATCCGTTCGCATCCGTAGTCGAAATCAGACTGACTCATTCGCTTTTTTTTTTTTTTTTACGTCTTGCAGGTCAGCCTGAGGTTGTCGTCTGCTTAACCGGACTTGCCTGTGAAGGCTCTAATTTATTAAAGCCTCCAGCCAGGACAGACTCATTCGCCCGCCGTCCGGCCTATTTATAGAGTCATGGAAGTTTCTAGAACATTGTCGAACTATCCTATACTGGAATATTCTAGAAACATCTATGAACTTCTACACAGTACCACAATGGAATGTTCTCGAACGTAGTGGAAACTTCTGGAAACTTCGACTACATTCTCGAACGTTCCAGTGAAATACGTTCGACGTAACAATATTATAAACATAATCACCAAATTTCAAGTTCATAGGTCAATGGAAAGTTAAAAAATTCTTCGTAACAAAATTTCGTGACAGACGACGGACGGTCAGACATACAGACGGACACGTGAGCGACAACAATAGGGCTCCGTTTGTACCCTGCGGGTACGGAACCCTAAAAAATAAAACTCGTTTGATATTACAGTTAAGTTAAGAACATAAGGGTGAATTTACATACAATGCTAGTAGCTGGTAGCTTGCCAGCACTTACAAGCTCCTGCTCGTGCTGGTTGTCAACGCTGGTCGGTGTCGGGCAATTTTCCTTTTCACATTTTCTTTTTTTTTTGGCGGTGTGAGAAATCATCCAATGACATCTCCTGCTCTGGGTGTAGCGGGAGGGCGTGTCAGACTCTTAGTAACTAAAACCTACCCCTGTTCCTTCCCTGCCTGAGTGCCCAGGTGTGCGGTAACTCATGTTAAGAATTTATCCGCTACCCCTAGGCATCCTTTTTATATAACCAGCAAGAACAAGCGCCAAAAAGCATGGATCGGATTTGTTTGGCATCGGTTCGTGATAGCAACCGGCACCAGCTACCAGCTTTCTACGTGAATGTATCACTCAAGGTAAGTTATTACCTACTCTGGTGCTCTTTTTTTTTTGTTGGTATGTGATGAACTAGAAACTCTCCTGCTGATAATGCTAAATATGACAAAGACGATGCTATTCTCTTCTTCAACTTTTAATTTTTAGCTTTAATTGAAAGTATATGAGAAAATAGGAGTTCTTATCTTTATGTACAAGGTCTATAATTACCTGCAGGTGCTTGGAGTGGTCGCTCTGGCAGGAGATCTCCTGCTCCAGCTCGGAGACCTCGAGTAAGTTATGTCGCGTCACGCATGCTGAGAGCTCCCCTACCACTGTTACATGCTTAGTCACTGTACCGGACATTTTCTGAAACACAACGTATGGAATATTATTAGATGCCTGTAATCTCCGAACAGAGGTTCTAGACAAAGTGTCATTCGATCATCATAGCGATTGTCGATCGCTGATCCCATACATTTTTAACAAAGTGTCATTTAATCAGCGATAGCGATTGTCGATCGCTGATCCCACACATTTTTGACAGTTTCATTCAATCAGCGATAGCGATTGTCGATCGCTGATCCCATACATTTTTGACAGTTTCATTTAATCAGCGATAGCGATTGTCGATCACTGATCCCATACATTTTTGACAAAGTGTCATTCAATCAGCGATAGCGATTGTCGATTCGCTGATCCCATACATTTTTGACAAAGTGCCATTCAACCAGCGATAGCGATTGTCGATCGCTGATCGCAAACATTTTTGACAAAGTGCCATTAAATCAGCGATAGCGATTGTCGATCGACAATCAACAGCGATCGCTGATCCCATACATTTTTGACAAAGTGCCATTCAATCAGTGATAGCGATTGTCGATCGCTGATTCCATACATTTTTGACAAAGTGGCATTCAATCAGCGATAGCGATTATCGGTCGACAATCAATCAGCGATCGCTGATCCCATACATTTTTGACAAAGTGCCATTCAATCAGCAATAGCGATTGTCGATCGCTGATCCCATACATTTTTGACAAAGTGTCATTCAATCAGCGATAGCAACTTTCGATCGCTGATTCCATTAATTTTTGTCAAAGTTACGAGTACATTCCATCAGCGATAGCGATTGTCGTTCGCTGATCCCATACATTTTTGACAAAGTGCCATTCAATCAGCGATAGCGACTGTCGATCGCTGATCCCATACATTTTTGACCTTTTGACAATCGCTATAGCCACGCTTTCGCTGATAAGACTGTCACTTGTAGACTTTCAGTTCGGATGGAGTTGTGTCGGATTCAGTCACTCACTGCTTAACTAGTCAGTGGATTTCTTTATACTGTCTCTGTCTTTTTGCCTAGACTTCTAATATTATTTGGGTTCGGCTCTCCTCGTCATTTTTCGCCAGTTGCCTGTGCTGGGTCTTCGAGAAATAAGTTATCTGCCTTTAGGTCGTTGTTTGGGTCGGACATCTAGTTTAGGGTTAGGTTATTCAAAAATTGAATATTTAAAAAAAACCTGACTGTAAAACAACAATTAAAAAGTTCCAAACAAGTCACTTTTCAAGCAGTCTGATGCAGTTGGTGGCAGTTACATGATGTTGATTTCATGCCACCAACTGCATCAGACTGCTTGAAAAGTGACTTCTGTAAGCCAGAATCAACAGTGGCGACCACCAGAAAAAACGCCAAGGCAATGAAGCTCGACGAGTCCCAGAGAAACGATTAAACTGTCTTGGGTCCCGCAACGAAATTAATCAGAAAAGACAGCGGAAGACAAGAAAAACATAATTGCCACTTCCCTCCTAATCAAGCGGGAGACAGAACAAAGCTAGGACATTAGGCATAAAGGGGATATTTACTACTGGGGTAAGCCCAGTTGCCAAGCAACACTGGTTAAAAACACTAATTAATGGGTCCTAAAATTGTGAGCTGTTACACTTGATTCCAATAATAGGTATGGCAAAAACGCTTGTACGCACGGAAATTCGTTCTAGTTTCCACAAGGTCCGGATAATAGACAACTCCAGACGTAGGCTGAATACTATCCAACATAATATTGCGTTCAGTTTGCCAATGAGTACACTCCCATAGGATATGATTTGCGGATTGTTCTTATTCGCAATCAGGTGTAGAACATTGAAATAAAGGTGAGGCAACAAGCTTGAAGGAAAATAATTTACCCCTAAAGTTGCCATGACCAGTGAGAAATTGGGAAACACCGTGATCCACCTCCAGCCATGTCCTATCCAGTCGTTCGCGAACCGATGGGAAGAACTGGCGGAGTTGTCTGCCTTTGATGGAACTTTCCCCCCACCTACATTGCCATTCGGATAAAAGGTCCGAATGGCAATGTAGGTGAAATACATCTAATTAAAAAATATCATTTGGGAGTTCTCTTCCTGACTCACAGAATTTTTGACATTTCAAGTAACAATTACTCGGCTAGATTATCACTAGTAGATAAGAAAAACAAAACATTGCATTATCTGGGTATATTAGTAGTAAATGAATCGGTTTCCTGGTTAGATATTAAGATATAGAATACAAACTCACCTTAAACAGCGGATAGGTTTCGACAAAGTTCTTCATGTCGGCAATGCTCTCTACTTTCTGGTGGCTCTTGGCTTTCTTCTGGAATTCGTCCATCAACGACTTCATGGTCTGCCCGATCTCGCCGAAGTTCGAGTATAAATTCTGGAAACGAATTTTAAGGCTATGTTCATATTTTATTTTATTTATTTGGAACAAAAAATAGTTAGTTACCCATTACAGCATTTATAAATGTCATCTCAGGCACGGGGTCTCATCTCGAACAAAGAAAATTTAGTTCAAATAAATCTCAATAGATGGCGTAATATGCATCGATTTCTTATTGAAGTTTTAAGTAATATTAATATTTTGCAAATAAATATGATAAAAACTGTATTTTCTTATTTAATAAACTTCCCTAAGCATAAAATTGTGAAATAATGGGCTTGTAATTCAAATTTAGACGATTATTTTAACGAATCCTTAGACATCTATATTTATTGTACTAATAGATGGCGTTGTTTAAAGTTTTAGTTTATCCTTTCACCTCTTTAAAATTTTAATAGTGACACATTTTGATACAGTAAAACTGCTATAAAGTGCCAAAAATACTATAAAATAATTCCTCAATGTGTGAGAAAATATTACTAAGACTATGTAAATTCATTCAGCTTGCAAGTCGTCGCTGCTAACACCATCTAGCGAGGTGTAGAGGACGGGCCCGAACGAAGAACAAAAGTTACTTGTGCCAGAAAAAAACCCGTAGTTACGGCGGTACCGTTTCTTTGTATGGGATGAGGCATCTGTACGCTAGTATTATATTATCTGTGTCTCAGGTATCCAAAAAAAAGGTATCCACACTGATATAATAAACGCGAAACTAACTAACTGTTTCTGTTACCTTTTCACGCACCCTTAACACTTTTCTTAACGGCTTAACGGATTTGAATACAATTGTCTGTTGCCAATGCCCAGACTAGAACCTGTATATTCATAACTACGAGGGATAAAAAACACTAACAGACGCGGGCGAAGCCGCTGGCAGAAGCTAGTAACCTAAATATGTATTTATAATAACTCTAATTTAATGCATCAACATTTAGTGGATAGAGGGCCACAGCTGGACATAGGCAAGCAACAATGCTTGAATGATAGCCGGTCATTAAATTACTGTAGGGTTTTTGGCGGGTTCTTTCGAGTGAAGTTCAGTGGCTGTCTTAGAATAGAATACTCTTTATTATGTACACCATAAAAATATTTTTTTTTTTGCAAATTGATTCCTAATGGATATTGGTGCGGATTCTGTTCTACACAAACTAAACTTAACTTAGGCTATTCCTATCTTTTTCTCTCTAATAAAACAAGAAAGAGACGGACGTAAATTAGAGCTGTCAAATTTAGTTAAACTAATATTTCTATACAAATTAAGGGTACACGTACATGTCGATTAAAAACACGGTGAAGCGCAAGGCGTAAACTAGTTTGACATCCCTAATTTAGTTCATAGCTATTGCCGTCCTTTTCTCGCACTGCCTTTTAGTAAAAGATAGCGATTCTCTAATTTTAGTTTACTTATTAAAAAAGAGAATTGGCACCATTGTGATGTTAAGTTGGTGTAGTTTTGTGTCTCAAGTGTCTACGCAACTAGATAATATGTGGAATCATTGAAACAGGCACATTAGAATTTCTTACATCTGCATTCTAATGGAAAAAAGTGACAGTATTCTGTATCTAAAACTCACTGGCTAAATGCACAAACCGTGCGAAGCCAAAATTAAAAAAAAAAAAAACTTGTGGAAGTATCTTACAGTTCTTTTTTAGTTCCTTACCTTAGCATAGAACTCGTCCTGCTCAGAAGACAGCACCACCTCTTTGAAATCCTTGTGCACCTCGGGCAGGTGCGCCAAGCTCACGCGGTTGTTGTTGATCGTCAGCAACTCGTGCACCATCGCCTGATAGGTCCACTGTGAGGGACATTATTATTGGTTAGTGGCTCTTAAACGTCCCAACGTAGCTCCATGTCTGTTGGATGTCATCTAAGATATAGGCCTTTATCTTAGATGGATAGCTCGTGAATTGGCGAGATGAAGCACGACACCGTGAGGAATGGAAGGCATAGGTTAAGGCCTTTGCCGAGGAGTAGAATAGTTCAGCATGATAAAAATTTTCCTCCTTGAAAAATTTCGAAGAAGCAGCGCAAGTGGGCTAAATAAAGCCACCAACCACCCATAAAGTGCTGAAGATAATCTCTTTGAAGGCGCCATCCATTTATTACGTATGACGATTTAGGGGGAAAAGGGTCGACCATGTCTTATTTTTCTTACAAGGGAGGGGGGGGAGGGGGAGGTAGTTTTAGATTACAAAATGCGCAAAGTTAATGTAGGCACTCTACTCGCGAGGTTACTTCACGAAGTACTCTTCGATGTTGACCGAGGTATGTAAACATGCGAGCCGAGGTTGCACGAAGTGAACCGAAGTGCCCTTCTACGCTATCGTATTCGCTAAACTTCGATCAACTTCGCGAGTAGTGTAGTGCAGGTTTAATATTATAAGTACTATGAATAATTTTTTTTTATAAATTATTACAACCGACTTCTAAAAATTGCAAAATAACTTTAATTTCGGAAGTCGGTTTTTGTATTTCGTTTGTCTTCTTTATTTGACACCGACTTGTAAAAAATAATTTGTAAAAAAGTTTTTTATTTTTCACTTTATTCATTTAAGAGCCTATGCCATCTCAGCTCAAATTCTAATTTCGCCCCCACTTCCCCGCGTGCCACTGCACTCTTTATCTCGCTCGCACACTTTTGCTCGCAGAGACGCGACACGCGCGGCCTTGAGGTCGAAGCGATTTCGTTAGAGTAAACTACACTATTATCGGACGAGTACTAAGAAATAAAATTATCAATCTAATTTAATTTTAACTTGTCATTTTATGAATATAAAATTATATATTATATCGCAAATACAATTTCAATGTATCTATAAACGATACGTTTCCAGTATAAGCTGACCTCTCAGTGTGCGGAAAGCCTATAAAATGCGAGATCAGCTTATACTGGACGGTATAGGTGATGTCTAGCCGTGCACACTATTTTATTTTACCTACCTACTTCTATAAAATACTAGTCAAATGCGAGCCAACTTTGCACTGTGGGTTCCGCCAATTAGTTTTGTAGTAAGTTTGCGTTTTATAGTTTTAGCCGTGTATGTATGTTATGTGACAGCCGTTTGCGCACGTAGGTAATTATGTAGGTTGTAGGTATATGCAAGTACCTAGGTATACATACATGTGGTATACATAGGTTAGAAAAATCGATTCTAAACCACTACATAAATTGTAGAATTTATGCAGTGGTTTAGAGTCGGTTTAGTAGCAGTAGAGCTACAAAAAACTAGTCAAGTGCGAGTCACCATTGCACTGAGGGTTCTGTAGGTACATTGGCTTGGTAGTAAGTTTACGCTGTGCCATTTTAAAATCTTATAATAGGTAGCTTTCTCCTTGTATTACCACTTTCTTAGTTATTATGCATCTATATAAGAATGAATCGCCGAAATGTAGGTATGCGTATATCTTTCGAAGGACTTCACCAAATTGCATAATTCTTTTTTTGTTGTGTTCGTGATTCTCAGGACAAGGTTTGTATAAATATAAGATAGGTAGGTATAGGTAGGGTAAGTAGGTAAGTATGCAGGTAGGTATGTAGGTAGGTATGATAAATACCATAAGTTTTTCTCAAAGTAATTAAAAATAGTCAAAATTAAATAATATTTATTTTTAATCGTTTAAATTTCTAATTTACATAGTTAGAACATGTCTGGAATTGCATAGCTCAGGTAACATGCATGTTTTATAAAAATGTTCTAATTTTAGTTCCATTTCAGAAATATTGGTCATCTTTCTATAATTTCGACTTTGATTTTTTTGTCGCATCCAGACCTTATTCCGAAAATACATTTTTTTTTGTACCGATAATATGTAATTGTCCTTGCACTTGTATATACCAAGGATGTTTTTTATTTACGACAAGTCCGTTTTGAGTTTTTCTCCAAAAATTTACTTCTATCTTATCTATATCTTAGCTTCGTCCAAAGATGTTTAGAATGCTGCAATGGGACGCTTGATTTCAATGATTGTGTATATTCAGTGAACAGCTCATGTTCTCAGGTGATCTGCAAGAAAACACAACATTCATTATAAAACACTTTTTTTGGGGTATGTTATGTTATCATTCAATGACTGGCGTGATGGGCGTTGGTGGCTGCGCCAAAGTTTTAAACTTTTGCAGCTACCATCGTTGTACATTGTTTTTTTATCTGCCTGTATTTGTTGTTCTGTTCCTAATAAACGATTATAATAAAAAAAAATATAAAAAAATGACCTCCCGCTCTGGGCGGAGCGGGAGGGCATCTCAGACTTTTACTAACTAAAACCCACCCCTGTTCCTTCAGTTGCCTGTGCCAATAGCCGCGGTAACTCTCTTTCAAATATACTCGCGACCCCGGCAGCATAATTTTGTCAACATGAATAAATAATACGGAACCCTAAAAAGTCCAACATTATGAAAATTTTATTATGAATTCGCCGATTTCGTGATAGTACCATTACGCGTTAGTACCAAGCGGTAGTGCCATGGGGGAACAGCAAATTTCGTGATTATCACACACGTATGATAGATAGGTACTTACAATTATATATTTTGTAACACATGAAGATTTGTTTCGTCCGAATTTATTTCTACAGTTTTCGGAGTTCATACCTCCGTCCGTCCGGTCCTGTAACAATCACACGGGACAAATAAATACCTACCTAGACCTCACATATTTTTATTTATGATTTGGCTATGGAACCCTAAAAATATACAAAAGAAGACTAAATCGTCCATAGAAGCAGACTTGCCCTATGAATAACAAATAACAATTACTCACCCTACATTTTTTATTGAAATACAAATTTGGTGAATTGGTATTTGATGGTGAGGGATAATTTTCCAGTACAAGCTGACCTCTCATTGTACGGAATTCCTATACAATGTGAGATCAGCTTATACTGGAAATTTATAGCTTGATAAAAAAAAAATTAATTTTTGTTTGTCTTTTAAAAAAAAATTCCACTCACTAGGAATATTCCTGTATCGTGGGTGCGTTCACAAACATGTAATTCACATACACAAGACACCCAGACCCGGAACAACTATCTGCAGGTCATACAAATATTTGTTCCGTGCGGGGATCGAACCCGCGACACGCAGCGTAGCAGCCGAACGCTCAACCACTGCGCCAACCGTGCCGTCAAAATTATATAGCCATGTGTAGTAATAATAATAACAGATCAGTGTTTTATGGCCTACAGATAGTTGTGTCGGATCTGCGCGTTTGTGAATGTGAAGATTTGTGTTTGTAATCGCACCGTCTCCGATTCAGTTGAAATCCTGGAGTCGGCAACATTATTAAAAAAAACAATTAGGTACTACATAGATACCTATTTGTTGTATATTGTCAAAACAACAACAAACCTATTTAGGGAACTTTTTACAAAATTGGACACCCATTTTTCACATTTTTTATCAAAAAAAAAAAGTGGACACCTGGATTTCGCCTGAATCGTGAAAGGTGCGTTTACAAACACAAATCTTCACATGCAGAAACACCTGCAACTCCTAACGCAGCAGCCAATCACCTGCCACTGCACCAAACGTGACATGTTTGTAATCACTAATACTGTAAGTAGATAGGTAGCTATATACTTACTTCATTACGTTTATCATGTTTTCCAGTTTCTTTGCGCCAACCCTTTCGTTTCTTATTTTTATTACGGTTATTTCCCATTGCACCAACACTATAAGTATAAGTACTACAAGATTTGTATTTTACGTAGTCTTGTTGCGTAATGTGTGCTCTGAGCGCAAGCGACACAGCCCTCCCGTTCGAAAGCCGCAGCGAGACTGAACGGGGGCGTCGGGCGCCAGGGAACAAGCTTCAAGACGGCATAGTTTAGGTGATAGTTTAGGTATTTTATTTTTACTGTGAAAATAATGGTAATTTAAAAATAAAAAAAACTTGTAGGACCTGCTTTATAGTAAGTTCAGTTAGTATGCAAAGTTTCATGACCTAATTTTAAGCATTTTTTGAATGCTAGCGGTTTATTGTTTTCGGTTTAGAGGTAACTTTGGATTTTTTTTCTATCGAGAAAATTTTATGGAATCGTGTTTTTGAGGTTTATAATACTTAACATTGATCCTCAACCTTGCCATATATTTATTTCAAAATTAATACTGCAGTATTATCGACATAACGGAGGATCATGCTAAGCCATTTGAGGTAACATAGACTCTTAAGCAATATGGAAGACTTACAGCTAAAACAAACAGGTCGGGATCAGTAAATAAGACTGTCAGCCAATTACAAGTCTCCACTTATAAAATACAGAAATAAAAAGTAAGTTCTATGGACAATCACAATTTCACAACAAATTACTGACTAATTAATACCTATAATACAATGTTGCACGCACTGCCTAACGATCGCTAAATAATCTCTCAGTTAGAATTGATGCCAAATGTCATGATTGCATGAAATACTTACATTTGTTATCAATTCTAACTGAGATAGTCGTTTTGATGATTTCAATGATTATAATTCTATAAATACATACTTGCTACGGCCGCGAATCAAATTTTGACCAAGATACAAACTGACACTGACTTGCAAATTGCAAAAAACCTACGAAAATTTGAATTTCGCGGGCTACCCTGGAGCTTCCACCTTAAGCACTTCCTGGCTGAAGACACACTAGTTGTATACAAATCTAAATCGTGCTGTTTACAAAGTTTTAGTTTATAGTTGTTGTACTAAAACTAAATAATAAAGTTATGCCTATGTTTTGTTTATGTAGATTTTTTCAAAAAGTACTGAATCAATTTCGATGAAATTTATATGGGACTAACCTCTGAAGTATGACCTACCGAACAAAAAAGAAGATTCATCAAAATCTATTCACAAATGGCAGAGAAAACGCGTAACATATATACTTACAAAAAAAAAAACCTAAGTACAGACGAATTGAGAACCTCCTCCTTTTTGGAAATCGGTTAAAAAGGGGGGTCACCGATTCTTATTTTTTCTTATATAGGGGGGAAGGAGGAGGAGGAGGAGGAGCGATGATCCGATGATGATGATCAGGTGAGATAGTGGTCAAACGCGAGCCTATCAAACATAAAAAAAAAAAAAAATCTTCGCAGGGTGGCTGGTAGCAGCTGGATGAGAGTTGCCGAGAACCGAGCTGAATGGCGTTCAATTGGAGAGGCCTATGTCCAGCAGTGGACTGCTATAGCCTGATGATGATGATGATGAGGGGGACAGGGGATCAAAAACTGGCAATAATCGTCTTACGTAATAAATGGATGGCGCCTTATTTAGACTGCCACAAGAAGTGGATGCTATACTTTATCTGGACTTAATATTGTCTTCTGCACACGACCCAGAGGCATGTACAGAACCTAGTTAAAACTGTAGAAAATATGGCAAACAGAAAACTAGAAAGATGCATGATAAACTTACTTGACTCAACAAAGGCGTAACAGGATCATCCCTCCTATCAATAATCAGCAACTGAGGGGTTGGTATCTCTCCGTTGAACGGTATGTTATTATCGATGAGCACGGCCTCCCTGCGCAGTAAGTCTCGCACCCGTTCCGCGAGGCGTGCGCAGGGCTCCGAGGCCGCCTCGTAGCGGACCACGGCGCGCCTCTTCACGGAGAGGAGAAGTGCCAGCAGGCCTTGGGCGCAGCGCTGCAGGTGATGCTGATTCCAGGACCGCCCTGGAGTAAGTTTTTGCTCGTGTAAAAAACCAGACAGTGTGAAATAAAATTAAATATATTTCTTCTTATCTTTTAATACCCGGCTGCCCGCCCCATACATTAAAGAGGAAAGCTACGGGTATATCTTTGGTATCTAATGTTTTGATTCTAGTTTTTTTTTTTTGTTTTAGCAGCTCTAGGTAGCTAACTACCTAAGCAAAAAATCAGAATTTGAAATACCAAAGCGAAACAAGTTAGAAAATTATTATACTATCATTTAAAAAGAAATAGAAAGAGATTATTTATTTATGACAAGTAAGCAAGTTACGGGCAGACAGGCTAGAGGGAAACAGTAGCTTTTCTCGTCGATGCTCCACACCTCCACACCCACTCTTTAGCTTTTGCCCCCTGCGCACCCAGTGTGCGTAGTCCCAGCGGAAAAATGTCAAATTTCTTAATTTCAGTTTAGCATATATTTAGTGTACGACGTCGTGTAATTGTGCATGGTAAGTAAAAATTTGTGCATCTAACCATTGGGTAGATTCAACAAAAACTGTTTCCGCTGGAACTACGTCATCCTAGAGGCACATTTTTTTTCCTATGAACGTACAAGAAAAAAAATACATTCAATAATTAGTGTGTATCGTCAAGAGGTAAATGTATATGGCTATTTAATGAAAATCATATAAAACGGTTTAGTGCAGAGTTGCAATTTTTTACGCACGTTGCTTTGAATTTGTGTGTAATGTTTGTGAAAACAGAATTTGAAAAAAACATACCGTTCAGAAGATATAACGTAAAAGTAAAATAAGGTTATTAGGTCCAATTACTTAAAATAGGAACTCTAGAGCCTAACTTATAACGTTTGTTTTCTACCATGTCTTGCCAAATTTTTATTGTGTGACAAACCTTCCACCCGCACAAGGTTTGTCAGACGCTATAGAGGATATAAACCGAGCTTTGGATGCAATTCATGATTGGTCTGGTAGATTTGGGGTGTCTGTAAACCCCTCAAAATGTCAGGCCATAGTTATTGGAACCTCGCGTATGATGGGTAGAGTGGCGGTTAGCTCTCTTCCTCCTGTCATTTTCAATGGCGCCGTTATCCCCTTCAGCCCTAGCGTAAAGGATCTCGGATTGCATCTTGACTCGACGCTTGCCTGGCAAAGTCAGGTTTCAAGTGTCTGTCTAAGAGTCAACGGGACATTGCGGTGTCTGTATCGTCTGAGGAACTTTTTGCCCGCAAAGACGAAGACTATGCTTGTGCAGACTTTAATCTTCCCTATAATTGACTATGGTGACGTGTGCTACTTTGACCTGAACGCGGTGTTGCTGGATAATCTTGATAGGCTCCTTAACAACTGCATCCGGTTCGTATTTAATTTAAGGAAATATGACCATGTCTCAAGCCACAGATCTGAGCTCAAATGGATGCCTATTCGCCAGAGAAGAAGTTTGCGAGCTCTGACTACACTTTTCTCTATGCTGAACTCGGGACTCCTCCTTCTTATCTTATATCTCACTTTCAATTTCTATGTTCTTCACACGCCACGAATCTGCGTTCTTCTAATAATGTCCTACTGCTTTGCACTTCTCATACTTCTGATTTTGTTCATTCTTCTTTTCATATTATGTCCATCTTTCTGTGGAATGCGCTTCCTCTCGATATCAGGACGGCCACCAGTCAGTATGCATTTAAGCGGAAGTTGCTGAATTATTTTCTACACAAGGAGTAGAGTCGTCTCAAAAACCTTTTCTATTGCTTTATATTAAATATATATATATATATATATTTATTGGTAGTTGTTATATTAAATATATATGTATGTTTATTATTAATACATATATTTTCATTCCCGTTTCTTTTTATTATTTCTACTCATTATTATTTTGTTTATTTTTTTATGCACCTGCCATATTATCTCTCCACCACCCTTGGTTGACTGGTAGAGAATGCCTAAGGCATTAAGTCCGCCTTTGTACTTTTGTTGCATGAAGTGTAAATAAATGAAACAGACACGTTGGTTTAGTTAAGAGGTTTTCCCTCATTTTAATTTACTTCAGTTGCAACTAAAAATACAATTCGGAGATTTCACTAATACATGCGAAAAACGCCCTTAACTTCAAAGTGATTATCCCGAAAAATGTCAGATAGGAGGTACTGGCATTTCACCGCCGAAATAGCCAAACATCAGCGCAACGGAAACTTGCATAACTTCGCAGTTTTATGACACACAAAGGAGAACCCCGTTTTTGGGCCTAACTGTTACACGAATCAGATATGTACCAAAATAGTCGTCTATTTTGCGTAATTACCCCATTTAAATCTTAGCCTCGATAACAATCGCCAAGTGTAGAAAATAAGTAAATTTATATTTTTTTGTTTTTAACAACTTTTGTAAATCGGCACAACACTTTTTTCATTATACGTACTAACTTCACAAACGCTGGCATTACGTCAACAGAGCGTACCCTAAAAATATGATTGATTGAATGGAAATCGATACTGTTACAAATATAAAATAATACTCCATTGTTTTAGTACAATTGTTTTTTTAGGTTTCAAAATCAATGTAAAATAAAAAATCTGGAATCTAATGGATTTTTAACGTAAGCATCATTAAAAATCATTAAAACAAATAATGGATAAAATCGATTGCATCACGGATTGCACTAGTAAACGACAAATGACAGCCAACGTCTGTCAATTACTATCAAGTGATGTCATTAATATCATTCACTTTTCGTATTTTTGCGCAAGTGAAAATGTTTTTCCGTACTTCTCGGGGGTTTATAAGACCTCTGCTCGAAACAGGACTCCGATATTGATTGCCTTCTGACTGACCCTCGCCTGAACATTTTTGAAGTGAATACTTCTTTACACGTTGGACATTTTTGAGATGGGAAAAAACTATTGAACTCGCGCGACACCGACACTGCTACAAGTGCTACAACGCGTAGCACACAGTTTTCACTTCTGTCGGCAGTCCCCATGACTGCCTATTTTTAACCGACTTCAAAAAAAGGAGGAGGTTCTCAATTCGACTGTATTTTTTTTTTCTTTTTTTTTTTTTTTTATGTGTGTTACCTCATAACTTCTTACTACGTGAACCGATTTTGAAGATTTTTTTTTTATTTGAAAGTTGTTGCTTCACATTTGGTCCCACTTTAATTTGGTGAAGATCTGATGAAGAACTTCGGAGATACACAATGGAACTCTTCAATAAATGATAGCAGACCTTCCAGAATTGCTGCAATCGCATGTCTGTATATTGTTTTCACCACTTCACAACATGACATCACGCTGATGCACTCTGAAGGGGTATACAGATTTGTACAGTTCACCCTGATACACCCTAATTTCACCAACTACGTTCAAATTCCCTATGTTTGGGGCTATCAATTCGGGCATAACTTTACTATTAATTTAGTTTTAGAATGGGGTAAAAGAACTAAAAAGTGAAAAATAAAAAACTTTTTACAAAAAAAATACAACCGACTTCCATAAATAATACTAAAAAATGCAAAATAACTTTAATTTCGGAAGTCGGTTTCAAATAACGAAGAAAACAAACTAGAAACACCGACTGCCGAAATTAAAGTTATTTTGCATTTTTTAGTATTATTTATGGAAGTCGGTTGTATTTTTTTTGTAAAAAGTTTTTTTTTAAGTGAAAACTTCTTTAGGCGCGTTGGGCATTTTTGAGATGGGAAAAAACTATTCAACTCGCGTGACACTGACACCGCTACAAGTGCTACGACGCGTAGCACACAGTTTTCACTTCTGTCGGCAGTCCCCTTGACTGCCTATTTTTTATTTATTTATTTACTACTTGAAAAACTAAAACAATAAGAGTGGTGCTTACTCAGCCTGCGTCTGTGGTGAGCGCACTTTTTCTAAATTGAAACATCCTTTATGTAGTAAATAAGTAGCTAAAAAAAACATAATCCAAAAAACACAATGATTACAAAATCGGGGGATACAGTTTGGTGTTGCAGCTACATATAATATATCATCTCCATCCAATACATTTTTTAAAACCTTGCCTCACGCTAGGAATTATTCCTGTATCGTGGGTGCGTTCCAGACATGTAAACTCACATGCACGAAACACCCAGACCAGGAACAAGTATCTGTAGGCCATACAAATATTTGTTCCGTGCGGGAAACCAACCCACAATTCGCAGCGCGACACCCAAACGCTCAACCAATGTGCCAACCGTGCCGTCGAAATTGGACACCGAACCCTGCTAAATCTGAAGTCATTTACTTCAGATTTAACAGATTGTTCTTACTGAAAACCTTAAAGCTCTAAGTGAAACTGAAAGCCTAAGCTTTTCTATGTCCCTAAAACCTCATCACGATGAGAATGAGATGACTATAATAATATAGTCCTCCTTGTAGATTTCGATAACGTCAACCCTTTGAAATTATTTCCTACCGTGTGCCCGTTCCAGATTTACATAGGAAATAAAGCCTCAAAAGTAGAAAACTAACCTAAAATGCAGGTAAACACCGACTGATTTTAACAATTTGGCCATTGCTGGGAGACGTGAAAATTTGGCTCGTGAAACCTTCATATATGCTCTAGTTTATGGCCAAATTCCAGCCCTGTAACGCCCAAGTTTCTATGGAGTTTGGGTTTCTCCTTTCATTTAAACATACACATTTACCTCTCGTTACACACTATTTTTTTTTTTCATGTACATCCACAGGAAAAAAAATGTGCCGCTGGGATGACGTAGGTCCAGCGGAAACAGTTTTTGTTGAATTTTTACTTACCATACACAATTACACAACGTCTTACACTAAATATCTGCTAAACTGAAATTAAGAAATCGACATTTTTCCGCTGCGACTACGCACACGCGCACCCTCGGGGTCATAAATTACTATACTATTTAAATCACGGAGTTGAAGCCCCTGGCCACAGAGTACTCTGTCACTAAGTGTCATAAGCTAGTTCCACAGGAGCACACATAATATAATACTCAGTAGCAAAAGGTGGGAAAAAACTACTATTTATAGATTTGTACCAAGAAGACTTCCATCACAAAAAAGGTCTGCCTGAAAACCAAAACATTATAACTAGTGTCCGACCGTAACTGGTTTTTCAGCCGAAACCGAACTTTCGGCCTTGGTCTCAGTATCGGCCGAAACCGAATCTTACTGTTACGTCGACCGTATTACACTGGAACGTTCGAGAATGTGGTCGAAGTTTCCAGAAGTTTTCACTACGTTCGAAAACATTCCATTGTGGTACTGTGTAGAAGTTCATAGAGGTTTCTAGAATATTCCAGTACAGGATAGTTCGACAATGTTCTGGAAACTTCTATGACTGTATAAATAGGCCGGCCGGGCGGCGAGTGAGTCATGTTATCGACTACGGATGAGAATAGTGATTATTAGCGAGTTAGTATTTGTGTGAATATATTGTTCAAGTTACTATAGGATATTTGGTTAATTAATCGGTGTAAAATATTTTTTCCCATACCCAGCTCGTAACAAATTGGTGTCAGGAGTGGGATAAAATATGCCAATTTTACCAAAGGACGACACGGACGGTATTCGTACAAGGAGTCAACAACAGCAAGACATGGATCAGAGGCAGTTTGGAGATTCCCCGATGCAGACGCCGCGTGATGTACAGCCAACGACAGAGCCAGTCGCTGACACATGTGGAGTTTCTTCAGCACCAGCGGTGCCAGACTTGTCTGCGCTAATGGCGCTGCTGCAGGAGCAGGCCCACCGGCAAGAAGAACAGGCCCGTCGAATGGAAGAGAAGCTTCAATAAGATAAAGAGGAGTAGGCTCGCCGCCAAAAAGAGCAGATGGTTCTCATTAAAGACCTTCACTCAACACTCGGCAAGAAGCTCCAGGTGATGAAGAGCAGGTTCACCAGCATGAAAATCGTATCTCAGAAGCTGAAGTTCAGATTGCTGGGGTGAAGAAGGCTTTAGGTGAACTTAGGGCTGAAGACGGGGTTGTGCCTTCAGTGATTGCTGCACCTTCGGCACGTGGATTTAAAGTGCCCCCATTCGACGGAACATCTTCATGGTCGGCCTACAAAATTCAATTTGAGATCGTTAAGAAGGCGAATGGGTGGACCAAAGAACAAGCTATGACCGCACTCACCTTAGGCCTCCAAAACCAGGCCTAACCATACTAGGCTCTTGGCAAGGATGTGACCTACGAGCAGCTGCTGGAAGCATATGAGTCCAGATATGGTGACGCGCACTTGGAGCACGTATTTCGTGCTAAGTTAAGGGATCGTGTTCACGTAGTGTCGAGAACCTACAGCAGTGGGGCTTGGTTGAAGTTGAAAAGTTGGTTTGGAAAGCATACCAGTCCGCCTCTGCACTCATCAATGGCAATCTGGTTCAGGCGTTCATCGACGGAATACGTGACTTGGAAGTTAGAGCCGCTGTAAGAATTAGGCATTATGAGACACTGAAGGATGCCTTGGCCCATGCCTTGGAAGTAGAGCCAGTGAGGCAAGACCATCGAACACACCGTATCAGGGAGGTTGTGGCATCACCTTTACGCGATCGTCCGCAAGGGTCGCTTGGTGTTAACACTTGTGAAGAAAAGGGTCATCTTCGGTTAAGCTTCCAAAGCGAGTCATACTGAGAGAAGATCAATCCCAACAAGGAAGGGCGGCTCGGCCAGTTCGTTGGAGGAGCGCGAGTGGCGCGACATGGCGCACGACTGTGGCGGAGGTCCCTGAAAGTGTGAGTTCAAGTGATGTCGTCAAGGTCGGGGCGGCACTCGACAAGTGCGTAAAACAGGAGCAAGTGAAGAGTAAAGTGAGTGCAGGCGCGGAAGGTATTGCCGGCGCCATGGCCTCCGAGAAGGACGACTGTGTGCGCGCGCGATGCGGACGATAGGTCCGACCCGGGAATGAACGGAGTGGGGATGCTAAGAATGGATGTCAGCAATGAATGGAAGGAAATTCTACAGCTTGCTCAGCAAAATGACACGGACCTCAAACCGATCTTCGACTGGATTAAAGCTGGTGCTCCTAAACCCAAGTGGAGTGATGTTGCGGCGTTGAGTTTCATCACGAAGAGTTATTGGACACAATGGAACAGCTTGGTTATCCAGGATGAAGTCTTGTGCCGTAAATGGGAAAACGCTCGAGGGGACAACTGTCATCTACGAATTGTTGTCCCCAAAGCCAAAGTACCGGATGTTTTACGGCTCTACCATGATGGCTGTTCAGGAGGACATATGGGAGTAATAAGAACTTTACTTAAGATATGAGAGCGATTTTACTGGATTCACTGTCGAGAGGATGTTGATGACTGGTGTCGCAAATGTACTACTTGTGCAGCTGTGAAAGGACCCCAGACACAGAGCAGACGAAAGGCAGAGAGAGAGAGGGAGGGGCAGAGGTGCTTTAAAAGTATACAACGTGGGAGCCCCCTGGGAACGGATAGGACTAGACGTTGCAGGACCATTTTCGTGAAAGTGAAAACGGAAACAAGTACTTCATGGTTGTCATGGATTACTTCACAAAGTGGCAAGAAGTCTTCGCCATTCCTAACCAAGAAGCTACAACAGTCGCAGATAAATTGGTTCAGGAAGTCTTCTGTCGTTTTGGAGTACCCTTGGAAATTCACAGCAACCAAGGGAGGAATTTTGAATCGCAAGTATTCCAGGAGACTTGTCGAATGATGGGTGCTCACAAGACCAGAACCACTTCTTACCATTCACAATCTGATGGAATGGTAGAACGCTTCAACTAAACGTTGGAGGAAATCTGGCAAAAGTTGTGGAAAGCAGGCAAAGGGATTGGGACAAGCACATACAGCCATTTCTTCTGTTCTACCGTAGTGCAGTTCACGAAAGTACGACTGTGACACCACCCTTCGCGAACTTTGGAAGAGAATTACGGTTGCCTGCAGATTTAATCACCGGAATTCCCCTGATGCCCCACGCAGTGTAACCGATTATGCGAATTACTTGCGTAACAAGTTGAATGATGTATATGAACATATCAGCCAATCCGGCCAACAAATGTCTGATAAGATGAAGACCCGATACGACCGGAAGGCAAACAATAGGGGTTTTGACGAAGGTGCACTGGTGTGGTTGCATAACCCAGTGCGCAGCAAAGGGAAGTCTCCTAAATTGTAAACAAAATGGGATGGACCATACCGAATCGTGACCAGGATCTTCGATGTTACCTACCGAATACAGAATGGTTCACGAGGTGCGCCTAAGATTGTCCATGTAGACCGATTGGCGCGATACTACGGGACTAATGATGCTCGGGAAGAGCATGTGTAAGGAGGGGGCAGTGTTTCGTCGACCATATTACTCGAACCTAGTGGAAGTTTCCAGAAATTTCCACTAAGCATGACATAATTCATTTTATACCTATTAATTGACCAAATATATCCTTTATTTGGGGTTCAAGTTAGAACAATTTATTTACACAAACACTAGTCCTCTAATGATCACTATTCTCTTCGTAGTCGCTTGTATTCGCATCCGTAGTCACTAGTTACAGACTGACTCACTCGCCGCCCGCCCGGTTTATTTATACAATCATAGAAGTTTCCAGAACATTGTTGAACTAGCCTATAGTGGAATGATCTAGAAACACCTTTGAACTTCTACGCAGTACCATAATGGATTGTTCTCGAACGTACTGGAATTGTCTGGAAACTTCGACTACATTCTCGAATGTCCTCGTAATACGGTCGACGTAACAATATGAATTGAATTTCACATAGGAAAAAATACACATACTGAGTACCTGTCCAAACTGGCTAGACACTTAACGCGGTAAGCGGGAAAGCACGAGGCGAGTTAAACAAGTAATAACATAACAAATACTTCCCTTATAATTTATTAACCGACGAAAAAAAAGGAGGAGGTTCTCAATTCGACCGTATATATGTATACCTACATTTTTTTTATTTTGTGTTTGTTCAGCCCTCACTCTGTCATTTGTGAACCGATCTTGATAATTTTTTTTTTGTTAGATAGGGTATACCTCAAGGGTGGTCCCATGTCAAGGAAATCAGGATCTGATGACGGAATCTTGACAAAAATGAGAGAATACCTCGAAAATTGTGGGCACGAATAGTGTTTCTGTATGTATGTTCGGCCCTCACTCCGTTATTTATGAACCGATTTTGATGATTCTTTTTTTGTTAGATAGGGTATACCTCAAGGGTGGTTCCATATCAAAGAAGACAGGATCTGATAATGGAATCCTGATAAAAATGAGAGAAAATCTCGAAAATAATGGGCATGAAAAGTGTTTCTGTATGTACTCGTATGTTCGGCCCTCACTCCGTTATTTATGAACCGATTTTGATGATTCTTTTTTTGTTAGATAGGATATACCTCAAGGGTATATCCTATCTAACAAAAAAGGGTTCCATATCAAGGAAGACAGGATCTGATGATGAAATCCTGATAAAATTGAGAGAAACCCTCGAAAATTGGGCACGAATATTATTGGTTTACTTTCATTACTTAGAATAGAATAAAACTTTATTGTAAACCAAAACAGTCACACAACTGTTTTACACTAGCTTAAATCTATGGGTTGTACTCATAGATTTAACCTCGTGTAAACGGCGGTCTTATCGCAGAAAATGGAAACCATACCTTTCCTAAACAATAGAAGTAAGATATTAAAACTGGTTTTAGTGACAGAAACCACTTATTATGTCTTGAAGAAAAGACGTCTTTACAATATTGGAGGTAATCTCAACTGGTCAATATCCTGGGAACCTCAAGGAAGGATGGTTACATCATCAGGACATCAGCTCAGTAGCAAGAGGAATGATGAAGGATTAGAAATTAGCCTCAGAGTAACGCGAACCATAAAAAAACATAAAATAAATAAACCATTGAAGTCTTGAGTATTGAGCTTGTTTACACAAAATATCAAATTTTATATAAACTAATTTTGAGTCGGCGCCAAATAATAAAATGATTAATTACCTACACGGAGCCTTCTTCATTTCTAAGTAGGTACATATAAAATTTTGATAATTAATCAGATTGTGGTTTGGCGCCGACTCAAAATTAGTTTTTTGACATTTTAACAAGCTACAAGGTTTATTTTTTGCTTTTGAGTTCTTTTTCGTCGGTTATTTTTTTTTTTGTGTAAACACATCCTCAATATCTAAGTCCTCAATTTAATACGCTCAACGATAGACGGCGGCGAACTAAGCCGGCGCGGCGAGCGACCACCGCCGTTTGGCCGAAACCGATACTTCGGTCGGTTACTAATTATAACGTAAACACATACCGTGCAAGCATCCAACAATATTAAAAGAAAACAGGTGTCTGTCCACGGCAAGGTAGTCGGCAAATACTTCTTGTACCTCTCGCACTGTCTCCTGCTCGTCACACTCGGCTAAGGTCTTGATGTCGGCTTTAGATATCACATTGCTGAAATCTGAAAACACAAAAAAACTTTTTTTTTAAAAATCAACCAACTTCCAAAAAAGAAAATACACTAGAAATTAAAAATAACTTTAATTTCGGAATTCGGTGTTTGTCTGGTGTTTGTATTTTATTTCTTCGTTATTTGACACCGATCACGTCATTGTATACGTATTTTTTGTTCAGTGTTTCAAAAAGTGCTGAAGATTTTGATAAAATTTATATGGGTGGTCCTATCCCCTCGGGAGTATATTGTTTCGGATAAAGGATGATTCACGTTACACCGTGTCGCCACCGGGCCATGCCCCGGCCGGGGCACGGTCAAAGATTGTAGTTTACATTTTGTATGAAGTGATTCATGCTAGACCGTGCCCTGGCACGGCGTCGAAATGTCGGTGGCAATTGTTTCCCGGCCTCCGGGCCGGAGCACGGCCCGGCGGCGACACGATGTAACATGAACGTGTGCACCGGGCCTGGACGTGCCCCGGCCGGGAAGCAATTGCTGGTCAAACAATTGTTCGGTCAAATATCTATAGTATACTTTTTGTATGAAATGATTCATGCTTGCGGCCCGGTGGCGACACGGTGACAGCCCGGTGTAGCATAAATGACTAGCCCGGCCGGCGCACGGTGGACGTGCCCCGGCCGGGCCTCGGCCTGGTGGCGACACGGTGTAACGTGAATCATCCTTAAAAAAAGAACTTTGAAAATCGGTCCACAACTGAGAGAGAAATCGGTAGACATATATATAAAAAAAAAAAAAAACATACAGTCAAACATAGAACCTCCTCCTTTTTTCAAGTCTGTTAAAAATAAATACATTTTTTCTTGTTTTTATGTTTATGGTATGATAATCATGATAACTCCTCTTTTATTTTAAACTAGCTAGTGCTAGTGGCCTTGTTCATATGAAAGTCTGAAATCATCCAAAAGAAACATTTTTTTTTTTAATTATTATTGATAGGCACGCGTTTGACCACCATCTCACCTGATGGTAAGCGATGATGTGGTCGAAGATGGAGCACGCTTGCCTAGAAGTAACCTATTCATTCTTGACTTAAAGACTCCCAGGTTGTAGCTGTCAGGAACCACAGACTCCGGTAGGGAATTCCACTCCCTAGCTGTACATACTTCCAGGGTAGAAGTTTCAAACAAAATGATGTCCTATACCAGGACATGGTTTACCAGTGTGCATACTTTCATCGATTTCCATTCAGCTGTTAAGATGTAAAAATGTGAATACGTAACAAACAGACCGACAGTTACTTTTTCTTTTTTAATATTAGTATATTTACAAACTTACATATGAAATACACTCCGTATTTCGGGTATCTCAGTTCCCGAGATAGCAATGAAATGTTCTCAGAAGTTGGTCGCACAAAAACAATACATTTCATGTGCTTCATGTTGTCCCACTTTGAATGGCTGTCAATCCTCTCAAATAAATAAACCTCCTTTTGCAATATCTCTGACTGGCTGAATACCATGCTCACTATACTTGTCTGAAAATAAAAACTTTTGGCATTGACATTAAAATTTTTGAAAGAAGATCAATTTCATTTTGAAGAAAATTGGAAGTGATGATTAATATTAATTTTTATGAAATTCCAAAAAAACGTTTTTTCTAACTTATAATATTTAAGAAAATTAAATATTTCACATTAATAGGTTTTAAAAAAAAAATGGGAGTCTGTTGCTGTGCAGGTGTAAGTATAGAATTTAAATAAGCTACATTATCCATATAAAGTTGTCGAGTTTCACGGTTTCACCAACAAATGTTTGTACACACTACACAAAACACACACACACACAAAAATCGAACAACAAAAACAGAACACAACGTATTTTAAACAGAACAAAAGGCAGAAGATGATCCTCTGACCGATTAAACAAACAAGAACAATGTTTTTGATCACAATCAATGGGGCGTACAACTTACGGTCTCCTTATCCATGAGAATTACTTTCATTCCGGGCCCACTCTCCTCCGTCATTCTAGTTATATACAGCTTAACCGCTTGTATAACGTTCATTTTGATTTCTTTTGTGAAGTACACTACAACATTCAAACTAAGTTACTAGCTATTACGACAAAATACGAAACTTCTTGCAAGAGTTGAAATGTTTTCATACCACCAAAGAGTAATATAATATAGAGGGAACATACCTCTGATTTCTGAAATATTGAAAAACGAAATGACATATTTGACATCTCTCTGAGAGACATCTGTCAATTTTTTTTTTATTTACCCCAAAGGGAAGGCTATAGTCTTTTGATCATATTGCCTAGTCTTACGTAGTGTATTTTTACTTTTTACCATTAGAATGCAGATGTAACACATTCTCATATTTTTTTCCAGTACTTAACAAATGTGTGGTCAGCCTCCTCGGCAAACTTCGCTGAGGTAGTCAATAATAAAATTCTCAGTTCTATTTTACCAAGATTGCGCCTGTTTCAATCATTCCACATATTTTCCAGTTACCTAGACACTTGAGATACAAAACTACACCAATTTTACATCACAATATCCATTATGAATAATAAACGAATAATTAAAACAGCCACTGAACTTCCCATTCAAAATCCCGCCAAAAACTCATCTGTCAAGAGAGGTAAAATTAAAAGGGATGTAGTTATCAAAAACCGTTTTTCTGAAATGTTACGATAGAATAATCGAAGAAGTAATTATTTGATGAAATGAAACTAACTAAATTTAGTTTACATAAGATCGTGTGATGACCAAAATGTGATACGGTGCAATCATCATACTAAAAATGATAAAAATCAAATCGTACTAATAAAAGTTTTTCTTTGCAATTGGTGACGTGTATATCTTGACAGTTATGACGTGATAATTATTTGACTGACAGGTAGATCTAGTTAGAGAGTTACATCACATCACTAGTTATCTTTGAAAGGTCAGCAGGGTCAGGTGGACTTCTTGCATACTATTGTCTTCATAAATTAGTGGCTTTTATTTAAAGCAGACGATACAAAATGTTCTCCCGTGCAGTGAAACCTGTCGTCACGGTGGCCATCCAGAATGGCGCCAAAAATTTTTCCACTAGCCCTGAGGTAAAAATTGGTGCTCAAAATCTAGCTGGACGGCGGGCATGGTAGTCCAGATTTCTAGTAAACTATGTTTTTTTCCAGATGTTATTCAAAGTTGTGGTTGCGGGTGCTGCCGGCGGCATTGGCCAGCCGCTATCGCTGCTTCTGAAGCAGAATCCGCTGGTGAGCACCCTGGCGCTGTACGACATCGCGCCCGTGACCCCGGGCGTCGCCGTGGATCTTTCGCACTTGGACACCCCCCCCAAAGTCGAGGGCTTCAAGGGCCCCGACGAGCTCGTCAGTGCAATTAGTGGTATGTGCCGCCACAGTGAAACTTCAAATATTTGCGTATTACATAACGTAACCTAAATCTTTTCAAGTTCATTGATGTTTGGTGCTAAATTTAGACAACTCAAGGTTATTGAAAGATTAAATCCGTTTCGTAATAAGGTCCAAATATCTCAACTTTGACATTAAAACTAGCCTATTTGGGCTATTTACAAAATATTTGTAGTAGTTCATGAAATAATGTAAAAAAAATGGAATTTGATCTTTTAGTATTCAATCCTTTTGTTAGTTCAATTAGATAAGTCTATTACTGATAATGATAAGGGCAACAAAATATGTTTGATCTTTCACAGTGGCAATTGTATGAATTTAAGTCTTCAATCTACCATCAGACCATGCTTGTAGTTATTTTCTTTAAATAAAGCTTCAATTCATCTAGGTTATGCTATTAGGCATTTATGTGTTATGCTTAATAGCATAATAAAATTCTAAGGTACTTAATAGTATTTGAACTAGAATAAATTCACCTACTGCATCAGACGGCTTGAAAAGTGAGTTGTTTGGAACTTTTTAGTTTTTTTTTTTTTGACAGTAGTGCAGTAACTCTTATCTGGGTTACCATATCATCTATCTACAATATCATCAACAGTTAAATACATTGTTCTCTTCAAATTCGTTTTGCTGCTGTCAATATTTACAAAAATCTTCAAGACCCTACTATTTAGCACCAGCTATTTCCCTTGCCCTATAGTGCTGGAACTATGCATATTTGCAGGTTAAAAAGTAGCTTATGACACTCTCAGTGAAATAATTTAAAAAGTAGCTTATGACACTCTCAGTGAAATAATTTAAAAAGTAGCTTATGACACTCTCAGTGAAATAATTTAAAAAGTAGCTTATGACACTCAGTGAAATAATTTTTTTAATCAGAGCAGTACTTCCAGACCTTTGACCTTTTACAAACAAACAATGTAACCTGTTTATAAAATTTGTTTAGAAGTAGCTTAAAGCTGCTTGCACTATCTAACTTCCCCTACATCTTCAGGCGCGGATATAGTGGTGATCCCTGCTGGAGTGCCCCGCAAGCCAGGCATGACCAGAGATGACCTGTTCAACACCAACGCGTCAATCGTGCGTGACATAGCACAGGTCATTGCCCAGACCGCCCCCAAAGCCATCATTGCCATTATCACCAACCCTGTCAACTCCATGGTGCCAATTGCCTCCGAAGTACTCAAGAAGGTATGTTCATTCAAGTGTTGCCTTGAAGGTGGAAATATTTATCTTGCTTCAGTAGACAATCAAGGGGTAGCAACATCAATAGACAACAACAATAGATCAATATTTTTGTAGAAGGCTTCTGTAAAATTTCTTCATAACAGGAGATACACAGGAGTACATATTCAACGGAATACCTCCCAAATTTATTAACATCACCAGATAATCTGGTCATGGCTAAGACAGCCAATTGCAGATGTAAAAGTAAAGAAAAACAAAATTAAATTAAAGTCTACTTTTTTTTTAATAATTTTGCCCCACTCTAGGAATTACTCCTGTGTTGTGGGTGCGTTCACAAACATGTAAACTCACATAGGGACCGTTCAAGTATTACGTAAGCACTATAGGGGGTCGGGGGGTCTATGCTTTGCTTATTTTTGATGACATGGGGGATGGGGGGGTCTAGATGGTGATTACGTCAGCAAATTGAATATTCGGGGATTCCCATAAATAATGAATACGTTTAGGTACTTACGCTCACGAATAAATAATAAAAAAAAACAGAATTAAAAGAAAAATGCATAAACCAATGTTTACGTAAGCATGGGAGAAGAGCTTTGCTTACTTTTGCTGACAAGGGGGAGGGAGGGGTAAATAATTGTAATAAATCCGCTTACGTAATACTTGAACGGCCCCATACGCAAGACACCCAGACCCGGAACAACTATCTGTAGGCCATACAAATATTTGTTCCGTGCGGGGATCGAACCCGCGACACGCAGCGCAGAAGCCAAACGCTCAACCACTGCGCCAACAGTGCTGTCAAAAAATATTTTGTGATGACATTTTTATTTATTTGTTTATAAAAAACAAACCACAGCGTATATGAATACATCACAAGACATTAGAAAAATCAAATGCACAACAAATACTGTATATGAAAACTCCACAAATGTCTAGCTAGCTGGTATGCAAATGAATGAATGAATCTGTGAACATTTTGTTAATCAGAAATAAGTAATATCTGGTGACTCTGGGATCTTAGACTATTAAGACTAGTGCTTATAGCTACTAAAGTATTGTTCTACCAAAAACACAGTAGCAGTTATATAAATAACCTCAAACTATTATCTAACCAGTTACTGATAACAGTTTTATGGCTATCAAATGCACTCCTGCCAGCTACTTGAACATATTGTTTTGCATTAACCATTTATGGGTTCATAACATGGCGCAATATGCTGGTTTTTAATTATGTTCTTGAAAAACCTAAAAGCTGGGTGATTAAATTAGCTTAGACTGATTACTATTTCGAAATTCTTATACCGTTAGCTAAGGCCAAGCAGAATAGTGTGGGTATCTTAGAAGTTACCTTACTGTAGTATTGGGTGTTGGATAAATGATATGAATAAGTATTTAATAGTAACAAAACAAGCTTTTAATAAAACATCATCATCGGCTTAGCCTTTTCCCAACTATCTTGGGGTCGGCTTCCAGTCTAACCGGATGCAGCTGAATACCAGTATTTTACATGGAGCGACTGCCTATCTGACCTCCACAACCCAGTTACTGGGTAATACGATACCCCTTGGATAGACTGGTTGTCAGACTTTCGTGGTTCTGACGACCCGTAACGACTGTCAAAGATCCGCGATTGACAGCCGGGAACAACGGCTTAACGTGCTTTCCGAGGCACGGAGGAGTCTCGGTATGTAAATATTGTCACCCATCCACGGACCAACCCCGGCAAGCGTAGCTTAACCTGACGGATCGACCCATGCGGCTGTTATAACTTTAGCCACGAGCTCCTCTTGCTTTTAATAAAACAGGCTATTATTAAATGCATGCATACACAAAAATAAATCTTGTCTGTCTGTACTGTTAACCATTGAAGTGTTTCTTTATTGACTGGAGCTAATCCTCGATAGCGATTCAGGTCATGCTTACCATAAAATGTATTGTCATTGGAACTGAACCCACATGTAAAAATCCATAGGATAAGAGGAACTTCTAATTCAACTTGTAAAATTTGACCCCAAACTAACTTACAAACATTGCAAGTTGAATCATCATCATCATCAGCCTTTTATTGTCCCCACTGCTGGGGCACAGGGGCACAGACCTCCTCTCTGTGAGAGGGTGTGGGCCATAATCCACCACGCGGGCCAAATGCGGGTTGGTGGATGTCACATGTCTTCGAATTTTTGGTGCTAAGACATGCCGGGTTCCTCACGATGTTTTCCTTCACCGTTTTAAGAGCACTGGTGATGAAATTATTTACACAAAGTAAAGCGCCTGCCTGGGTTTGAACTCACGACCTACAACTTGTAAGTCGCAGCCAATACCACTGGGCCACCACTGCTTGCAAATGTTGAATAACAGCTTGTAAAAATTGATAAAGAAATGTTAGATAAGTACTAAATTTTGCTCTGAATCAATTGAAAAGAACCGAGCTATTTGCTAGTTTTCGAGAGGCGCGATAAAAAATAAACGATGTAAATGATAACGTGCACTACGGTATGCGCTATCGTGATTGATAACGCAGACTAAATCGCGCTCAAAACTCATTGAAGTAATATTTCACTTTTCTTCTCCTTACACCATCTTTTTAACTAGATTCTATGAGCTAAAGATGAAATGTAAGAAAGGGGATGAAACGTCTAAGATGACGACTAATAGCGAAGTATGGTAGAAAAGGTCAGGTCATGTTGAGCCGACCCCATAAAGATGTTCCTGTAAGCTACAACCTGGGAGTCTTTAAGTCAAGAGTGAATAGGTTACTTCTAGGCAAGCGTGCTCCATCTTCGACCACATCATCGCTTACCATTAGGTGAGATAGTGGTCAAACGCGAGCCTATCAAACGTAAAAACAAAAAAGATAGGTAAATAAAATTAGGATACCCTATGCCAAGAGAAGGATGATAATGTATGAAAGTTGAAGATATTGTAATGTGTATGTAGGTAGGTACTCGTTGTTAATCCTTAAAAAAAAAATGTATGAGCAGTTGAACAAAAGCAGCTGGTCATGAGACTTAACAAACTTGGGTTTCTGTACAGTAGTAAAAAAAATGAAAGTCCAACACCTTTTAGGATAAAGACTATTCACATGTTTACAATAGAGTCACAAATAAAAATACTGCACACAAAATTAACATTGAATCACGTAATTTCTTCATGAACGAGGTCACTAAAAGTTGACTGAATCAAATAAAACCGATAATATTCACGTCATACCTACAATACAATAACGAAATAGTTGTTTTCATTGCACACGGCTTCCTTTGACTTATGGGTCTGCGCTTATCTCGTATGAGATAAATAGTTGGCCAAAATATGTATCATATAATGCCAATATCTATAAAAAAAAAAAAAATTATTTAATTCACACTACATGATTAAATAAAAATGCATCACTTCTTTACTCAAAAAGTTAGAAACAGGTTTTTTCGCAATACTAGGTTGACTATTAACAAAAATGCACCTATATGAATAAATTATAATTTTAAACATTTTACTAAAATTTTTGACGTGACAACGTCTAATAAATCGATGAATGCCGGCTGCATGCACGAAATAGTGTCCCGTTACGCTCATTGTACGCATGCGCCGCATCTATATTTCATCAATGTTTTGTTAAGACGTTGTCACGTTAAACTATCGTCCGTAAACCAACTTTACAGACAACCAATATTTTAACAAAAAATACAACAGACTTCCAAAAAAGAAAATAAACTAAAAATTAAAAAGTAACTTGAATTTCGGAAGTCGGTTTTCGTATTTTATTTCTTCGTTAATTGACCGACTTCCGAAATTAGTTATTTTTCTATTTTAAGTGAAGTTTTTTGGAAGAGTTTTTCAAAGTCACACTAAGGTTAAAAAGTAATATCACACTATGTCGTTGGTCTGGTCACGTCAGATGATAGTAGTGCTGTCTCTGTTTAGCATACATTTTAAAACGCTTACAAATTTCCCATTTCTAACAAATCAGAAGCCGATTTTTCTTTTTACTATGTCTAAAATCCAGTAACATAATCTGATTTATAAGACTTGATCCCTTTAAATTACACCCACAGTGTCCCACAGCACTCTCTTATCGTAAGATATTAATCATTATAATCAGGTTAAAATTACGCCACGTTATAATAAGAAATTGCTTTCTACACGTGCGTTGTAATCTGTAACCCGTACTCTAATTACTGGATAAAGGTCTCGCTGCACACGACCATTTCATGTCAGGGCCGTGGCAGAAACATGGCTTCATAGATTACCGTTTTATCTATGAAATTCCGTCAATCCTGCATCTACTAATTCTACAGTTATACCCATTTTCACGAATACTAGGTCACATCTACATAAGTTATGTAATAACTAAAATATATTGGAATACCTACTTCCCACTGTTTTTCTACAACGCAATAGTGTAAAAGTGTACTAAATCAGCAGCAGCTCTGCTAGCATAAGTTTCTTTAGAAATAAGCAGTACCTTTGTTCTCATATTTATAATGTTGCATCGCTTCTAATCGCTTGTGTGTGTAGGTACATACATTGTTACATTTTTTTATGTTTATTCTGTAACTAATATAAATATGTATTGTTATATTTTTATACAAACAGCCTTTTTAGGGTTACGTACACGAAGGATCCATACGTAGCCTATTGCTGTCACTTACGTGTCCGTCTGTTCGTCGTCTGTCACACAGGTTTTTTAAACAGCCAAACGGTTGGAGCTACAGTCTTCAAATTTTCACAGTATTATAAGCATTTTGTTGACCCAAAGCCATACAAATAGTCAAAAACAACAGACTTTCAAAAAGAAAATACTAAAAATTAAAAAATAACTTTAATTTCGGAAGTCGGTGTTTGTATTTTATTTCTTCGTTATTTGACACTGACTTCCGAAATTAGTTATTTTTTAATTTTTAGTGTAGGTATTTCCTTTTTGGAAGTCGGGTTTTTTTTAAAGTTTTTTTACTTTTCACTTTTTAGTTGTTATACCCCAGAACTAAAACCCCCAGTAACGTGGAATTTAAACATACTCTTAATTCGAGAAAACCAATACGTCATCTATCTATACGTATTTTTCGTTTTTGTTCAGTTTTTTCAAAAAGCACTGAAGCCACATCGGGAGTATACTTTTTCGGATAAAAAAAGAATTTCGAAAATCGGTCCACAACTGACAGAGAAATCGGTGGACATACATACAGTCGAACATGAACCTCCTCCTTTTTCGAAGTCTGTTAAAAATTGGTACGAAACCCTAAATGTGCGAATTCCGACACGCACTTGGCCGGTTTTTTATTATATTATTAAACTCGTTAACCTTAGGCTTATTTTAATAATGATTAGCGGATTCTAAATCTCCATAGAAAAATATTGTAACCGCTAAACCCTAATCACATGCTACCCAGGCCCTGCGCGCGTCAAACGTCAACATCTGTCAAGCCCCGTTGACAGTCGGCCATCGTGTAACTACAGGCTATGTCATGTTCCGGGTGTGTAAACCTTGCCACAGGTCTAAAGACCCTGGGTAATAGTAATAATAGAGGTTTAAAACGCGTGAATCGGGTTTTTGGCAAGGCAAACGGCATTTTCGCACTGGCACACTAGTGTGCCCATAGAGACTTAGTGTTTGTTTATAAATAAGGCCTTATAGGAAACCATCGTATTGTTGAAAACAGTTATTCGTGTTAGTAGTTGCAGGCCTTCAGGCATTCTCTCTAAATGAAATTGCCTCTTTCTTTTTACTTTATTTACTTTAATCTTGTCCGGCAACTTTTCTTATCATATTGGCTGCTTAAACAAAACCAGAAATAAGTATTCAGTTTTTCACGAATGATAAGACGATTCTTAAAAACTTCTGTGGTTAAAAAAAAAACAAAGTTGTTGGATGTTTGTTACTCAAGCACGCTAGAACGGCTAAACGGAAGAAATTTGGTACAGAGATAGATTATAGTCTGGAAATAGCACATATTATAGGCTATAATTTATAATGGGAGATGTAATAACTCCACGCGGGCGACGCCGCTGGCAGAAGCTAGTAATCATGGAGGGTTTTTTTTTTATTGTTGATAGGCACGCGTTTGACCACTATCTCACCTGATGGTAAGCGATGATGTGGTCGAAGATGGAGCACGCTTGCCTAGAAGTAACCTATTCACTCTTGACTTAAAAACTCCCAGGTTGTAGCTATCAGGAAACACAGACTCCGGTAGGGAATTCCACTCCCTAGCTGTACGCACAATGAATGTGTTCTCAAAACGCTTTGTGCGTATGGATGGGATGTCCACCATGAACCGGTGGCACTTTGCCGTACGTCTTGTGGTCCGTTGATGAAACGGGCTTGGCGGTATCAAATTATGCAATTCCGTCGCACACTCCCCAAAATGTAGTCGATAGAAAACCGACAGGCTAGCAACCGCCGCGTCTATGCTCAAGACTTTATTTCCACAACTTTTTTTATATCGAATTCCTGCTTCAATGGCCTATAGTACTTAGTTACAAGAAACAGGAATACTATAAAAATCTGATAATTTACATGTAATAATTTTACTATTGGTTAACAGTAATAGCTAAGTAATGCTTATTTTACAACTTGTGTAAATCATTATTATACTCAGACATCCTGTCAATATATTATCAGGTTTCTTTAAAACAATACTGTGTTGACAGACACGGCAGTTGTTTTGATTGATACGAGTATTGTGTGTGTCTTCTTCGCTATGTAAAGGTACTTAGTTAGATGAATGGGGAGGCTTACTATAGAGCGTGGATGTAAATAGATACTTCAGATACTTGCTTATTTACTAATATATTATCTGTAGTTACGTCACTTTTCTCAATGAAACTTATTAGATTTACGTTACACGTTCGTGTTTGGGTCACAGATATTCATGTGTATACCAAATTTCAACTCAATCGGTCGAGTAGATTCGAAGTAAATTGGCTGTGACAGACGGACGGACAGACAGACAGACGCACGAGTGATCCCATAAGGGTTCCGTTTTTACATTCGGATGTTCGGAACCCTAAAAACATATACGCGCGAAAGTTTGGATGCATGGATGGGATGGATGGATGTTTTTTAGTTTGTTACTTAGATCGGATCTAGATGAAATTTGGCACAGAGGTAGGTCTGGTCTGGTCTGGAGTAGAGCACATTGGCTTTAATTTATAGTGGGGGAAGTATTCATTACACGCAGGCGAAACCGCTGATAGAAACTAGTTTAAAATTATTATTATTATAGTGAGTGAATGATTCTTATAACGGTTCGTAGCAATACTATAGTGTGGCCATTAGTGCTGTGCACTTCCTGAGGTATGCGCGGCGAGGTGGGAGGCGAAGAAAAAAGTATGCAAAAGTAGCATGAGTTCACATGAGATCGATACATGTCGGACAGATCTTACGATATCAGTTTGCATTTCTAAGGCAAGACTTGTGGCGGGGCGGAGGCTATCTGTAATATATTGTACTTACTTAGTTGATTAAAATTTAACCCAAATATACTCATATTTTATTAAAAATATACTGGTGATAAATAAGAACTAAACTTATAATTCAAAGCAGGACTTGTTTTATTGAATTTTTTTTTTATATTTACAAACAATTATATATTCTAACGAAAGTTATTCTGACATAGATTCTGTTTCAACTTCATCTTCCATTTCGTCATCATCTTCATCTTCCACTTCGCCACCGGAACTTGAATCAGAGTCTTGCAAATTTATTATGAATGAATCGATAACATTATCGAACCTACTATCGCGACTCCAGTAATCATTTTCATTTTTCTGGACATGATCGTCGCATCTCTGCCATTTCTCCGCCGTGAATTCCGAAAACAATTTATCCAGTAAGATTATCTTTTCGTCTAGAGAAGAATTAATATAGTTTTGGGCTATGTTGTTTTTAATATCAGCCCAGCCCAGACCAACTCAATTGGATTTAAATCTGGATGATACGGAGGTAAACGCAGAACAGTGTGTCCACTGGCTTTCAGGAGTTCGTCAATTCTATACACGGGTTCTTTTTGTGTATTTTTGATAAGAAATAGCAGTTGAGCCTTTATTATGGTTCCTAAAAATTCTACATTATGGCGTAGCAACCAATTCTGCATTTCACTTTTGAGGCTTGATATAGTTGGTTTCTTCTCAACCTGAACGCTGTGGTAAGACGCGTTGTCCATTACAACCACAGAATTCGGCAGCAACTTATCTTTTAACTTTTCATCTACCCACTTATAAAAAGTAGGTCCGCTCATATCTCCATGATAGTCACCGGTTCTAGCACCTGACTTGAATATAGTCAATGCATCATCCACTAAGCCATTTCGACACCCAGCGTGGAGAATTATCAATCGCCGTCCTTTCCCAATATCAGCATGAATTCCGGGTTCTGACGATGATTGCCAACATTTGCTGGCATGGTGACTGGCGTTGATGTATGTTTCATCAAGAAAATGTAAGTTGTGGTTTTGCGTTCTGTAATTTCTGATTTGTGTAAGATATTTTTCCGCCACACTGTAATATTAGGCTGCTCTATAAGGAGATGTCTCTTTGATTTGCATTTTTTGAAACGGTAGCCCATTTTGTGTAAAAGCTGTCTTAAATATTCCCGTCCACAATTCAATATGCCATCCTGTCTCAAACTTGATAGTAACTTAGGGACACTTGGTATTTTTTTTTCAACTTCGTGAAATTGATGAATTTTTCTTCTGATAACTCCAAGGTCAAAATCATCCACATCGTGTTTTTTCTTTAGAACTTTTGGTTTTTTTGGCGATTGAAATTTTAATTGACTTGAATTTTCAATTGATAAATAACCCGCAGAAATCACATTATGCACGGTTCTTTTGCTGTACCCCGTAGCCTCCGCAACGATTTTGGCAATATTCACATTATTTTTAAATTCAAAGCTTTCTTTGTCTGCTTTTCTTTTCTTAAAATATTCAGCCACCTTAAAAATGACAGTCTTTATATCACGAGATAACGCACGACCCATCTTTGAATATTTATCTCATGTGCGTCTGACATAGACAGTCAGATACAGATGACACTACCTGCCGTCACGAGCGTTGACGGCGCACTGACAGAGCGCAGCAGCCGATTCTCCCCCCCGTCTCGCCGCGCACATACCTCAGGGAGTGCACAGCACTAATGGCCACACTATAACAATGCTCTTAAATAGGCAACGGATGCCAACAATAGAAACATCATTCGATAGTTTTTCTATAGAAAGTCTACATCATTTTTAATCACTATTTTTATAATACGTAATTTTTAGGGTTTCATACCCAAAGGGTAAAACGGGGCCCTATTACTAAGACTCCACTGTCCGTCCGTCTGCCTGTCTGTCCGTCTGTCACCAGACAGTATCTCATGAACCGTGATAGTTAGTTGAAATTTTCACAGATGATTTATTTCTGTTGCCGCTACAACAACAAATACTAAAAAACAATAAAATAAACATTTAAGGGGGCTCCCATACAACCAGTGACTTTTATTTTGTCGTTTTTATAGATAATGGTACGGAACCCTTCGTGCGCGAGTCCGACTCTCACTTGGCCGGTTTTTTAACACAGTTGCTATGCAAAAATAAATTGTGTACCTATACGCCATGCGGCTCTGCTTACTGACAATTGGCTGAATTAGACCTTGCATGCAACTTTGCAGTTTTAAGTGTTGTATCTCTGCATTCAGCGTCAGTGCGTGTTTGATATATTAGGGCCTTATTTATAACAAAATTAATCATGTGATTAGTTTAAACACAGATTAGCAGGTTCTTCATCATCAGCCTTTTAATGTTCTCACTGCTGAGGTGCAGGCCTTCTCTCTGTGAGAAGGTGTGGGCCGTAATCCACCACGCGGGCCCAATGCGGGTTGGTGAATATCACATGTCTTGCCGAATTATTGGTTCTAAGACATGCCGTTTCCTCACGATGTTTTCCTTCACCGTTTTGAGTGCAGTGGTGATGAAATAATTTATAAAAAGTAAAGCGCTTGACTGGGTTTGAAATCACGACCTACAACTTGTAAGTCGCGGCCGTTACCACTGGGCCACCACTGCTCAGTGCAGGTTCTTAATTCAAAATATTTTTCTACCCGAAAGAAGGACATATGTGGGTAGTACAGTACAGACTAATCATATGAAGGAGGTTTTATCCCATGGACAGCTGAACTTGATGGATGAGACAGAGGCTATCTTGAATTTAGAACCCGCTAATTAGTATCTAGACTAAGGATATAGTTAGCGAGTTTTATAAATAAGACTTGTAGGCCAATAGAAACCTGAATCAAACAAGATAATAAGTGCATTATGTTAGATTGAAGTTGAATGCCATGGCTACTGTAGGAAAAGCCAAAGAGCAAATTCTCACTGCAATATTACACGCATTTATGAGCTATAATTTTGCTTCACTGGCTGATTCATGTAATCAGTTATCATTGATGCAATAAATTCTTCTATCTTATCATGTATATTGCAGTTTTGTTTGTAAAGCATTTTGAAATGTGAAGTTGTAAGGACAAAGTAATTCCTATACGAAATAATGATCTTGATTGACCATGCGTTCTTTGAAAAATTTTCAATAGGCATGATTTCTGGGTACAAATAATAATTATATTTAGTCCATATAAGTTAGAAAATCAAAAAATATTGGACGAGTATTATTTTACTAAATCAATAAAAAAGTGACAAAAAGAAACGCATCCAGGAGTGGGGATTTGTTTCGTCACTTATGTTAAAAAAAACTTTTTAACAAAAAATTCAACCGACGAAAAAGAACTAAAAAGCAAAAAATAAATAAACCTTTTAAGTCTTGAGTATTGAGCTTATTTACCCACATAAAATATCAAATTTTATGTAAACTAATTTTGAGTCGGCGCCAAACAACAATCTGATTATTAAATATCTAAATTTTATATGTACGTAGAAATGAAGAAGGCTAGATGTAGGTTAATCATTTTATTATGGCGCCGACTCAAAATTAGTTTACATAAAATTTGATATTTTATGTGGGTAAATAAGCTTAATACTCAAGACTTAAAAGGTTTATTTATTTTTTGCTTTTTAATTCTTTTTCGTCGGTTGAATTTGTTGTTAAAAAGTTTTTTTTATTTTATGATTTTTTGTGACTCGCATCATCTTTTAATACTCTGAGGCTAATTTCTAATCCTACATCATTCCTCTTGGCACTGAGGTTCCCAGGATATTGACCAGTTGAGGTTACCTCCAATATTCTAAAGACGTCTTTTCTCAAAGCATATTAAGTGGTATCTGTCACTAAAACCAGTTTTTTATTGTATCGAACTTCTATTGTTTAGGAAAGGTATGGTTTCCATCATCAGCTCAGTTTCATGATGTGATGATTCCTAAATGCAAATACCTGATTGTTATGAAAAGTAAACAGAAACAATATTTGTGCCCAATTTTCGAGGTTTTCTCTCAATTTTATCAGGATTCCATGATCAGATCCTGATGTCCTTGACATGGGACCATCCTTGAGGTATGCCCTATCTAAGAAAAAAAGAATCATCAAAATCGGTTCATAAACAACGGAGTGAGGGCCGAACATACTAATAATAATAACTTTAATTTCGGCAGTCGGTGTCAAAAAACGAAGAAACAAAACTAGAAACACCGACTTCCGAAATTAAAGTTATTTTGCACTGTTTGTTTTTTTTGGAAGTCGGTTCTATTTTTTTGTAAAAAAGTTTTTTGTTTACGTGACAAGAAAGACTACATGTCCAATAGTTTTTGTTGGTAATCTGACGACGGCCCAAATATTTTTTTTTTTTAGATATCTACCATATTCGACCTAGGTAAGCATCAGTAGGGTCTAACTGTACCGCGAGCGTTGATTGTGAATTTACGAAATTAACTTAAGATTTTCTTATTCAATATTATTGGCGTTAATCACTTCTTCGTTGGTTAAGACCCGAGAAAATCTCTAAGTAACTGGGTAGTTAATGGCAATAGGTTACTACACCCCACCACTCGGGGGAGTTAGTGTGCGGATCAGGCGTGATGTAAAGCATACACACACACACACACACACACACAAACATACATAATTAAACTCACGCCTTGTTCCTATACGGGTGGACAAACTAACGCTAGTAGTGACTAGTAGTGACTAGTAGTGACTAGTAGTGACGATCCATATGTCCTTTTGCTTTTTGAACAGCGTACGTTCTTCATATTTTTAAACCACCGTTTACCCAACAGGCTGGAGTATATGACCCGAACCGCGTGATCGGAGTGACCACCTTGGATGTGGTCCGTGCGAGCGCCTTCATCGGCACCATCAACAGCGTGGACCCGCGCAACGTGACCATCCCCGTCATCGGGGGCCACTCCGGCATCACCATCGTCCCGGTGCTGTCCCAGGCCAATCCGGCTCCAAAGCTCTGCGACCAGGGCAAGATCGAGGCTCTTACAAAGAGGATCCAGGAAGCTGGTACAGAGGTTGGTATTGGGCTATATTTTTTTTTTTGGTGGGAAATCATCAAATAATTTCTCCCGCCCTGGGTGAAGCAGGAGAGCGTGTCAGACTCTTACTGACTAAAACCCACCCATGTTTCTTCAGTTGTCTGTGCCAGGGCTGCGGTGATTCTTTCAAATTTACCTGCGTTGGTGTTGGCCTTGAGTCACATTTATCAACATTAATTTTAATTTAATTTATTGAAACTGACTTTTATTTTGTATGAAGATACTTAATCTTCATACATTACTCAACCTGGTAATGGTTGTTACCATGAAATCGTGTTATGAGATTTCTATAAGCTTATTTTCTCACAATAAACAGCCTGCCCATTTAAAATAAACTTTTTTTAATAACATGTGAAATCCGTATTCGACCACCTCATTTTCAAACGTGTCTTTTATAATAATACTGATTTAAATTATACGGGCAACCACAATAAATTCAGTTTTCTTGCGAATGACATTCAAAAGGGTCTTTGCCACTTATTTGAAGTGTCATTAATGTATTATTTTGTTTTGCTCAGGTGGTGAAGGCTAAAGCAGGCGGCGGCTCGGCCACCCTCGCCATGGCGTGGGCGGGCGCCAGGTTCACCAACGCCATTCTCCGCGGACTCAATGTATGTACTACTATTTACGTTACTTCACCCAGTGTAGCTATGACGAACGTACGAACATTATGAAGACGATGAACTAGGGCGGAGCTCCTGGCTAAGTAAGACAGTGTGGTCGATCTTCACGGTTGTGCAAAACGTGCCGAGGTCTTTCAGTGCATGTGTACTGTGTATGTGTATCATCAATTACATACCAAGACTCCTCCGTGTCGAAGCCTTTGATAGTCACAGCTGTCATTTGTTTGACAGTCGTGGTGTATAGACAACAAAAACCAGGAAATCTGACACCAGTCTTGCCAAGTGGCATCGTGTTACCAAGTTACTGAGTTGTATCCGGCCCTTTTTTCTATGCCCAGAATTTCGGGTTTATCTACAGTTACATAATCCCGGAATGCCGGGATTCCATTGGTAATGAAAAGTGATAACAAAAATCAGTAAACCATGTCAAAATCAGTTAGTTATTTATCTTTTGGTAATGTATTCGTGGTTAATTTCCAAAAAGCCGGTCAAACAAAATTATACTTCAAAAATAAACAAACTAGCCACTTCTGTAAGTGATTCATAAAACTAACAATTAAACTTTCAAAGAATCAACATTTTTTTTTTAGGAATTCTTCACGAAAACTATGTGACAGAGATACATTTCTAAACTCGTATTTTTTTAAATTAAATTTACCAGTACCAGTCAGTAAGTGCGATTCGTATCATGTAAATTTTTACTGATTTACCTATTTAAAAATTGTATTAATCGCAAAAATCGCGAGAGATCTTAAATTTCGAGACTAAAATACGACCGGGATCCCGGGATCGAACCTTTAATCCGGTTAGACTGGAAGCCGACCCAAACAAAGTTGGGAATACTTAGGAAGAGGGGAGGCAAGGCAGACTGATTGCAAAGTGAACTAATAGCGCGAAATAGAAAGAAAGAAAGAAAAATTATTTATTTTGCACAGATTACAAAACGCACATTAATTTTCAACGCGGGTTGTTGATAGGTTCAAACAGACGTAGTTGTATTCTCTGTTAAGAGATTATTGATGATTTAATGACTATGCAAGTACATATCTGTAACGGTGACGATATTTGTTTTATAATAACGCGTAGATTGCAAAGTGTTTCGCGTGTCCACCTCAACACTCAATATTATTATTTTATTATACTTTCAGGGCGATAAAAACGTAGTCGAATGCGCCTACATCAAGTCAAATCTGACAGAAGCCTCCTACTTTGCCAACCCCGTACTGCTCGGAAAGAACGGCGTCGCGCAGAACCTGGGCTTCGGCAAGCTGAACGCGTACGAAGAGTCTCTCCTCAAGGCAGCGCTCCCCGAACTCAAGAAGAACATCGTCAAAGGAGAGAAGTTTGTCAATAAGTAAACACCTTTTACTTGTAGAGGGTCTCGGGCCTAAACAATAAGTTGACAGTGAGCAAGTTATGTAGGACGACAATTGAATGACTACGAGTGTTAATTTTCAGTCGGAATAGTTATACACCTTGGGTATGCGAGTTGTCTTTGTTGCACATATTTAATGTAAACGTTTTTGTTTTCAGAAGTAGTAGTTCTCCTCGTAATTGTAAATAAAACAATACTTCAATGGTATCTGTTGGAAACAATCAGAATTCAAAGAGAGGTTATTATTATTGCTTAATTTTTATTTGTAGTCGGTAGTAATCATGATTGTTTGGAATACCTACTAAAGTTAAGTCGTCGCTAGTTGTTCTCGCATAACGTTCTCACTTATAGTATATTTATATAAATTGTATCGTTATCAGGCGCGGATATTTTCTGTACACTCACACAAGTATTAATGGTACTTTTTGAGTAGACTAATATTATTTTTTTTAATTTTTCCGTAAAGTATCAGCGCCTAATATAGCTGCACATTGTATAAAATAAAGTTTGCTATTCGTAGCAATAGTAAACTTTCACCTAACAGTATCGTAAAGTAAGATTTAACCAGCCCGATCGCCCGTAGAAGTTGTATGTAGGAGTATATTTATTATATTACGACCTAGATCAATACAATAATGTATTTCGTTCTAAAATCACTTTTATTAGTGCATTTTGTATTTAATCAAGTTATTCAGAAGCTGCATTGTGTTACAGGCAAAAGTCTTGTGCTTGAAATATAAAGTATTCGTTAACAACAAAATCACCCAAAGATGTCGCTGAAGTATGCAAGTACCTGTGTAAACGTTGTGAAATGGATGATTTTGGTAATTAAATTATAAAGTATGTTAAAGATGTGTTTTATTCAAGGAACAATAAAAATATGGTACAGTCTGCACACTAATTGCGTAACTCACGTTTTCTAATTATAATCCAGAGTTATTCGAACCAAATCCATTACTATAAATATTTGAAAAAATTTGGCTATGAATATTGTTGTACAGTCAATATATTCGTAGATGACAGCCCACTATTTACAAATATACTACACTGGATATTATCTCTGAATATTGTGTTCTACGTAATTAGCACGCTGTTCACCAGGACAATAATCTACAGGAGGATGTGGATACCAAAATAGTCATCACAGTCTTCTGGCCACATCTGGTTCATTGCTGAGAAAATTCCACTCAGTTACCACGTTGCAGTCTCCAGTAAATTCTTAATTCGCTCCAACCAGACAGCTTGACCGGACGTGAGACCTTCGGCATACAGCTAACTAGAAAGAAAAAAAAAAGGTTAAATATAAAATCAAAGGCCCCTGCGATTTATACAGTCGATGCAGTACCCAAGTCCGGTCTGCAGTGGGCACCACTGACAGTTCAGTGTAGCAGTCTGGTTAGCACTAGGGGTCGGCCCTCAGCCCTTACCGCTTCCTGATGATAATGAACGCTCTGACGTCTGACATCCAGGAAGAGGCTCCCTGGTGTATGCTGTTTGCTGATGACATTGTGCTGGTTGCCGAAAGCGGCTTAGAGATCCAGAGCAGATTGGAGACGTGATGGCAAAGTTGAAAATGGCGTCCCACGATAATACCTAATAGATAAGACATAAAGAGAGGAACAACAAAAAATTTCGTAATTATAACATGAGATTATCGAGATAAATAGAGCTATACAGGATGTAACGGGAAGGTGTGGTCATATTTTAAGAACTGCATCTGCCCATCGTTACGATTACGAACAACTTTCTTCAAGAAAATGTAAGGAAATCTCAAAATAAATTGTTACCTCTTACAAATATTGATCAAACTTTGTAAGGAAAGTCCAATTTTTTTTTTGGGAATTTTCTATTATTTCTTGGAGAAAATGGTTCATTTCCATAGGCAGAACCGGTTCTTAAAATATGACCACACCTTTCCGTTACATCCTGTACATAGCTATACAGGTTGTAACGGAAAGGTGTGGTCATATTTTAGGATCTGCATCTGCCCATCGATATGAACAACTTTATTCAAGAAAAACTGAGGAAATTCTAAAAAAAAATTTTTACTCCCCATAGAAATATTGATCAGCTGATGATAAATTTGTATGGAAAGTCCAATTTTTTGTTTGGGAATTTTCTATTTTTTCTTAGAGAAAGTTGTTCATTTCCATGGGCAGAACCGGCTCCTAAAATATGACCACACCTTTCCGTTACACTCTGTATGAGTCCAAATATTTGCATCTCATTAAGTATATTAAAACACCGCTTCGACAGATGATGAATGATGTTCCAATTATTATTATTACTTCAGATAGGTAATCACATCGAAATATTATTATTAAGTATTTAAGGTGGTAGGATTTCGAAAGGGAGAATCTGTCCATTGATTTTAAATTATTTTCATTTCACATCACATAACATTTAAAACAGAAAAAGCGCTTTGTAGCTTAAAATTCCCGCTTTTGGTATGGATCGAAACGAAAATATTTGCGCTCATCATGGCCATTTTTAACTAACTTTCGAAAAAGGAGGAGGTTCTAGGTTCGACTATTTTTTTTTTTTCATATGTATGTCCGCCGATTTCTCAGTCTGTTGTGGACCGATTTTCAACATTCTTTTTTTATCCGAAAGCATATGCTCCCGAGGTGGTCTCATATAAATTTTATCGAAATTGCTTTAGCTCTTTTTGAGAAACTGAACAAAAATTAAAAATACGTATACCTAGATGACGTTTTTGTTTTCTCCAATTACGAGTATGTTTAAATTCCACGTTCCATGTTATTGGAGTTGTTAGTTCTGGGGTATAACAACTAATATTTTAAAAATAAAAAACTTTTTACAAAAACGACTTCCAAAAACGAAAATACACTAAAAATTAAAAAATAACTATTTCGGAAATCGGTGTCAAATAACGAAGAAATAAAATTCAAACACCGATTTCAGAAAAAGTTATTTTTTAATTTTTAGTGTATTTTTTTTTTTGGAAGTCGGTTGTTTTTTTGTAAAAAAAAATTTAACTTTAAGTATCTAGGTGACAGCTTAGAAACAAAAAACACATGACATTTTGTGTTTGTCTATAGCTATGCCCCACGTCTACGTATAATCGTGCGATGCTATTTTGAAAAATAATCAAAATGGCCAGCCGGGACGAGGCCAGTCTTCATACAAAAAAAAAATCTAACCTCTTTCAGCTCAATCGAAAACAAGGAAGTGGGTCAAATATAACTTCTAAGATTTATTTACACAGTTTATAATACAAACATAAATAAATAATTCACATAACCTGCCTGGCTTACGGTGACGGGTGCAGTTTTATAAAAAAACAAAATATTTTTACAACTTATACACAACAAACCTTCGTTTATCGCTATAGTGAAAAGCATATCAAAATTCGTTGCGTGGTTTAGAAGTAATCGGAGAACCTGACAGGCAGACAGCGACTTTGTTAATACTATTTAGAAAGAGATATTGAGTGATTAGTGGTTATATGCGGACCTACATATTACCTGAGTATACTAAGAGGGATCTCCATTGAGTCTCGCTGTGCACGGCAGCACGTGATCCCATTGACGCCCTATTTTCAAGTAGGAATTAAAGTGGCGCGTGTGCACTCGGCACATAGACCACACAATGACATGTAAATTGTAAACCGCGCACTACTGGCAGCTTGTAACTTTTAAAGAGTCATTAGAATGGTTAGTTTAGAATAGATTTTATAGAACGTTGATTTTTTTTAGGACGGGAGTTCATTATTGTAGTCTGGGGAATTCAGCTCGGCCCGTCCCAATGGGCAGTTGTATTAATTTCAAGAATATAAGTATTAAGAGTGCCGTACCCTCTTTGTTTTCTAACACTATTCAAGTAATCAGTTACACTTGCCTACACGACACTCTCGCACGCCAGCTAGTAAGGCAGCTCCCCAAAGCTACAAGAAGCACCCCTGGAGCCCTGAAGGCTCTACAATACCTACCTTGTCCTTCTTCGCAATCACGATCTTTTTTTTTTTAATCATCAACTTTGCACTGTTTCTTTCAAATAACGCAGCATATTATTGTAAATGCGCAAATGCGTGCCGTTTTCATATATCTCAATGTATATCTCCACCATGAGAAGCACGAGATATGCTGAGAACACCGTCACTCCTGTCCAAGTTCTCGACTTAGGATTACTATAACAAAATCGAGGACTTTTCTCCATAGTCGTTTTTATATCTGTTTTGAGGCGTACTGCAGATTTGGCACTGAGTCAATACGGGGATGTTTATTTTTAGCACACATGCGTAAGTGTTAGTATTGGTGTTTATGTACCTAAGTATACCTATGTATAAATCTAAATAATGATTTTTTTATCCATTGAGCACCTGTGTCACGCTGGCCCACATATAAACAGAGTATTATCAATGTTCTACTCGCTGTGCGTGAGCCACTCTTATCTTCCACCGGATCTTATGAAAACGGTGGTTGTGCCAGTAGTTAAAGATAAAACTGGGGATATTGCTGATAAAAGCAACTACAGGCCCATTTCTCTGGCTACAGTTACAGCGAAGGCGTTTGACGGTTTGCTTAATGCACAGTTAAGTAAATATATAGCTCTGCACGATAACCAGTTTGGATTTAGACCGCAATTATCAACGGAAAGTGCCATACTGTGTCTTAAGCATACCGTCAGATACTACAATGACCGTAAAACCCCGGTATATGCATGCTTCCTCGACTTTTCCAGGGCTTTTGATTTGGTGGCGTATGATCTCTTGTGGGAAAAACTTGAGCGTACCGACCTACCACGAGAACTTGTTACCATCCTCAAATATTGGTATACGAACCAAGTCAACAGCGTCAGATGGGCGGGGGCAATGTCGGAGCCATATCGTATGGAATGCGGTGTGAGACAGGGCGGACTGACCTCACCCACGCTATTTAACCTCTACATGGACGCGCTGATCGTCGCGCTGAGCAGTCAGCATGTCGGCTGTCATATAGATGACGTCTGTGTAAACAATTTAAGCTATGCGGATGACATGGTACTGCTGAGCGCGTCAATCTGTGGCCTGAGGAGGTTGATGGCGACATGTGAGGATTATGCGGTTAAACATGGACTTGTTTATAATATTAAGAAAAGTCAGTACATGGTCTTTGAGGCCGGTGGTGCTAGATGCCCAGACAATGTGCCACATGTATGTCTGAATAATGTACCCTTAGACAGGGTAAATAATTTTAAATATCTAGGGCATATAGTCACGGCTGACCTCAGGGATCATGCTGATTTGGAACGGGAACGAAGGGCTGTATCTAAGAGAGCTAATATGCTGGCTCGCAGGTTTGCGCGGTGTTCGGATGACGTAAAAATAACTCTTTTCCGAGCATATTGCACGTCTATGTACACTTGCAGCCTGTGGGTTAATTACACGCAGAAAAACTACAGCACCCTTCGTGTCCAATTTAATAACGCTTTCAGGGCGGTTTTGGGTCTGCCCCGCTACTGTAGCGCTTCAGGTATGTTCGCATTGGCACGCACGGACTGTTTCCATGCGACCATGCGGAAGCGATGCGCGTCTCTTGTGCGCAGAGTGCGGGCCAGCGCCAATACCGTTTTGAAAATGATAGCAAATAGGTTGGACTGTCCTTATGTGCGACACTGCTGTGACAGACAAGTTACATATAGTGTCGCATATAAGAGACTACTGTAATTAATTTTAATGAATTGAATGTGATGTATTTATGCTAATTAATTTTTGATAATGTATTGTATGTATGTAATCTCGTGACGACATATTGTGTAATTATTATTTTTTCTGATATGGGTTACCTGAAGTAAATAAATTTTATTTATTTATTTATTTTTATTTTTTTAATTAACAGTTTAGTTACATAACTGCTAGAGCAGGAACAGCGGAAGTACCTATACTCCATGACGCCAGCGGTGAACTTCTTTTAGCTAGTGACTACGACTGTTGAGCGTAGGGTTTTGGGTTTGATCCCATTGTTTGGAAAAGACATTGACCATCCAGGTATGGTAGTTGGACCAATTGCAGCCCAATATGGACACATAGTACATTATGTTGAGCTAGTACTAGTCTTGTTCAAAATCTGTCCGAGAAGTTTTAAGAAAAAGTTTTTTCTTTGCGAATGGCGCATTTTAGGTACTAATTAATGACATATTTTTAACCGACGAAAAAAAAGGAGGAGGTTCTCAATTCGACCGTATATATGTTTTTTTTTTTTTTTTTTTTGTGTATGTTCAGCCCTCACTCCGTCATTTATGAACCGATTTTGATTATTCTTTTTTTGTTCGATAGGGTACACCTCAAGGGTGGTCCCATGTCAAGGAAATCAGGATCTGACAATGGAATCCTGACAAAATTGAGAGAAAACCTCGAAAATTGTGGGCACGTTTAGCGTTTCTGTATGTGTGTTCAGCCCTCACTCCGTCATTTATGAACCGATTTTGATTATTCTTTTTTTGTTAGATAGGGTACACCTCAAGGGTGGTCCCATGTCAAGGAAATCAGGATCTGACAATGGAATCCTGACAAAATTGAGAGAAAACCTCGAAAATTGTGGGCACGTTTAGCGTTTCTGTATGTATGTTCGGCCCTCACTCCGTTATTTATGAACCGATTTTGATGATTCTTTTTTTCTTAGATAGGGTATACCTCAAGGATTATCCCATGTCAAGGATATCAGGATTTGCTCAAGGGATCCTGAAAAAATTGAGAGAGAACCTCGAAAATTGGGCACGAATATTGTTTCTGTTTACTTTTCATAACTGAATCAGGTATTTGCATTTAGGAACCATCACATCATGAAACTGAGCTGATGATGGAAACCATACCTTTCCTAAACAATAGAAGTCAGATATAAAAACTGGTTTTAGTGACAAATACCACTTAATATGCTTTGACGAAAAGACGTCTTTACAATATTGGAGGTAACCTCAACTGGTCAATATCCTGGGAACTTCATGGAAGGATTGTTATATCATCAGCTCAGTGGCAAGAGGAATGATGAAGAATTAGAAATTAGCCTCAGAGTGTTAAAAGATGATGCGAACCACAAAAAATCATGAAATAAAAAACTTTTTAACAAAAAAATTAACCGACGAAAAAGAACTAAAAAGCAAAAAATAAATAAACCTTTTAAGTCTTGAGTAATGAGCTTATTTACCTACATAAAATATCAAATTTTATATAAACTAATTTTGAGTCGGCACCAATTAATAAAATGATTAATTACCTACTTACAGCCCTCTTCATTTGTAAGTACTTATAAAATTTAGATATTTAATAATCAGATTGTTGTTTGGCGCCGACTCAAAATTAGTTTATATAAAATTTGATATTTTATGTAGGTAAATAAGCTCATTACTCAAGACTTAAAAGGTTTATTTATTTTTTGCTTTTTAGTTCTTTTTCGTCGGTTAATTTTTTTGTTAAAAAGTTTTTTTTTTATTATCATCTTTAATTTTATTTATTTTTTTGTTATTGTGACATTAAACATCGATTTAAAATATTATTGAGTTCGTTTAATCGTCATCAAACTTACTTTCGCATTTAGGTATATCTTTTTTATCATTTATTGGCACGCTCACCTAATGGTAAGCGATGATGAGGTCGAAGATGGAGCACGCTTGCCTAGAAGTAACCTATTCATTCTTGACTTAAAGAGTCCCAGGTTGTAGCTATCAGGAAACACACGACTCCGGCAGGGAATTCCACTCCTTAGCTGTACGCACAATGTTTGTGTTCGCAGAACGTTTTGTGCGTGTCGGTGGGATGTCCACCATGTACCGGTGGCGCATCGCCGTACGTCTAGTGGTCCGATGATAGAATGGGCTTGGTGAAATTAAACTATGCAATTCCGTCGCACACTCTCTAAAATGCAACCGATAGAAATAATAAACCGACTAATGGTGAAGAAACCGACACCGAGTAACGCTTTGTTAATTGTCAGCAGAAGGTCCAAGCAATTGATTGTGTGCGAATCAACATCCGGCACCCTCGTTGCCCCCTGTACCAGCTGGGTGAGATTTAACGCTAGCGCTAGCTTTCGGGTCTCTCGTTCAGCATGGTCTGTGCACTGGTACGGGAAAAGCCACTCCTGATGGTGGGCGTTGAAGTCCCTCAGTAATAACTAACACCAATTGGGCAGAAGGGTACCGCTGTTGAGCCGCATCCGCCTTCACTGAGGTGTTGTGTGAGCCTAGTTGTCTCCAAATCACCGCTGTGCGAAAGGTAGATAATTTTATCCAGGCCTGTGTCCACTAGAATCCAAAGCGTTGAGAACCTGGTATAAATAATAAGTCCTTGGACTAGGGATATAACATTTCGTTATATGCTTTTTGACTATTATGTTCTTCAATTTCATTGAAGGAATACACGATACTTACAAAGAAACTATATGGATAGAAAAAAAAATGCAAACTTCGATCCATCTTTTAACACTTTGCTACAAGGCGTAACGCTTTAGAGGTACGAGTATTTTATGAAATTTCCTTTAAAACATACAGAATAAACTTATCAAACGTTTGATTGAACAGATTTTGATTTATTAATACTTTTATGTTATAAAATACGTAGATTTATTTTGGCGCTTCGTTGTTTATTCCGAGCGGCACTCATATTATCACCATCTCGTCTCATCAAGTATTTGCATCACTGTCATTTGTTCAGTAAGTCAGATGGCCGGTGGGCATAGACTAGGTACTATATACAGAGTGTAACGGAAAGGTGTGGTCATATTTTAAGACCTGCATCTCTCCATCGATATGAACAACTTTCTTCAAGAAAACCTGAGGAAACTCTCAATTTTTTTTTTGCCGCCCATACAAATATTGATCAGCTGATGATAACTTTGTATAGAAAGTTCAACTTTTTTTTTGGGTGTTTACTATTTTTTCTTAGAGTTGTTCATATCCATGGGCAGAACCGGTTCTTAAAATATGACCACAACTTTCCGTTACACCCTGTATATGTCGCAGCCATCTGGTTGAATTCGCTATTCAATTGGACGCCTAGGCCGTTTATTATTAAAAAAAAAAATAGTGCCTAAAACGAATGATTGCATTTTAGGTTTGAAATAGATCAAACATCATTATGTCATGTATTAATCTGTCAGTGAATGCAGTAAGGCAGGCAGAAATGAAGTCGCCTTAGATTTGTGAAAAAAATGAGTTTACTAGCTATACCTACTAGCAAAGATACTAGCTTCTGCTTGCGACTTCGTCTCTGCGGATTTCAGAAAAAAAAAAATGCTACTAAAATTACTATAGCAAATAAATTGTTGTTCTAAGTAGTTGTTAGCCTCCAAATTTTACTCCTATAAGATTCTGGTCTCTTGATAGTTTGAGAGTTTTTACTGCTCATGATTCCAGCCACAAAATACTACATAATGATTCTAGTAGATATCTATACATTTATTAAATCTGTAGAAAAGTTGTTTTAGTACATCGAAAATATTTCCAAAAAGAATGGCCAGGGTGTTGAAGGATACCCATTTTCGGCATTTTTGAATTTTTTGTCTGTTCCCCTTTTTCTTTTTTATTCCAACTGCTGGCGGTGGATTCACGTTCTCTTGTTCTGTCGAACACTTCTGAGACTTCACCCGTGAACCTCCCGCCAAATTCAGTTGCAGTTTACATTGGCAAATATTTGCCAACCTTAATAAATTGTATAAAATCAACCTCGTTAATTGGGTAAGTGTTGAATCAGCATACAAATAGCTTTGTGCAGTCTGTGTTCCTAATTTTATATAAAAATTCTTTCCAGAACATCTTTTTCCTATGTCTTTTCTTTACATTGTAAAATCAAGGTTTATAACCTACAACAAAACTATTGTATTGTTGTAATCACGCCTTCCGCGTGGTTAACTTTATAAGGCCTTTGCTATGCGCATCTTGTCTTGTGCGTACCATGCTGCTACGCTCAAATGTGCATGTCGTCGTGGTTTTTCACCTCACCTTTGTAAGCTCCGTCTGATTTTGACAACCACACTTATTGGCGCAGGTACAGCCGCTTTGCTCAGGCCTGAGTGTCAGAATCAGCGGAGAAGTTCAACAGCCATCTTTATGACACGCTGGACAATATTTTCCAGGGTCCCAGATTCGGAGTCCCAGATCCGGAGTCCCAGATTCCGAGCCTCAGTTCCAGACTCCCAGATCCGGAGGGAAAAATTGGAGCCCTACGCTCCGTGCACCACTTACATCGTCCCCTATCGCGGCCATCCCGCCGCAGAACCTCGTGCCGTCGGCACGCACTACGCCGAGTGCTTATTTGCCCGCGTGGTTTCTGCTGGCCGTCTCCGAGCCGGCACGATCACCTGCCGGCCGTCGCCTCCCGGCTCCTGACGATCTACGAGTCGGCGGCTCGCTCCACGCCGGGTATCCATTACCCGCGTGGCCTCTGCAAGCCGTCTCCGAGCCGGCACGATCACCTGCCGGCCGTCGCCTCCCGGCCCCTGACGATCTACGAGTCGGCGGCTAACTCCACACCGGGTATCCATTACCCGCGTGGCCTCTGCAAGCCGTCTCCGAGCCGGCACGACCACCTGCCGGCCGTCGCCTCCCGGCCCCTGACGATCTACGAGTCGGCGGCTCGCTCCACGCCGGGTTTTCATCTCCGAGTCTCCGAGTCGGCTGTCGACCCTACGAGCCGGCGCTACCACCTGCCGGCCAACATCTCCGGGGCGAACACAACGTGGCTCCCCCGAGTCATCCGTCACCAGGCAGAGCCAGGGCAGTACCGTGCTATCTCCCAGGGAGTGCGATATCTGTGACTGCAAACCTTCCCACGCCCTTTTCTGTGTACAATATATTTTTTTTTATGTTGACCGAGGTATGTGTTGTCATTTTTTACTTCCCACGTAGCCTCCTTACGTCACAATGGGGAGGCAAAACTAATTGGCCCGGGGCGCCAAATCTTCAAATACGCTTCTGCTTAAAGTTGTGCTCCAGGGTAAACCCTGGGTAAGATAGGTATACCACGTCTGACGGACATCCGATCTGCGTCTCCGAAAGGAACAAGAGCTGCCCTAGGTGGTGGTGGACTGCGGCGAGATTTGAGCGTAGACTTCGTATGTTAGAAAGGTGTACTTTGAGAGAGAGGGAGTGCTGCCGCTGTACAATATCTAATATTAGGATGACTACCTAACTATTATAATAAATGCGAAAGTAAGTTTGTTTGTTTGTTACCTACCTCTTCACACCTAAATCACTCAACCGATCATTATGAAATTTTGGAAATACATTGTCAGGGGTACGGTTAAGTTGTAATTTGTTTGAAAGAGACCACGGCGCTGGAACGCACAGGCAACGAAGGAACATGGGTGGGATTATATCAGTACAAGCTGTAGCACACGCTCCGATTTGGTTTGAACGGAGTTGTTACACTTCCGCTTGGTTTTCATACCTGATCGTCTGTAGAGTAGTCCTGCGAACATAATTATTGTTAATTGTGTCCACCTCCTTCCGCTCAGATATGGTTTGCTCCGTACCGAATCCGGACGTGTGGTCGCGAACGCCAAGAAGGGCGGCCATTTTTAGGGTTCCGAAAGTCCGAATGAAAAAACGGAACCCTTAATAGCAACGGTTGGCAATAGGCGGACCGCGAAGAGTCGAAACTTGGACCACAATTATTGTTAAATAACTAACTTGCTATTCAATTTAAATAATATTTTCATATAACTGCCACGTTAAATCTAATTTGATTACTTTACTTATTTTAGCTTTAGTAGGTAGACACATAGCTGTTGCAGTTGCTATGCTGCGCCGTGCTGTGTGGTGGCAGTGCATTAGGCCGGGACTCCACCAAAGCGGAGACGAGACGAGCGGAGAGGAGATGTTTTTTAAGCAACCAATAGAATTGTGTTATTAACACATCTCCTCTCCGCTCAGCTTCAGTGGAGATCGCCTGTGCGGAGATGTGTACTATTTGTATGGCGCGATGGAAGCGGAGATGTGAGCTGTGCGCGGACGACGCGCAGTGGAGACGTGAGATGTGAGCGGCGTGCAGATAGCGATGTCACCCTCCCCTCTCTCGCCCGCTATATATCGTCTACCTTTCGTGTCAGAATGCGTACTGAGGACTCAACACCTCGCACCCGAGCTGAAAAACATCTCTTCTCGCACAGCACACAGCACACCGCACACATCTCCGCTTTGGTGGAGTCCCCCGAGTTGAAAAACATCTCTTCTCGCACAGCACACAGCACACCACACACATCTCCGCTTTGGTGGAGTCCCGGCCTTAAAATGCGTTGGAGTGCGGGGTGCTGGCGGAAGGGGGTGGACCAGCGGGCGCAGTGGCCAAATCCAATTCTGAAAATTCTAATTTTGTAACACACCAGCATGTAAAAAATGCGCGATGCTTTGGGCCTCTTTACAGCGATTACGCTGCACTACCTATTGTGTTTTATATTAATTATCTTGTACATAAAATTATTCAAATTAAAAAATTTCAACTGGAAAGTATTGTTTGTTTTGGACCTCGATAAAAAATTTTCCGCAGTATCCGGACCCCACTTAAAATTACTTGCCGACCTCTCTGTCTTATAGGATCACTCGTGTGTCTGTCTGTGTCTGTCACAGCCAATTTGCTCCGAATCCGCTGGGCCGATAGAGTTAAAGTTAAGTTTAGATGGTGTACTACATGAATATCTGTGACTTAAACATGAACGTGTACCCTAATTAAATTATTTTGGAATATGTACGCACTTTTAGGGTGAAAATCGGAAAATTAAAAAACAAAGTTTTTCAAACTGCACCGTGCGCTATATCAAATGATGCACATTGTGAGGGTCTCGAACGTATTTTTTTCATAATTTTTAAATATTTAGTTTTAACCCTTTGCGCGTGAGTCCGACTCGTTCTTGGCCGGTTTTATTCAAACTACCAAGTATTGCCAGCAAAAGGCAAAAGGCCTCCCCCATAGTCTCACTCTTCCCATAGCCTTGTAATACGAATATATATATATAATATATAACGGTAGGTAATAACTATGTATGTACATATTTACCCTTCTCCATTGTGTTTACTCAGAATTTTTTATTTTTATTTAGTCGTAATAACTAAACAATTGCTGGAAATCAATTATGAATGGCTTCCACAAAGCGGTGAGGGTGTGTTGTGTAATAAGAATACATTCTTTTTAATTACGCCAGCACGGGTTTAATGATACAGCGAGAGAAATAAAAACATAATTAGATATTAATTGTGACACAATAATAACACCAACATAGGTTTATTATTTTTGTTAAGAGTAAACGCACACTTGAAATAAAGCACCGTTTTATTTTTTCGTACGATTTTGGCAATTCTTTTTCATTCATATTTTTCAACACACTTTAAAAAAAGTGGACATCCTAGTTGGCCCAAGTACGATGAGTATCTATACCAGTGGCCAAGTAAGAGGTTTCTATCCACCTTTCTGGGCTCCATCATCACAACCTTGGTATCAACTACAATAAACCCATCAGGACTATTCAAATGAGCTCAAACACGTTGAGCATACTAGTTGGAGGAGATGAAATAGTTATTTGTTAAGCAAGGCTGCAAAGTTGTTTTTTGGCGCGAGTACTTCTATTCGTACATCGATGCCCGCACAGAACAAATTTGTATGGCCTACAGATAGTTGTTTCGGGTCTTGGTGTCTTATGTATTTACATGTTTATGAATGCACCTATAATACAGGAGTAGTTCCTATTGTGGGGCAACTTTTTTTTAAGTTTTTTTTTCTTTCACCCTGATCGATTTTCGTAGGTGCCGCTTGCCGACCAGAGGGGGTTGCGCCCAACCAGCCCTATATATATACATTTTTTTCTATTTGTATGCACACGTTTGACCGCTATCTCACCTGATGGTAAGCGATGATGGGGTCGAAGATGGAGCACGCTTGCTTATAAGTAACCTTTTCACTCTTGACTTAAAGACTCTCAGGAAGTAGCTATCAGGAAACTCCGGCGACTCCGGCAGGGAATTCCACTCCCTAGCTGTACGCACAATGAATGTGTTTTCAAAACATTTTGTGCGTGTGGCTGGGATGTCCTCCATGTACCTACCAGTTGCGCATCGCCGTACGTTTTGTGGTCCGATGATGGAACGGGTTTGGCGGAATTAAATTATCCATATTCCTTATATTGTAAATATCGGGTTGGCCATGTCCTGGAATATAACTTAGGCCACTTTTTATCCCTGGAATATGTTCCCTCGGTATAGTTTTCGACTTTATGCCGCTTTCGGTGAGGATGGATGACGAAGGCTTTTCCTTGGTACCAACAAGGAAATCATAAAAAAGACATGCACCGCCATTCAAGTAAAAACACGGCTGATACTGAAATCCGTGGATCCACGACAGATACCAACTACCAACCAAAATCCATGTACTCGTGGTCACCGTAGGCATTGGTAGAGTAGGCGTGTCGGAGCATCTCGGTATGCTCTCTTGGTATGCTCCATGCTCTGACACAGCCCGACAAAACCCTCTCTTTGGTCTTTGGTCTTTGGTGTCATCTTAACCCGCCAACGAATCACCAAAGAGTAACGAAACGTTTTTTGCGATGATGCTCGTATATGCTTATCAGAAACAAGGCAGGCAAGATCTACAAGACACGTACAAAGGCTTCACACCGCGGCGATGAAGATGTTGAGGTGGTCCGGAGGTGTAACGAGGCTAGACAAAGTACCTACGAAACGAGCATATCCGTGGGAGTTTCAAAGTCGCCCCTATATGAGAAAGAATAAGAGAGCCGGCTAAGATGGTCTGGTCATGTGATGCGAAGAGACGAGGATCAACAGACCATGTAGTGAAAAATTAAGCGTTGCAACTGCCTGAACAGAAGAGACGTAGAGGACGACCTCCTGCTACGTGGTGGACCAGCATGACAAAACTCAGAGGAAGAGCTGCTTGACCCGTCAACACAGGACAGATAGTTCTGGTGCCACAAAAGTAGGAGAGCCGACACAACATACAATGGAAAAGAGCTAGGAAGAAGAGAAGATGATAAAAGTTATTTGTTTTTTTTTTTTACATTATTTGCAATTGCGACTTAGGAACAGACGCAGCATGTGCGCTGATTCTTATGCAAAGTAAAAGCATTAATTATTTTCATAAGGGTTGTATTCTTTCTCACGAGGTTGTGTAATTAAGAAAATTAATCCCCACCGCTAGGGTGCGGTGTCTCGAACTCGATATGAAACAATAGGAAATCACTATCCGAGGCAGAATGGCGTCTTTGCTACGAAATCGCTTTAAAAGAAAAGCAAACCAAAAGACTAATGAGCGAGTAAGCAGGATTTATTTAATTTAAATTAAGTAGAATGTGCATTTGCTTACTAATATCTGCAATAAACGGGTTCATTGCATCATTATCATCCCACTATCTTACTAATATTATAACAATACACTAATAATTAAAAAATAACTTTAATTTCTGAAGTCGGTGTTCGTATTTTGTTTCTTCGTTATTTGACACCGACTTCCGAAATTAAAGTTATTTTTTAATTTTTAGTGTATATTAATATATAAGGGAATTAGAAATTCCACCAGGCGAAACCGCTGACAGACAAATAATGCAGCAAAGCAATCCGCGCTAGCTAAAAGTAAAAGTTTTGTTTAATGAAAAGGATTTTGCTTCACTATAAGCTTTTCTCTGCGAGACATTCTAATAAATCTCTGATTTCGTAAAATAACATTACTAAAGTTACCCATTGGCGAACAAAACTCATCGCTTTAATTGCTTTTAGAGATAATTGAAATAAAACAGATTTAAAAAAAAAATCCACGTCCAGAGTCCTGTAATGTACAGTCTTATGTCGTAAGGTTTACGGCAAGAGCGAGTATGACGAGTCGTATGCGCCGACGAAGAAGGTGCTGGGATGGGTGGCCATCCGCATGACGCATAACATCTCCGAGGAAACTACGTAAGTATTTTCCTATTATACTTAAATTTGTACTACTTACCTACTACCCATACCACCTCTGCTAGGATTTAGAAACGCTAACACAACGCAACTTGAATACCTATTCAATCCTGACATGATCCCCTCTATCATTAATTAGGTATGTCAAACATGGTAAAAGCGGAGGCCTCTTACCTTTAGGCACCTAACGTGGCCAACGAACTAGTATTCTTCAGCCTAACAACTAAACTGAACCAGTAATTTACCTGCGTAGGTATGGTACCTAATTTTGCGTGTAATTTCACGGCAAGACTGAACTGTGACTGAACTTAGACGTATGTTAGGTACCAAGTCTACCTACCTTTTTGATGTCTTAAGAAATATAAGATTCGTATCATATTTGTGCGTGTTTCGACGCAAGCAAATGGTGGGACATGTTCTACTGGTTCGAGCTGATGAACTTGATCCTGGCGGGACCTTCGGAGCTGGTCAGCATGGTGACGACGGCGTACGAGGCGCAGACCTTCAGGGACTCCATCAAGGTGTTCCGCATGATGCCCTGCTTCGGTTGCGTCGTGTTATGTGCGTGCTTTCACTTCTTTTTTTTTCGCTCGTTACACCCTGTAGCATTATACTAATATAATCTTTATCTTTTCTTATTTTTCACACCACCTGCTCGATTACCTAAGGGGTGTGTTGGTTAAAGGAGTATTTGCCTTAGGCAAGTTTGAATACTTCACTGCATTGAAGATTGTATGTAGTATCAACTCCCTCGCTTCGCTCGATTAAATTTTTAAAAATCTCTGGACTCGGAATCCTTCCGGTACTGTCAGGATTCAATCTGACATAAGTAACATAAAACACTGTTTCATCCCCCCGATGCATAAATCTACTTTTTGTTTACTCAAGGGCCTTCCTCCGTAGCAGCCATTTTCTTCGACCACATTCTTGTTTAAAGCTAATACTATCTTTTAACGCAGCAATTTTCAAGTCCATCAACATGGTGATCCACCGTCCTGTGTTCGAGAACCTGGCGAACGAGTTGCGAGACATGTGGCCTGAAGGAGAGGTCACCGATGAGGAGCATCAGATCATCAAGGGAGCGCTCAAGCAGCTCAACTTGATTGTTAAAGGTTTGTGGTGATACTTATCTTTGATTGAACTGAGATACTCCCATCAATTTTAACTCCATGGTTGCTGGTTGCAAAGCTGGCCTAAATACTCTATAGGTTTCCAGTTTTTCATCGCAGAGTTGGTAGGTAGGTACAGAAACTCGAGACGTCTTGTCTTACCGTCAGTGAGCCGGTTGATATATAGCACATAATATACTACATGTATAGAAACGGCTGTATATGTTACGCCAAGTCAAGAAAATTGCAAATGTCTCGGGAGCCAACTGAAGCAGAGACGCACAAAACCGGGTTGCATTGAAAAAAGGAAAGGAGGCCACTACCCAGTAGTGAGTTATTCCCCGCTGATATGATGATGATGAAAGTAAGTTACTGGAATACCGCTAACGACCGTCACTCCCTTGTTCCTCCCCAGGCTACTACTGGTGCAACAACGCCCTCTTGATCAGTTTCCTCTCGCCGCCGTACTTCATTACCATCGCGCGCTACTGCGGGTACGACTCGCCCATGGGCCTGCACTTCTTATACTGGCTGCCTTTCGACCCTTACCAACCCATATACTACGAGATCACGCTCGTAGTGCAGACCTGGCATGGTAAGTATTTTTTTAAGGAACCCATTGCCTTAAATAAATAACGAAATTACATAATTATAAATTTTCATCTCCTGTTAAACCCCTTTAAACAATTTTCAGAAATCCTTCATTATATTAAGAGATAATTTTTTTGCCATTGAACAAATTAATGAATTTAAGAATTTTATAAACTAGAAGAGACCCAATTTCAATTTCGACCAGTGCACTAGTAACGTCCTGTCCCGTCGGCGTATTTTCTGGTGGTCGCGACTGTTGATTCTGGCTTACAGAAGTTACAGTGGTTTGGGAATAGCGTGGCGGGCTTGTTCCAAATAAAAAAAAGTAGTAACGTCCTGAAAAATAACCAGCCCAATCAAACGAAACCACGGATCTCCTTCCTTAACCATCAAGAGGCTAGACAAAGCGACATCCTACAGCGATACGATTGTCAAAAAAATCATAATTTTTGGGAGCGACTTGCACCACCAAAATTTCACAAGGAAAATCCCTCATTTTGAAGTTTCCACAGTCGTTATAACTCTTATAAAGTCAATTGTCTCAGCGCATCTAGTACAGCATCGAGTATTTGGTTGTCAGCGCTAGTGGTAATCTGGTGCAACGTGGCGTGGGACATGTTGTTCTGCCTGTTCCTGTGCCACATCACCACGCAATTCGACCTGCTCTCGCGGCGGGTGCGGCGCCTGTTCTACGTCACAATCGACCAGCAGCTCGTCAGGTCTTATCCGATGGGTTAGTACTGCATTTAACATAACATCTCACGTGTATCCCGGGCAGACGTAGGGACATAGAACTCTCACAATTTACCATGTAAAAAATTCTATGTAATAGGTACCTTGTTTGCAGAATGTATGGGGACAAAAAGGTCTGACGGTAACCGTTTACCAGAAGGGGTAATATTGAAAGGCCTCCGACAAAGTGCCGAAGAGCCGACGACCTGGTGAAGGTCGCAGGAACCCGCTGGATGCGAGAATCACAGGACCGGTCAACGTGGCAAAGCTTGGGGAAGGCCTATATCCAGTAGTGGACATATTTTGGACGAAATGATGATGAATATTCAACCCATTGTCATTGAAAGAGCACTAATGCATTTCCTGGGCTGCTACAGAGAATTTCCCATTGAAATATTAGCTTTCTATGTTATGCTTCTACTTCTATAGTCGACTTCTCGGTGTTAGTAATTAGACTGTGTCTCCACAGCTGCAGTCAGCGAGGAGATGCTCCGGACTGAGGGCGAGAGAGTGAAGTCTATTAGCAACAACTATTGGGAGACCAGGCAGCAGACGCAGATCACAGAGATTGTGTTAAGACATCATGCGTTGATCAGGTCGACTATGTGTAATACTTAGCTATCTTTAATTGAGCGATTTTATTTACCAGTTGTAAAATGGTATATAGTCTAACTAAAGTAAACACTGTAGACTTATACCATTTTACAACTGTTAAACTATATACCATTCCAATATATAAATGCCAAGTCCATCAGTTGTTTTTTTTTTAATACTTACTTAATATGTTAGGAACTATGTTCTTACCCTGATTTAAATGGGTATGTTTGTGCCATGCCGAATTACTGCACGCGAACAAATCGATATACGAGTACCTACTTAGTTCACAAACATGAGGTGTTCCGATACGGGCTAAAAACAAATGCCAATCGACGTGACATCCTGCTTTATGACAATAGGGAAACAGATTGTTATGGTGCTTGCACACGGTGCGTGTAGCTTGCGCATGTTGAGGCACTTACCTACTCCGTGGAAAGGTGGTGAGCGGATCCAGCGACTCGAGCATGTACCAGCGCGAGTTACCCGCACAAGTTTGAGCGTTGACCAAACAAACAAATTGTGCATACCTCTGCTAGCCCGCGCGTGCTTGCTTCAGCTACTTGCACCGTGTACAAGCAGAAGCGATTATTAACTTATGCTGTACGTGTATACTGCTCGCGCAAATGACCCGCGCCTTTACTTGTACCAGTTACATGCACCGTGTGCAAGCACCATTACTTTGCTTCATCGAGAAAAGAGTCGCTTCCACGTCAGAGGTGCGACAGGTGCTTCAGGAATCATTGAGATGAAATTTATAGATCATATCAATGTCAGGAATATACCTAGGTACTAGCGATTTGAAAAAGCAATTTATCCTGTACCTATCGCAGGTTGACCGGCGACGTGGAGAAGATGTTCAGTCTGGCGCTACTGATCAACTTCATGAATAGCTCCATCATCATCTGCTTCTGTGGGTTTTGTTGCGTGGTTAGTAATTTGAACATTCATAAATACTTTACATTCGGAGTTTCTTCTTTATCTTATTATTATATATATTATTATATTATATACTTATTATTATTATATAGGTATATATATTCTTTATCTTATTTATAGTGTAACTTTGAAGTCGATGGAAATCTTCCTGCGAACGGCGAGTAATGGGTAGCTCGCCGTCCGATCAGCACCAGGCCCGTGAGTCAACGACGCGTAGTGTTCAACGCGCGCCTCAAAGAACATCTCTTTGAGGCGCGCGTGGAACACACACACAGCCACCACTGACGGGCCCATCATGGCCGATGCCTGTATGCCAAGGGGTAGCGGATAAATCCGTAACAGAGTTACCGCTCCGCTGGGCACTCAGGCAAGGAATGAACAGGGGAGGGTTTTAGTCAATAAAAGTCTGACACGCCCTCTCGCTCCACCCAGAGCAGGAGAAGTCATAGAAAATTTTCCAACCCCAACAAAAAAAAAATGGAGTCGGGATGGAATGTGATCAACTCGTAACTATGAACCGAACAGATCTTCATTCATTTTTTCGTTCACGATTTCAGTGAGGTTTCCATCCACACCACTCTCACCAAAGACAGTCACTGCATCAGGTTTAACTGGAAGCCGAACCTAACATAGTCGATATAAGGATAGGCAGACTGATTGAGTGTAGTTCTCTAGTTAGTAAAAGTTGTTCTATTCAAGTGTAGGTAGGTATAAGCCCTCTAAAATATTGTGTATACTTAGAACAGAATAGTATAACGAAAAAACTTTATTGTACACCAAAAAAAAGTTATATAGGTACACAACTTTAGGTATACACAAACATAAATCTATAGGTACAATGCGTACAATGGCTACTACTGGCTGTTACTTGTATTAAAAGTCAGCCCGTTTATTAAACTGCATTTGTTTCTCAGTTGATCGAGGAATGGAACGAGGTGGCGTATAAGTCGTTCTTAGTGACTGCGCTCACCCAGACTTGGCTGCTATGCTGGTACGGACAGAAGCTCATCGATTCTGTAAGTTTTAGAACCTTTCTTCTTTTAAAATCGGTCCACAAATGACAGAGAAATCGGTGGACATACATAAAAAAAAATTACATATAGTCGAACATAGAATCTCCTTCTTTTTCGAAGTCGGTTAATAAAAATACCTGCAATGTAATGTACCAGCACTTTAGCCAGCGACTTCAACGACGCTCTATTCCCTACTAATGGCCGGACTTTTTAAAATGCATATGGGATATATGCATTTCAAAAAGTCCGGCCGTCCGGCCTCATTTATGGAAAGGGGTTTATGAATCAGTCATTTTTTTTGTGACAAGTTCGCTACCAAATGTAGTCCATTGCCTACCATACTACTCCCAGTCATTCATTACAAGTTCTGAAAACTGTGATTGTAACAATGGCGACCACCAAGAAAGCACCGATTCAACTGAATCACTCAGTGAGTGATTATGTTTTTAGGTTATTTCATCATCAGCCTTTTAATCTCCCCACTGCTAGGGCACAGGCCTCCTCTCTGTGAGAGAGTGTGGGCCGTAATCCACCACGCGGGCCCAATGCGGATTGGTGGTTGTCACATATCTTCGAATTTTTGGTTCTAGGACATGCCGGTTTCCTCACGATGTTTTCCTTCACCGTTTTGAGAGCAGTGGTAATGAAATAATTTACACATAGTAAAGCGCCTGCCTGGGTTTGAACTTACGACCTACAGCTTGTAAGTCGCGGCCAATACCACTGGGCCACCACTGCTCTAGCGGCCTCTGCTCTTTTAGGTTATTTATTGATATTTATTTATTTTTTGTGACAGAGTAAACGACTAGCGGACGCCCTTTACGACAGCGGCTGGTACAACGGCTCCAAGAGGGCCAAGAGTGCCGTGCTGATCATGCTTCACAGGTATATCTACTTCTTTATAGGTACTGAATTGTTTTTAATTTCACTTTTACATAACTTCTCTGCTTTAGTGCCGGTAAACATTACTCAATCTGTACAAAATCAGTCGCTAGTATAGTTCGATTCATCGTGAAGTTCGCGTTTCGGGGCGCAGTACCCTACCCCTTAACCCCGCTGTAGGTACCATGAATTTGTTACTGTGCAGAGACTCGCGGATTAGGGCATTTGACTCCTGCCCAGGGGTCGTGGATAAATTCCGAACAGAGCTACCGCGCCCCTGGGCAGTCAGGGCAGGGAAGGAACAGGGGTGGGTTTGTCAGTAAAAGTCTTGACACGCCCTCCCGCTCCACCCAGAGCGGGAGAAGTCTAGGATGATTTCACACCCCCACAAAAAAAGGGTACTTGATTCGATTGTTTTTATTATTTATATCAAAAAGTTACTTTATCCAAAATAAAAAATCGAAAGAATTTTTCAAATCCGATAAAAATTAAGCAAGTTAGAAATCTTTCAAATCTTGTGGAAGGGGAAACTGTCAAAGTAACCGAAAAAGGATGCACGCACATAAGTATGACGTCACCGCAATTAGGTTACGCGCGTACAAAAGAGATAGCGAGATGTCCCCACCACACTCCCACTCTTCCTTATGCCAGTATTTGAAATGCTAATTTCTGCTTCATATAATAACAATTTTTGATGCTCTTTTCAGAAAAAGATTTATTTTTAGTGATATTTGCTGTACCCATCATATAAATTATTGTACAAAAATAAACACAGGAGAAAACCATAGTCTAACCTGTAGCATTGAATTTTGCCACTTTACGCATTTTTTAAATTTGCTATTTCAGAGCTCAAAAAGGGGTTTACGTGACGACACATGGGTTTTCAGTAATTTCACTGGCCAGTTACAGTACTGTAAGTGTTGATATTTTACAAACCCTACTTCCAATTGAGTTTGAGGGATATTTAGACCGTTCCTTAATAATTTTTTTTCTTTACAGATAATAAAGACGGCATGGTCTTACTTCACATTGCTTCTCAACTTTTTCAAAGAAAAAAGTTTAGAATGATATACTAATAAGGATATCAGCAATAACTTTAGCACTGCTTGCTAGGAGCCTGATATTAGAAGCTCCAATAATTAGTTTTAGTAGTAGTACACTAGTATTATATTATCTGTGGTAGTACCTAGGTAATAAAAATATGAAAAACAAAAAAATCTTTTATTTTTACCCGACTGCGCGACGCAAGGGAGGGTAATGTGTTTATCAGCCTATGTTGTATATAATATGTATGTATGTTTGTTCCTTTGTGGCACTATAGAGACCAAACGCGTTGGCCGATTTTAATAATTCTTACGTCAATTGATTCGTCTTAACCTTGCGAGTGCTACTAAAGACATGACAGTAATCAAAATTCAATATGGCGATAACCAGACGTCATATTGTGAAAAAAAAAATGGAAGTCGACGAACTGTATTGAGTGGGGTATCAAAACAAAGGGTTCGAGGAGGGGATTCCAAAAATATAAGTCACTTTTCAAGCAGTCTGCAGTTGGTGACCTTAAATCAAAAAACTTTTTTACAAAAAAAAACAACCGACTTCCAAAAAAAAAATACAAACACCGACTTCCGAAATTAAAGTTATTTTTTAATTTTTGGTGTATTTTTTAAATTTTTAGTGTATTTTTTTTTTGGAAGTCGGTTGTTTTTTTTGTAAAAAAGTTTTTTATTTTTCGCTTTTTAGTTGTTATACCCCAGAACTAAAAACCCCAATAACATGGAACGTGGCATTTAAACATTTGGAGAACACCAAAACGTCATCGAGATATGCGTATTTTTCGTTTTTGTTCAGTTTTTTAAAAAAGCGCTAAAGCAATTTCGATAAAATTTATATGGGACCACCTCGGGAGTATATTCTTTCAGATAAAAAAATAATTTTGAAAATCGGTCCACAACTAACGGAGAAATGCGCGGACATACATAAAAAAAAACATACATACGGTCGAACATAGAACCTCCTCCTTTTCCGAAAGTCGGTTAAAAAACAACTGCATCAGACTGCTTGAAAAGTGACTTGTTTGGAACTTTTTAGTTGTTTTTAGTCGGATTTTTTGAATATATTCATTTTTTTATATATAGAATGTATCATTGCATGTAGATAATAATTATATAAGACAGTAACAGGTACATAGCAGAGCACCCCATTCTAAGACCAGTCAAAAAGGTCTCAATTTCTCTTAGAATTTACAAGGGACATCACATCAGTTTCTGCAAGTCGCAGATCCGCCCATATCTTCGACCACATGATCGCTTACCATCACGTGAGATAGTGGTAAAACGCGAGACTATTAATGATAAAAAAATAGACATTATACTAGCTTGGTAATATGGAAGGTTGCAGTCAATCACTACATATTATAAAAACAAAGTCCGTTTTTTTGTCTGTTCGCGATAAACTCAGGGTGATGCATGAGCTTAATTTGCTGTCATATGGGCTCCGTATGAGGCCAAGTACCTACTCGATAATACTGGAACGCGTACAGAACAAGTTCACGCGCCACTTGTACAAGAAACTATATGGGGTATATCCGTTTTACCCGTTATGTGCTCGGTATGGTCGGGTACAACCAACTAAGGGTACGACGGGAATTCACACTTGTTTCTTATCTGGTTAGGTTACTTCGTGGCATTGATCATAACCCAGGAGTGCTGCAGCGCCTGAGTTTGTGTGCACCGGAACGCTATGTGTGGAAGCGGCGCCGCCCGCCGCTGCTGGCCGTGCCGACAGCCAGAACCAACCTTCTCGCCAAAACACCATTGACCCGCGCAATTCGGGTTATTAACGATCTTCACGTCAGGATCGATGTATTTACATGCCATTTGAGTGAATTTGCAAAGTTATTGTTGTTTATGTTATACAGTGTAGATTAGAGTAGGCTTTATGTTGTTGTTTTTATATTTTAAATATTGTGATTTTATATTTAGGGAACTTAGTATAGAAGTTATTATTAGATGTTATTATAAGTACCTACTACCAGTTTTTTTTTTACGTTTTTCATAGCTTTATATTGTAAATAAGTTAATTTTAAGACCGGGCTATCGCATTAGGTATAAACCTGTCAGATAGTTGTAAGGGAGATTTTAATAAATAAATAAATAAAATTTGTACCCGTGCGAAGCTGGGGCGGGTCGCTAGTTTATGACATTTCTCGTTTACTTTGCAGTGACTGGTCACTGGCTCGTTACTCTTTTTCGAGTCGATAAGTACTCACCAATTGCTTGAGTCAATTAGTAGATAGGTACAGACACCCACACAATCAAATTGGACAGCATAAATAAAACACAGGCGTTAGATTTGCATCTTATTTTATTGATTTGTCCTTCCAGAAGTAGTTTTTTCGCTTATGTTCGGACTTACAAGGATTATTTTTTTCTTGGGCTACTTACAGTACATTACAACGTTTTATAAAGAAATCACAATGTGTTTGCGAGCGCCGCCGCCGCCGCGCCACCCATACACTCGCTCAAAGTAAATTTAATCAGTCGTTTTTTACACATAACTCGAAAACATTTACAAAAACACCACGCGCTGCTCTAATCTCGCCTCAAGAAATTATTAACTTCGGGTGAGATTATTTATACAATTGGATAAGGGAAGTCAGAAAACTGACAGTTACTGGGAATATAACAGCAAACCGGTACGTATGGGCGTGTAGACGGGTCCCCGCGTAGACACAAACCGGTACGTATGGGCGTGTAGACGGGTCCCCGCGTAGACACAAACCGGTACGTATGGGCGTGTAGACGGGTCCCCGCGTAGACACAAACCGGTACGTATGGGCGTGTAGACGGGTCCCCGCGTAGACACAAACCGGTACGTATGGGCGTGTAGACGGGTCCCCGCGTAGACACAAACCGGTACGTATGGGCGTGTAGACGGGTCCCCGCGTAGACACAAACCGGTACGTATGGGCGTGTAGACGGGTCCCCGCGTAGACACAAACCGGTACGTATGGGCGTGTAGACGGGTCCCCGCGTAGACACAAACCGGTACGTATGGGCGTGTAGACGGGTCCCCGCGTAGACACAAACCGGTACGTATGGGCGTGTAGACGGGTCCCCGCGTAGACACAAACCGGTACGTATGGGCGTGTAGACGGGTCCCCGCGTAGACACAAACCGGTACGTATGGGCGTGTAGACGGGTGGGGCGTAGAGTGCGCGATAGAGCGGCGCGTGCGCAGTAGCACAAAGTAAAGCGCGCACTCGGGCGCGGCGGCGGCGGCGCTCCTTCCTCTCCCACTATATTTATATCGATCGGTCACACGAGACCCTCCTAACTAAAAAACCAAATCAAATCTCTAATTCAACTCTTAGCTAACCTGTATAATTACAAATGCATATACATAATAACCATACATTTTACATATGTATATAATTTATATTACTTACGCTACTCCGTTAACGTTAACACTATATGTATAATAAGATGTAGACAGTTCCCGAGTCGAATATAGTTTCGATTTCAAAAGCTCGGAGACCGTTCCGGACTTCGCTGTGGCGGGCCGATATACACAAAGTTTACATTAAACGAACGACACAATGATATTTACAATACGAAATTAACAAATGATAAATTGAACTACGCGTAGTCTAACCTAATGGATGAGGCGACAGCGAAATCCGAAGCGAAGCAATAAAAAATGTTAACTAAAAGTGGCGCGCACTCACGTCGACAGCTTAATTAACGAGGAATCTTCAAAATGCATCCGGGGCAAGTGTCGATCAAGTCGCGCGTCTATTCACAAATGTACAGTTCCTAAGTGTAGCTAATATTGGACGAAGTCGCGCGGATTCCTAGCCTATGTGCGGAGTCCCCTCGGACTCCTCGGAGTGGCTGTGGAAGACTGGATAACCGTTACTCTTATTTATTTAAATCGTTTACATCACCGAAACGTTCGTAATTCTGCCACTTAACAATAGTGAGGTACTGTGTCACTCAGCGGCAGTGCTACTAATCACGTCATGTTCCACTACATTAAGACGAGGAAATAATAGAAACAGTTGAATAACTAAATAAATAACAATTCATAATCGTATTCTCACTAATCGACAGCGTAATGTTCATAAGCGTATCGTGGCTCGCGCGGCCGAGCTGCCCGGTCACTGTCGGTGCGCATCGCTTGCTACCGGACACTTAAAGCCTTCCCACAACACATGAACGGTATTTAATCCCTGCATTACAAAACAACATATAAATATACAATTTTAGTACCATCGTCTATACTTAACACAAATAGATCCAATAGGTCAGCAGACACATAACCGAGATCACACGAAATGCACCCTTAACATGTCGTTACTTGCTTAATAGTTTATTTCAATGTCTTTTGTACACCGCTGTTTCCGTTATCTGTTGGATACACGTCACTACTGTCACTTTGTCAAGAAAACCTCGAACTTATTTACATAGTCTGCTAAGGTGTGTATATGAAAGTAACACGTCAAAATAACTCAAGATCTACACACGTGTATCCTGGAGGGTAATGTTCTCTAGCGTGCACGTACACTGTGAGTTGGGGCACTAGTTTATCTTCTTTCTGCATGTTTTATCTTCTTTCTGCATGTTTTATCTTCTTTCTGCATGTTTTCGTCCAGTTTTTTCCTCCCACCCTGTTTTTCTGGCTTCCAGTCTGCTTTTATGGTTCTGGTGTTATATTTCTCAGTTTTAAGCTGACTTTTCACTGTTATGCTTTTCATTTGAAGCCAGGTTCTGATGATCTTCGAAGCTCCATTTTGACGCCAGGTCTTGTAACTTGAACCATCTCTGATGCTCCTTTTCGAAAAGCTGATTCTCAGGCGATGATTGACTACATTTTAATAGAGTGAAATGATGTTTTATGACAGCGTCGATCGCCGAAGCTTAAATAGCCAGAAGCATTGCTGTTTTAAGCTGGAACGTCACCACCCGAGCTTGATCTTCAAATCGTGGGTCTTCATCATCACCAGCCAGGTCCTCTTCAACCCGATGCCATAAACTCAGTCGCGGGCTAGTGTGGCGTGTGGTGCGTCACGGGTCCCCCGCGACAGATAACGGAGCAGCGGCCGTGCTAGCCGGTGGGGTGCGGGCGCGCGGCGCCGGCGCGTCAGTCCTCGTCCGACAGCGGCTCGTACTGCGCCGACATCAGCGGCGCCGGCTCCGGCGGCGGCGGCGGGCACGGCGTCGACACCGCGTTCGACGCCGTCGCGTTGTTGGACGCTGGAAAGTACACATTATGTTACTCATTCATATCGGTACTGACGTCGAAATTATATCAAGATACAAATTCATGATTGCGGATTTAAAAGAAGGAATTTTCGACACTGATGTTTCATAGTTTACGAAGTTATTGGGGGTCTCTCTCCGACGACTCCGAAGTGTTTTTACGAAATATCGGCCGTATGTACGGACATATTTGTGTGAAGTGTTAAAGTGAATGGTGTCATACCTAAAATTGTAGCTCTTCTCTGAGAGCTTCTTCATCCAAAAACATACGTAATGCCATTTCGCTACAATTTTAGGTATGGCACATTTAACACTTCACAATGTCCGAACATTCGGCCGATACTTCGTAAAAACACTTCGGAGTTCCCCCTGATTACGAATTTTGGTCAAAATCTAAGATGATACACGACTACCACAATTTTCGTTATGACTCTCAAGGTTTTCAGGGATGCTGATGCTAAAGATAAATTCAAAAACTGAATTGACGCTTTCGTTACAGATAAAGTTTTGAGATTGGGGCCAATACCCAAACTGTGGTCCATTTGCAAATCCACGACAAAAGACAATTATTTCTTAGTGATAAACTCTTTTCCCTTGTTCTAGATCTTCGCTCAATTTTTTAAAAGAAATATCATATCAAAAACATTGAATACTCACAATCTCCGGGCGTGGTGGCCACGTTGAGCGCGGAGTAGGGGTAGGCGTAGGCCGTGGTGGGGAAGGCGAGCGGTTTGGTGCGCTCGTCTGCGTCGCTGCGCATGACCTCCACGATGCGGTTGGTGACGTAGTCGAAGGCGGTGAGCACGCCGCCGCCCGCGCCGCCCGCTCCGCCGCCCGGGCCGCCCGCTCCGCCGCCGCCCACCGACGAGCCTACGCAGCTGTAGCGGCGGTTGCTGTTGTTTCTGTAAAACATCATCACTTCTAGTTCTAAAATAATAATCTTTTCAGAAATCTAACTACCATAAAGGCTTACGAGTAACTAAACGGGATAGAAAGCTTGTAAAACTAACAATGATATCATACACTTCTAAAATAAATAAAAGGTTAAAAAACGATAGTTAAAGATAGCTTCAGGAATGTGAAAATGCCTTGTTCATCATGCTTGGTAGAACAAATTATGGGACAAGATACTTGGTAGAAGAATATCGCAAAGATATTTTATTTCTCCTGTGAGAAAGGAAATATCTTTGCGGTAAAGCCTTTATAGCTTAGCCTTTTATAGCTGCTGAAAAAGAAGTCTGATTTCAGCAGCTATAAAAGGCTATAGATAGAACTTGGGCAAGATTGGACCATCAGGTTTTAAATTTTATATATAGTCCCATTTTAGCCCTTTGTTTTTTACGCTTTACTTTGGACATTTCCTTGCACTACAAAATAATATATAGTGATGATACCTGTTGTGCGGATGGTTGTCGGGCGGGCTGACGGGCTCCAGGTAGGGCGCGTGCTTGGGCGCGTCGCGGCGCTTCCACTCCTCTGCGCCCCCACCACCACCCACGCCGCCCACACTTCCCACGCCTCCCACACCACCCACGCCGCCTGCGTAGCCCTCCGAGTTGCCCACACTGAACCTGCTGCTGCAGGGAAACGAGTAGCGTTAAATAGAGCTCAACATGTTCACTAATAGTTTCAAAATGCCAGGCGTAACACCGCTAACTTCCTAACTACAGACCACTAAAGAGAATTTCTTGACTAGAAAATTAAAGGCCCAAAGTCTTGTTTTCCAATTAGCTAACCGCTAGATAAATGAGGTAATCTTTATCGAAAAATAAATTAGGATCTTGGACCTAGATATAGACATCTAAAGACCATAGTAGATACGATACTTTTAGCAGCAGCAACCGTCGATTTACCTTTTCGGAACTTCGAAAAAGCTACAGATAAAATCGATCGATAAAAAACTTGGACTTTGCGTGCGAACTTCAGCGGAGCTACTCGTAAAAGTATCGTCGTAACTGCAAACAATGCGCCTGAAATACTTGTAATCTTATATTCATATCGAGCTAGCTTCTGCGAGTGGTAAGTCGTAAATTATCCCACGAGATTGTACTGGTGCGCATGCGCATTTGCTAATCCGAACAGGTACAATGTTATTCGGACGGATAGGGTACTCACTTGTGGTGCATGATGGAGGTAGTGGGGCTACAGAAGTCGCGAGTGATGATGTTGGAGGCGAGGTCTCCCAGCTTGATGCTGGTGGTGTGCGCGGCTGCTGCGGCCGCCGCGTGCGCCGCTTCCTCACGCTCGCGCTCCGCTGGCGTCACGCCTCGGTCTGGGCGGTCCTGAGGGGGAAAGAAGGTTGTTATAGATTAGCTAGACATAACATAGGTAGTCTAGAATAATGAAGTAGGTCTGTAGGAAAAGCGATCCTAACATGGGTTCAAATAAACTCAAAAGAAATAACAAGCTATGAGGTTTTTCACAACCTTTTGATTAAGTGCGCTCAAGAAGCTCAAGGGTCCGCATGACGAAACTCTCCTGTAATTAAACAGTTGCAAATATATACTTGTTTGAACTGTCGACAGATCAGGCGTTATTTAGCGATCCATCTTGCCGAATAGCAAGCTCCTTGCTTATTTATATGGGCTGTTCAAGACGTTAATTTAATTTACTTATTTATTACAGATAATAAAATCAAATTTGTTATTATCAGCCTCAAATCCCTTGATTAATTTTAAAAAGCAGAAAAATCCCGTGATTTATTGAATAAAAAAGCTATTTATTTACTTTTACACAATTTAAACCACTGCACGCGCGACGTTGCCAAATTGACATAAATGACATCGGATGTCCGCGATGTTGCCACATTTGTAGTTCACACAACATAGCTTGTAAGAACAAAAGAAAACAATAGAGGTTTTTATTATTATTTATTTGTAATATTGTTGGCCACACGGGATTGTCCATTAGAAATCCCGTGTGACATCAAACATCTTAAATATAGTGTTAGTACATTAAATTTGGTAATTCTTCAAAAACAAATACAATAAATACATACATAAAACATCACGTTAAGGCCGTACTACCGGCCAAGTGGCGCCCTCATTGGGTAAAAATTGGTAGCATAGCATAGAAAATAAATATTAAAGAATCCAACTTCACGTTTGTTACAAAGTATTTTTAAGTTATTAAAACAGGTCTCAGAATGTTTCGTATCCAAAGTAGTAGGTAAAAGTACCAAAAACGGCCGTTTCTGACCCGATATGGCTCTTAACACAAAAGCCCCGTCGTCGTCGTCGTCGTGTCTATTTTGACAAAACTGAACCAATTCTGATTGTGCAGTATGTTAGATAAAAAAAATATCACTTACCGGGAACCTCTGATCGGAGCTCTGGCTGATCTGATGCGTGATGATAGCATCGATTAAGGAAGCAGCTGTGAGCGTGCCCTCCGCGGGCCTAGCTCTGTTCTCAGCCGCCGCCGCACCCGCCACGCCGGCCACGCCGGCCACGCCGGCCACGCCTACGACACCTGCCACGCCCGCCACGCCCGCCACGCCGGCCGCCACGGCCGGACCCACCGATACTGACGATACAACTGTGCGCCTGGAACAAATATAAAAGAGATATCAATATTATTTTCAAGCACAAACGCACAAGTATATATAAATATTTATTCTCGTCCTGGGAATGTCCCCACAGTTGGGACACAGCTGACCTCCTCTGTGAGATGGAGTGGTTCATATTCCACTAGATGTCACATATTTTCGATTTTTTTTTTTTTTTATTATTGTTTATAGTATTGCTAAGTATAAAAAAGACATCATTGATGTAAAACCAACTGTTTCCATCATATTAAAAAACCCAATTCGAAAACTCGAAAATCAATCTTGTTATTTCTATTGAATGCTTTAATAGATCTTTGTATATTTATAAAAAAATGTTATAATTAAATATAATACATACGTGTCTTTCCTATCGAGGTGATGCGGTGTTTGCGCCCTGGGTTTGCTAGGCGTGCTGTACGTCAATGATGAAATCATGCGCCTCTCTCCGTCTTGCGATGACACGCTCTGTTGGACAAAGTATAAGTATGATAATACATGATACTGTTTCTGCCTACCTACAGACTACATCATATTGATGATATAACCTGAAGAGTCTGTAATATCCAGATGTTTATGGCGAATTAAATGCTAAGTAGTCATAGCAATCCGTAGGTGTCATCAAAAACTATCTTATTTTCTAGAAAATAAGCAAGGATTTCCTGTGAGCTTAAAAATACTACGATCACCAATCCGTTTATCGACCATTGATGCAGTGGGAATCTGGAACCTATGTATAGAAAAATAGAATATAAGTACTATGTATGTCCTAAATGGACAAATAGTAATGACAATTTAATACTTCAGAGTGGAGTGTCAAATACTTTAACCACTTCGCGTCCAGTGGTTTTTTCCCTAGAGGAAATATAACTAATATTTCAACAAACAACAGTCAGTATACGTATAAACTGACCATAAGGTGCTGATGATGTCTCTCTTGTATAATTTGTTGTTGATGCTGTTGTTGCAACTGTTGTTGGTGCTGCTGCTGCTGCTGTTGTTGTTGTTGATGCTGTTGTTGTTGTTGTTGTTGTTGTTGATGCTGTTGTTGTTGTTGTTGATGCTGTTGTTGTTGTTGTTGATGCTGTTGTTGTTGTTGAAGCTGTTGTTGTTGTTGATGCTGTTGCTGTTGTTGTTGCTGCTGTTGCTGGTGTTGTTGCTCGGCGTGTCGCTCCTGCATCGCGTGCTATATCGTACGACTTATGTATTAATCTTAGCTAAATGATGGCTATGCAATCGCTGAGCAGTTTATTCATACAGAAGCCTGGAGCTATGGAGGATGGTCAGCAATCAGCTAGTTTGTACAGTAGCTAAATCACAGTGCACCTGTACCAACTCGATATATCACGTTTCACATTTTTAGACCAAAAGCAAAAAAATAAAATTGAGGCTTGTTTCATCTGCCTAAGCCTTTCCCAACTTTTTTGGAGGCAACTTCCAGATTAACCGGATGCAGATGAATAATAGTATTTCACATGAAGCCACTGCTTTCTGACCTCCACAACCCAGTAAATTGGTAAAGCAATATCCTTTGGTATGACTAGTTGCCAAACTTTCGGGTTTCTGATTATCTTTATGAGTAAAAAATAATGTCTAAGATTGCGGCTTGTGAACCATGTGTTAGCATGAAGAGCATAAGCGACTTAAAAGCAGCTCAAGCCATGAAATCCGAGTCAAAATCTTGATATCTTCACTTTGCAAATAGATCATGTATAAATCTTTTACGCATAAATGATCAAGATCAATATTTTAAAAGTGCTGAGACGTCAAGTATCGAGTTGATTCATTCACACTGCGCTCAAATAGTAACAAAACTTACGATGGAGTGTTGCATATGATGCCGCTCGTGAATGATCTGCGCCTGATGTTGTTGTTGTTGCTGGTTCTGGTGTTGTTGCTGTTGTTGCTCCATCGCGTGTCGCTCGTGTATCGCGTGGATGGCGCGTTCACTGTAACAATAGATTGGATAATCATTTATTATTTGATCGTGAGACACGCCACAAAACATTCTATTTTTAACCGACTTCAAAAAGGAGAATGTTATTAATTCGGATGTTTGTATACAAGGTGTAACGGAAAGATGTGGTCATATTTTAACAACCGGTTCTGCCCATGGAAATGAAAAACTTTCTCTAAGAAAAAAAGAAAATTCCCAAAAAAAAAGTTGGTCTTTCCATACAAATTTATCATCAGCTGATCAATATTTATATGAGAGGTAAAATTGTTTTTGAGAATATCATCAGGTTTTCCAGAAGAAAGATGTTCATATCGATGGGCAGATACAATTCTTAAAATATCACCACACCTTTCTGTTACAACCTGTATGTGTACAACCCGTGTGTTTTTTTTTTAAAGGTCTGTCCTCCAATTTAGGAAGAAAGCAACGTGTGCTGTTATGTGTATACACTTTGTCACGTTTCTTTTGTCGGCAACACCGACAAGGCGGAGGCATAAGCGTTGCTGTCATCGTTCTGGTCTATAACAATGACATAAGTACAACATAGGTTACGGTAGAATGTAAATAACTACTGAAAACCTTACTAAATATACCATACAGCATGTAACAAAAACCCTGTCCGATCCAATAAAGGCATATTCCGGATTTAACATACGTACTAGAAAAAGTTGTAAAAAAAATCAAAAGTTAAAGATTTTTTATTTTTATATAATATGCAAAATTTAACACTAAATATGGCAAATTTTCATAAGTTGACAACACTCCACCGGCCGGCGTAATCTTTTCATTTTTACCTATTTAAAACGATACCGCCCTGCACTAGCCGCGCTGTAGGCACTCTGTCTCGCTCAGGCGGCATCTTTCAAACGAAACAGTAGGTGAACTTTGTCTAGCGCTCAGTGTTGCTTTTGATAAGTTGTTTATTTTATTTAAAATTAATTATTTTCATTGGGGAAAAATAATTATCTCGTATCCATTAAATGATTACGTATATGTGTACGCAGTACGATGCCAAGTAATACCCTTCAGGATCGGACAGGGTTTTTGTTAACATGCTGTATAAATCTACACTCTGACAAATAAATTAATTCTAATTCTAATTGAAAATTAAAAAGTTGTGCCACACTACGATGCTATTCAAGTGAAGACAAATATTCAGTATAATAGCAAAAAATATGAATGACCTTTAGACCGCCATCATCGAAGACTTAAAAAATGAATAGTTTTTAACTTACGCGTCTCTCCTCTGTATTTGTATCTGTCTGTCTCTCTCCATGTACTGAGGTTGTGACTGAACTCTTCTATCCATCATTTGCTGCAAACAATATTATTTCTTAGTTTTAAAATGTTACACAGGTTTTGTCAATTTATAGCTGTTTTCCAACATTTTTACAGTAAGGTTTATTAAATTTGAGTGGAAAGATATAAATTCATGAATGCAAACAATAATTATTAGAAATAAATGCTTACCGGGAATTGAGAACCGATTGGGAATTTCTGCGCCATAAATCTGCGAAATGAAAATAATATAGAATGAATATGACATTTAGGTATTTAATTATTACCACAGTCAATTCGGCCTTTTCCTTGTATTATCTCGCTTCTGTTACGTAGGTAGCTATTATAGCTAAGTTTGTATACAATTACGATAAAATATAAGTGCAATAATAATTGAAACCTTTAAAATGTGACTAACATTTGCAATACTTTGAACTTTTTCCTGTTATCGTGGTTTACAATGACGAGCAATAGACGCCGAATGTTTGTTTGGAGAAAACCAACTAATTTGCTAGCTGGTTCATCTTTATACCAGAACAAGAGGTTGGTCGTATTTAACTAACATTCTATTATGAATACTGTAGACAACGGTGTGAGTCGCACATTATTTTGTATCTTGTACTTGATTTATACTATTTTTATTCCTAAATAACTACATATATAAAACAAAGTCACCCGTCGCGTCTGCCTGTCTTTCTGTTCGCGTTAAACTCATATCATAACTACTGAACATAGTGTGACAAGATGAGAAGGCCGACCCATAACCTTCAAAGTTGAGGTTTGCAAGCATATTCGTAAGAAGTTGGCAAACGTATCGTCACAGCGCTAATTCGTTATCCAATTATCGGTTTGTACCTAGTTTTTATGTATATCGGGTGTAAAAAGACAGTTTCCGAAGCCGAAAGCCACACATTATTTGGATCGTTTTTTTCCACTAGTAGACCATACCTGGGAATCCACTGGTTCTGGAGATATTGAAGGTCAAAGTAGCAATTTTGTTTTACTTTTTTCGAAAATGAATTTCAAGTCTTATTATTAAAACTTTTTTCCAAACAAACATTACCTGTATTTTCGATTTTTCTTAACAAATTACGCATTTGAAGTTACAAAAACGCAATGAATATAAAACGTATCTGACAAGTACCTACGCGGCTTAGAGCAAAGGGGTGGAGGGGCTTAACTCCGCTTGCCTGGGTTCGCGTTACATTGCGCGCAATAAAAAATAGCTTTTTTTGCATACCTAAAAATAAAAGTCGTTTCCAAGCAATAATTTTTGCGTAAAGCTACTTTGTTAGATGTACAGTATGCGTAGTTGACGACTTTGTTATGTATAATTGTATATCTTTGTAAATACAAAGATATACAATTATGCATAACAAAGTCGAAAATTAAATTTAATTAAAATTCATTCAAATGAATGAATTTTAATTAAATTTAATTTTCTAAGTATATTGCACCTACTATTTTTGTCTCTGCATCACCTAAAGGTTGACTGGTAGAGAATGCCTGAGGCATTAAGTCCGCCTCTGTACTTGTCCGTGCATAAAAATTTAAGTCCTTGCTAACAGACCTAAGGTCGTGATGTTGTTGTTGCTGTTGTTGCGATTGTTGTTGCTGCTTGGCCTCCTGCTTGCCGTCAGGCTGCGAGCCGCGCGGTACAGGCAGCGCCGTCGCTGCTGATGCCACGTCAACCAATGACGTGAACGCTTCGTGACCTGAGAACAATGTTATATTTAGTATAAAGAGCTCTTACACCAAGCTTTATGGATAAAACTGTCTGAGACACGTCTGACGTGTTTGAGAAAGAGACAATAACCTACTTAGCCGATTTTTTTCGAAACTCGATCAGCCATATTTATGGCTAAATTCACTGTCAGCTTTATTATAATAAGTACCAGACAGACTAATTTTTGAACTATTTATCAACGAAACATAGTACTTACATGGAAATTAACATCCTTCTGGTACAAACTTTATTGAATTGAGTGTCTGTTCTTTCCTACATTTTTGTTGTTGACTGTACTGCAACATTTGTTCGGTATTTTCTTTTTACATAAAATATAATCTTAGGAATTACTTGCTACTGAATGCCGAAATGATTTATCGGGGTAACTGGGGCGGTGCGTGATTTTTTTTTAAAGAAAGCTCTCTATTGTTCATAAAAAATAGTTACAAAAGCTAGTAAACAATAATATTACCTGGTGGAGGTTGTGGGTGCTGGTGTTGGTAGACGTGCTGCGGAGAGTGTCTCTGGATGACGGACAGCGCGTCGCGACGGAACTGCGGCGACGCGGCCCGCTCGTCTTAGAGCAATGAATAAGACAAGTTATATAGCGCCATTCATCAACAGTACTCACAGTAAATAGAGACGCCACGTATTTTGGTGAATGTCAGTATTTTTTTAGGAATTCGTTGGTTGTCTATAGGTACAGACATTTTTAACTGTTAATTAATACATGGGTTTTGCATGTTGCTTGCTTGCGTCTTGCGCAAAGCACAACATATCTACATACAACACATAAAAAGAAAACAATACAAAAGGCTTTGCCTAAAAGTAGGCAAATATAATAGGCGAGTGAAGCTGTCATCTTAATGTACGTTGGAGTTTCGCCGTTACATACTTTTTATTGTGGGGTTGGGAAATCATCCAATGACTTCTCCCGCTCTGGGTGGAGCGAGAGGGCGTGTCATACTATTACTGACTAAAACCCACCCCTGTTCCTTCCTTGCCTGAGTGCCCAGGGGCGTGGTAACTCTGTTTCGAATTTATCCGCCCCCCGTTACGTACTAAGAGTGCAAATACAGCCTAAACGGAAAAGCTCCACCCATTGCACTGAAGAATTAAACACCTCCCAACTCCAAAAACACAGTTCCATCTGATAGCCTACCGGCATTGTAATTTATTTCTTGTGGTGCTCAATAGCTTGTCTTATTCATACCCTCACATATAAAGACATCGCAATGCAAAAAACACCTCGCCCGTTGTATCCTAAGCAAGTAGTCAATCCCACTAACTTTCGCAGTTTGCCAATATTTTTACCACTACACGACTTATACTCGTGGCGAAAGACGTCCACGGCTAGACATTGGCTTTCCCTAAGAGTCGCCACAACGACCGATCCTATGCGCTTCACATCTATCGGATGCCCGCGACCCTCATCAGGTGCACGATCCACCTTGTGAGAGGCCTTCCAAAGCTGCGCATTCTGGTTGGAGCCTTACGGTGCCATCGATCACCGAATAAGATCATAATGATGTAGTACTCACCAGGAGGCGGGTGTGGATGCGGATGCGGGTACACATGCTGCGGCGTGTGTCTCTGTATGACGGACACAGCGTCCCTTCTGAACTGCGGTGATGAAGCTCGCTCTCTCTCACGCCGCGCGCCGCCGTGCATCTGCTGCGAGGTGATGAAGTCCGCCATGATTATCTGACGCTGCTCCAGACCGTAGGGGTTGCGGGTGTAGCCTGAGCTACCCGTCTGTGGGAAAAACGAATTGTTAGTTGATTGTGTTTTTTTAAAGTATAACATGATGACGAATGCATAATATCATGTCAAGAAATTGACATAATAAATATCAGCCACTATGTGACTATAATATTACTATGAAAAGTGCTTACAATAATATCCTTAAATAATACTGCAATGACTTAAAAAAAGCACCAAATTAGACTGAATAACTATTTACAGGCATATGCTCTGATTGTTCTTTTTAGACAAATCCCTAGGAAATAATCATGAATATGCTTGCTATTTGTAGATCTGTCGAGGCACAGTTTATGACTTTGAATTACTTTCGACTCAATAACAGCTAATTCTCCATCTTATCTTTGAACATCAAGTGTATACTTACAGGTGAAAAACTCGGCGACTGCGGCCTAGGTTGACTGCCGGGCGCTGCATAGTACGCCGCAGGTCCACCCGGACTTCTTCTTTTATAGAAGTCCAAGGTCCTCTTATCAGGAAGATGATGCACCGGCGTCCCCGCCGTTATCGAGCCAGTCTTAGGCTCCGGGGGGTTCCTATGCTGCTCGAACCTGGTCTCCACTGGAGTGCCCAGGGTTATGGAGCCTTTAGGGTTGGGAGACGGCTTTAGGGTCGGTCTTGGAGATGCGCCCACGGATTTAGGCTTTGAATTGTACTGGTTAGGAGATTCCCGTTCTTGTTGTGGTCTGTAGTCTGTTGAGTTTCGGTATACCTGACGAGAGATAAATAAATGTGATCATTATGAAAATTTTAAATACAGCCTACATAGTTCAACTTTAGCTATTGGCATATCTAACATCAGTTGACTTCCCACAACAAAGATACATAAATTCAAGTCTTTTCCCCATGGGAGAAGGCAGAAACTACAGTCGCCACCAACATTACAAAGATGACCTTTTTTAAAAATTCGGAAAGAGCCTTCTGTCGGAAAAATGCCTGATTGTTCCAATATAAGAGTCGGATAGCACTATCTAGTACCTATATAAAACTACAACCCATGGTTTAATTAATGTCCTATAGTTTTAAAAGTACGCAAGATTACACGTAATTTCCAATACTGACCGACTTATTAGGATGCGGGAACGGCTGATCATGCCTGGGCCTCTTCACACTCAAGTCTAGTAACGGCTCATGCCTCTCCTGCCGTAACAACAGATTGTCGTGCCGATCGTGTCGGTCCGGTCGCTCGGGCCGCTCGGGTCGTTCCGCCCTGGGCTCGATATGCAGCACCATGACGTCCTTGTCGTTGGCCGAGGAGTGAGTGAGAGGGGTGATGGTGGCTGAGCGCTGGGGACTGGCCGCGCCTGTGTTGCCAACGTGCGAGCTGTTGACGACCGACAGGGTGGCCAGCGCTTCTCGGCCGCTTGCGCAGGAGGACGTTACCTGTGGATGATTCTGATGTTAGATTGTTGTGTAATTTAAATACCTGATAACTGAAAAAAGGGTCATAATTACAATATTTCAAAAACAAACTTAAATGGAAAAATTGATCATCATTTTCCCACACACCATGTCAATAGCTAGTATCCGCTGAGATTGGCCACTATGACCGAAGATCGACCAGGAGGACTATTATTTAAATAAATGATACCTTGATCTGGTGCGGCTTGATGGAGGGATGCTGTGGCTGAGAGTCCCTCGTGAGGCTGATCTCGATGAGGTTGAGCACCACGTCCCGCACAGTCTGCGGGGCGCCAGTACTGCGCCCCACTGACGTCACGGGGCTGGCGCTCACCGCGCTCACTGCCACCACGGGGCTGCACGACGACGCGGACGATACTACCGTTGGTAACGAAGTTGGGGGGACGATCTGCGAATAGATCAGTCTTGTTAGATAATGTTTACCCAAAAAGCTTTCTTAGTAATCGAGCTCTACATGTTACCAATGTTAAACAAGATAACAATTTAGGTCATTAATCGCTTTATGTCAAGATGCCAGGTCATTACTTCAGAAATCGCAACTTATCTCAGAGCGGCGAATAGTCAGCGGTCACTTTTCTCAGCTCATGCACAAGTATTATCAGCCTACAGCATTTTACTATTGGACGTAGGCCTATTCGTTCTTCGCTATTCGTTCGCTAGTCATCTCAGTTAGTCAGTTCTCAGCAAGTCTCATCCAGCTTTATGGGTAGGAAATCATTAAATAACTTCTCCCGCTCTGGGTAGAGCGTGAGGGTGTGTCAGACTATTACTGACTAAAACCCACCCGTGTTCCTTCAGTGGCCTGTGCCAGAGCCGCGATGACTCTTTTGATCTACCGTGACCCTAGCAGTCATCCAGCTACTACCAAATCGTTGCTCAACGAAGTTTGAGGGCGACCCACCATTTTTTTTTTTTGTGGGTTGGGAGATCATCCAATGACATCTCCCTCTGACTAAAACCCACCCCTGTTCCTTCCTTGCCTGAGTGCCAAGGGGAGCGGTAACTCTGTTTCGAATTTATCCTCGATCCCTGGGCAGGCATCGGCCATGACAGGCCCCATCATGCGCGCGTGGAAGAGTACGCGCCGTTGACTCTCGGACATGGTGCTGATCGGATGGCGAGCTACCCTCGCCGTCCGCAGGCCCGGGTTTCTATTCACCCCTGCGTTCCTATTGAGCCCGTTTGCCGGTAGTATGTAAAAGCAAGTGAATAGAATGTAGGAACCTTAGCACTGGGAGCATCGTTCTCCTCATCGGCGGTCTCGGTGGCGGAGGAGTCGTACTCGTCGCGGCGGGCGCGGCGCGGCGCCACGGCGTCGGTGCGGGGCGCGGGCGCGGGCGCGGGGGGCGCGGGGGAGCCGCCCGACGCCGTGTCCGTGTCCGCCGACGACGGCGCGCTGTCCTCGCTGGACGTGCTGCCCCGCAGCATAGGACGGTCCGCTACTGATGTGTCTAGTTGCAGCTTTTTTCTGTGAAAAACATAGGGATGATTATTATCAGTTTTAGTCCCTTGTCACGTTATCAGTTATAGTCCCTTTTCAAGTTATCAGTTTTAGTCCCTTGTCACGTTTTTAGTTTTAGTCCCTTGTCATGTTATCAGTTTTAGTCCCTTGTCACGTTATCAGTTTTAGTCCCTTGTCATGTTATCAGTTTTAGTCCCTTGTCACGTTATCAGTTTTAGTCCCTTGTCATGTTATCAGTTTTAGTCTCTTGTCACGTTATCAGTTTTAGTACCTTGTCACCTTATCAGTTTTAGCCCCTTGTCAAAGAAAAGGGAGTTAGTGATAGCGTGACGGCTGACAGGACAGAATGGAAAAAAAAACGTGTTGCACCGACCCCAAGTAACATGAGATAAGGGCAGGCAGATGATGAGTCCCTTGTCACGTTACGGAGCCGGAGTAGAGGTGGATCGTAGGAGTGACACGCAGAGGAGGGACGTAGAGTAGGAGGACCGTAGATGAGGAGTTGAATGTAAATAAACACGACGAGTTCAGACGTATATTTTGATATTCACAGATTTTATGTAGCACTCATTAATCTTACGTACACCATAAACTGTGACTAGGTACAAAAACTGGTAACTATCAGTTATTGAAGAGAAGGAAATTGACAATGATAGATAGGAGTTTAGTCTAGCTCCGCAGCAGAATTAGAACTGATTTTAAGGCGCTATTAGCTGCCAACGACCTTGAGTGGTTAGCTTGCGTGTTCTGCGCTGAGCTCACGGAACGCGTCGTATGTCCACCCAGGAATAGGACTCGCCCATCAAGGGGCGCTGTCCGAAATTAGACGAATTATTAATTTATTACACATAAAATAACAAGTTTTAAACTAAAACACTGAGATTAAATTATAAATAATTAAATGATTTTTAAAATGGTGAAGGTTTCATAAAAACACGCTTTATAGTTTTTGCGTGATTCTCATTTTTTTATCCGAGTTAGACATAACTTTACAAATTAATTACATTATGTTATAAAAATATAATTTCAAATATTCTCAGATCAAATTACGATGGAAATTGTCTAGAGTAACATATTTTTTTTTCAAAGAAATAAGACAAGTCGTTTAGACGTGATGTTCAATTAAAAACCATTAAAAGTCGTTTAACTGCGCCTTAATATAAAAACAGAGACTATTGACAGCGAAAACAAGTAATATTTGAATTTTAAATTAAAAAAGGTAGGAAAGAACGTAATTTTGGAATAGAGGTAATAAAATAAACAAAACTTTAACACTGCCTTGTTACAACCTGTTCTGCTGTTGTTTGCAAATTTTCACATTATTTTGAACATATCAGACGCACATATACAACATAATCTCAAATACTTCAATACACCCTCCTCACGCAAACGCTAAACACTACTACACACACTTCTACATGCACACCCCCACATACATACCCTCATTCTAACCTATACAGTCCCACTCTAACAAACACACACATATACTCCTTAAAGGTCGTTTCCAGTATCCCTATTCCTTCGATGTTGTTTTTAATATACATACTTTGTAACTTGTAATGTCAATGACTATTATATTTATAATATTGGTACACAACATATAAAGGTTTTTGGTATCACAGTAACAACAGAACACTGTCCCTTAAGTCACAGGATCACCTAGTTTAAGAGTCAGGGTTTATCTTATCCGTATGACCTTTTATGTAATCAAGTGATGTATCCTAGTTTTAAGCAATCTCAAAGGTTTTTGTATCAATAAAGATTTTTATTATTATTATTCCCACGATCACGATAAGAATCGTAGCATGTGGAGTTGTATCGGTTCTGTCTAAACCCCCATGGAAAGATTTATGATTAGACAGTTATTGCTATCAAACTTATTTAACTATCAGGAATACGATAACTACAATTTAATTAGGTCCAAAAATAAAATCGGTTAAAAGTCAGATACTGCTTCTGGGAACCTTTTCCTTTGATAACAATTAGAACCAACGCATGGTCGCGGCATACGGAAAGACGCTGCTTATATTCAGATGCTAACTTATAAGATACTTCGCTATTCACTTTGTTTCTAAGGAGCATCACTTACCTATAGGTGAAGTAGAACGCCTTCAAGCTGGCAGGAGTGCGTCCACTGACGGCTGCGATCCTGTCCCACGCCGTCCCATGCTCCCTCAACAGAGATCTGAACCTCGTAACCTCCTCCTCCGTGGGTTCAGGTGCTAGGCCACCTTCCACCACGGTCTCTAACCTCCTCGTTATTCTCTTGAAGCAAGCTAAACAGCATTTGCTTAACTCGCTTGGGATTTCTATAAATGAAGAAACAAAATTGGTTAAATATGTTTTAGTAACTAAAACTGATTTGGCCGAGAATGGCATAATTGAAATTGACATAATCTTTAATCTAAATTCTCAAGAATAATCCGGAACTTCTGAGCTTCAAGTGTTACTTGGAGCAATTAGTACCTAATCTGCGCCCTCAAAATGTTATTAAAGAGCGCCTAGATAAAGTACAATGTAGTCGAAGGACACCAGCGTAATAAATACCACGTAGTCAAACCCATCTGAGTATACCCGTTACCTTATAAAAACCGGCCAAGTGCGTGTTGACTTCTCACATTTAGGGTTCCGTACCAAATGTATTTTTGACTATTTGTATGGCTTTGGGTCAACAAGATGCTTATATGTGAAAATTTGAAGACTGTACCTCCAACCGTTTGGCTGTAAAACCTGTGTAACAGACGACGGACAGACAGAGAGACGGATAGACGGACACGTGAGTGATAGCAAAAGTCACTTTGTCTAGAGCTAAAATACTTAATGGTTACGTTCTCCATAAGTTTAATCCTGTACTGTCTTAATGAGAGCTATAAGTACCCACTTCAAGTATGTAATTAAATCCGGCAAAGGTTCTACACGACCTAAAATCCTAAATCAAAAATCTCTAAAAACCTACTACAGATATAAAACCGTGAAAGCTTACCAAACTCCTCCATGAGCGGCCTCTTGAGCTCCAGCGACAGGTCGTGCCACCGCGGCGGCAGGTGCCTCAACCGCTTGGCACGCACCCTGGGGCCGGGGCACGTGGGCACAGGGCACCGCGTGTACCGAGACCGGACACATCTGCAGTGACACGGCTCGCATACCCTCGCACCTACGACGTAACAAAACGTATTTATTAGCGACAGAAGAAAAGGTACACGATTTATGAAACAATCTGGCTGATGTGTAAATGAACCTTATAAACAGAGCGAAAACCATATTAATAGGGTAGACGACTAAAAAAATCTAATTGATCCATCAGTTATAAACCATATTGGACACGTATTTTTGCTTTTGACAGGTAAACAAAAAATGAGGACTGTAAAGTGTGCTAAAGTTACGCGTAACGTCACACCTACCTCAAAATATAATACTTTTACGTAGAGGTGACGTAACAAGCCCCTGATTCTGAACTTTGATGCATTTTATCTACGTTTTCAAGATTAAACAGTTGCACGGATTTTGATGAAATTTGGCACACGACTAGACGTTGACTCTGATTAGGACATATATTACTTTTCAGCAAGGTAGGTTGAGACATGTCGCACACCGCACAGTTCGACGATGTTGTTGTTATTATACAATAGATACCACACTCACCTACAGCCTCTTCTTTGAGTCCGTAGTGGATGGCGCGCGACCGGGACACTGTGCGCGTCGCGCCGGAGATGTTGCAAACCGCACAATTCGACGCTGTTGTTGTAATTGTTGTTGTTGTTAAAGTGGCTGTTAATGAGGGCGTGCCGATGCGTTCTGTGACCGCTGTTGAGAAAAAAATGGTGATTAGTAAATTTTATAGTTGAGAAGACTTCAATACCATTGGTATAGCGCCATATCTTGTTATATATCGTAAACCAATTACAGAATACATTCATGTTATCCTTCATTCCCTTTCTCATATATGTACGCCTGTACCGAGCGGAAACCATTGGGAAACGTTCTTTTTACACGAAAGGACGTCGTATCTCAGCCGCCAGCACTTCAAGCCACATGGCTGAAGACTGTTGCATACAATTAGTTGGATTGCAGAGAACTTTATTAACTGTGTCTATTACCCGCTTCGCGGATATAAAACTATTGTTAAAAGTGATGTGTGAACGGGAATGAGCAGAAAGCCAGCCTAGTCGCCATATTGGAGTCTGAAGAATCGCTAGGTCACCGACCTTCGCGCCACGTGGGCGATCTTCGATCATCAGGTACGGCGTATCATTCCTCAGTCAAATTGACCAGACCCTTCAAATATAGTCCAATGTTTATAACAGGCACAAAGTTTAATAAGGTTTCTCAAACCGCTGCAACAACCATCAAGATAAGAATAGAGTAAATTCCTAAGGCATTAAGTCCGCCATAGTACCTTTCTTCATGAAGTTTTTAATAAATAAATAAGATAAGATAAGCCAACAGAATACATTCATGCTATGCTATATAAGCTTTATTCCATTTATGATACAGCTATTACGAATCCGTTCGCAAATGGTTGTTTTATGTCAAAATTAAGAATACTTAATTTCCAAATGTCCAGCACTAAAGGTTAAAATAAATATAAAATCTTACATTATAGAACCATGTTTACAATAAGCAAATATCTTCCAGCATAACAAATAAAAACTCATCTACGAAACGTACACCGAAAAATCAATAACACCGAAATCAAAACAGCTAAACAATTTACCCAGAACAACAAAACGAAAGTCTAGTTTCCATATAGTTTATTATTCAAGCGTTAGTTGCATATTAACAAGTTTATTCAGAACAGTGAGAGATGATCCGTAAATCACGTCGCGGGCGAGCAGGCGAGTCGTGCAATATTCAGCGGACCCACGTTGGGCGCCAATTTGAAGCGAAAGCAGATTAGCGCCAATTTAGTTCCGATACCGATGCAGTGTTTGTTTAATTATTTATCGCTGTTTGTTATACAAATTGAATTACTGCGCGTCATACATACGTGTTGTTTGTTTGAATTAATATGTGCATTTATAATTTACTTTCGCGTGTTGCTCGGTATTTGTATAAAGCAATTTTTTAAATTCGTTCAATCCATGTTTACCTTCTAAACCTTTTATAATACATATGCGATTGCCACTAGCATAAATCTAACAGAGCCCAGACACTAAACAAACAGTTTTGCGGGCAGGCACAGGCGTGCTAAACTGCATCGGCGCAAGTTAAATAATTAACTATTATACGAACAGATTTGTGCTCGAAGTTAATAACTCGCAAACTGCTGTGTTATTACATTTATGCACTTCGGTTGAGATCTTAGAACAAGATATTCTTGGATATGGGCTTTTGAATACTTACTCGATTTTATTTTAAGCAGGTGAATATAGATGATTAAGATCGAGGTAATTCTTATAGTGTCGTTAATATAATTGGATATTTGTATAAAGAAAGATGGGACAAAAAGAAAGAAAGAAAATATTTTTATTTGACCCAGGTAAGAAGAAATTATAAGCGATAAACCAACAATAAGCGGAGTCCAAACAGAAGCCGTAATGAAAAAAGAAGAAGAGAAGAAGCATCGCCCTATCTGTATTCTTTTTCAGTATTGACAACATTTACACCCTTTCAAAAGTATGACCCAAAAACCTTAACGAAAACCAACCTAAATCTCAAAATTTCTATCAACCAACTCCATATACATAGTCAGCGTTTCGTCAGTCTGTAGCTCAGTGCCTCTGAGTGCTAATTAGCGTCTGCAATCCCTGAGTAAACCAACGACGTTTGTCTTACGGATACAAGACTATTACGGAGAACATGCCACAGATTACAGAGTGTTGGAAACGACTAGAGTTATTCGATGGCTGTAGTAAGATTTCTTACAGTGATACTAGGACTATTATTTTGTTTTGCTCTGGCTTTTACGACATTTATGTAAAAACTCAATGTTTATTAGGAAAAATATTATTTTCACGCTGTATCTAAAACATCAATTTGTAAAAAACTACATCAGTATTGATTTATTTATTAAATCAATACTGATGTAGTATATTTACCCTCGTTTTTGAAAAATTAACTATAAAAGGCTATAAAGCTTCAATGTCTATTCCAGTTTTATTATCCGTACCGAGCACCGTCGATTAATCCAACCAATTACTGATATTTGTACAAACGCTAATTGGATCACGAATCAACGTTTTATTCAATTTCAAAGCTTACAGAGCGCTTTGATGAAATGGCGCCCAACGTGGTACTCGTACTAACCGAATGAACTGTTTCATCTAACATGTATCAGCCAATGTAATTAATTTTTGAAGATCATCAGTTATTATTCATTGACTATCGTTATCTGAAACATGAAATAGATAGTTTATATCGAAATGTTTCAAATCATATGTTATTGGCGCCCAGCAGGGACTCACAATAACTCATAAATCCACCCCTATTCCCTTGTACATAATAAAAACAACGAATACACTCATGTACACACAATTTCCCTACACTTCAGATCCCACGGGTGGGAGCTAGCCGTGGAGCGGGATGTCACCTCTATTTGCGCACCGATGTTCCGCCAAGCGCGAGAATTTAACGAGACCGGCTATCTGTGTTTATTAAGCGCGCAAACAACCGCAGACATTTTGTAGATTGAATGCCTACTGTATGCTGAGCGTGTGTTGATTTTATTCTACAATTTGTCATGTCGTGTTTTCCTTTCATACTACATAATATGTAGTACATTATTTATATTCGGCTGATATTGATAGTTATATTCGCAAATCATATTTGTACGACATGTAAATTTATTTTAGAACTGTTTTTAGCGAATCTAAATTATTGTTTCGAGAGATAATTATATCAGTTTTCCCTTGATTACCTACTTGTTGTATTATCCAAATAATTATGGAGAATGATTGGTGTGAAGTCAAAGCGGGTCTGGATGGACCGTTTAATCTGTTAATCTTACAAAAGGCACGCTGGTCCCGCATGCCCGCTGCTCGATTTACAATTCTGTGTGTGGTGAGTTCGCCGGGTTTACGCTGTCAACCAAGCCGAGGATTATGGCTGTCATCCACTAATGTTGTGTGGATTAACTTATGTTTCGAACGTTATTGCGAGATTAAGAATAATGTATGAGATATTCGGATGTTATGGTAATTGAATATTACATTTTCGACGAATTGGTTTCTCTTTGACCTTGCTGGTTCTTGGAATTCTTAAATATGTTCATATTTAACAAAAATTATTTCGGAAACATTTTTTTTTAATTAAAACTCAACGCTAGACTATCAAACAAACACAAAGGTTCTGTATAAAAAGGTTTTGCCGTCGCTCTACAAAGCGATAAAGCATCATTGAAATTAAACCCAACGGCGGTCACTGGGGAATCGCGCATTTATAAACGGACTCCCCTCAGCCTCAGGTAAGACAAAGGATGACAATGTATGGAAGAACATTTTTTGAAATTGTGCAAATTAACTTTTGCCTGCGATTTTTTTAGCTTAAATAAACTTTTACGTTTTACTCATTCAGAAGTTTTCAAAAAACTATCCCTGATTTAATCTTTAAGAAACCTATCTTCTAAATTTCATATGGACCTACATATTTTAGCGGTGTAGTTGCGTGATTTCTGCAAGGAAATTATTTCAAAATAGGAAAGGTAAGTGACGTAGTCTATCTACTAAAGTAACAGGAAACGAACGTCAAATATCAATAGGTAAACAAATCTACTAATAAATTCCATTAAATATCAAACAGCAAATGGAAAAATACTAGCTCAATTAAGACTAGAAACATCTCCTACATTTCAAAGACTGTCATTTTGTATCTTTAGATATGCAAACAGAATTCAAAAAGTTAAGAAGAATATTTGTCAGTTAATATTTTGAAAAGATGACGTTTTACGAAGTCAATGGCGGTATCGGGGGACTTGTAAGTGGATTAACTGTTTGTAAAGTCACAGACACTCCACTGAATAGTCGTTATTGCCCGGGGAGCGGGGACGTCGCAGAATACGCTTCATATTTCACTTTGTGTAAATAATACTCCCAAAAGATGGCAAAGGGATTGGGACGTGGTCGCCGAAGCAGAGGAAATTTTCAAAATTCTGAGTTTTTAGAAAATGCTGTTCTATGAGGACAAAATTATATTGGAATGATATTTATCAAGAGTTTGCTCTTTGACGGCAAAAAGAAACCATAATCTTTTTAAAAATGCCTCTTTTTAATAAAGCTGAATTAAACTGATAAACGAAACATAATTTGTTTTTGATTCGTACCACTTCAATTATTTACAGAGAGGGTCAATTATCAACCCTTGAAACCACAATTGCGATGTTATGATTTGACTTTTTTAACTAAAGTGCCTCTTGCCTCCCGAAAATCAAACTTATTAAGTTCAGTTGAGCCCTGCCGCGGCGTATATAAAGAGGCACGGTATCCGGCGGCTCGCAGTCGTCGAGCGACCGCGAGCGAGCATGTTGTCTCTATACCGCGCCTGGCTGGGGCCCAGTCCCTGCGTAGCGCGCCCCGCGCCGCCGCCTGGGGCCCACCGCCCGGTGCCCCGCCGCGCCAGGGTACCTTCCCCACCCGCATCACCACCGCCACCGTCACCGTCATCGACAACATCAAGCGAGTTGGATGTTGAGCGCATTGAAGCTCCAGAACCGCCAAAACGTACAAGCAACACAGTACTCGACATAGCATCATGCGATGGACCGGTGCAGTTCAGCCGGGTCCTCAACGTGGCCTGGCGGGAGAACTCCCCAGAACGCTCCTGGCCGTGTCGACACCGCAAGTCTCAAACCCGGACCACCCTACACTACTACCCATGCAAAACCTGCGGCTCCAAGTTCCCTTCGTACTACTTCGTTCACAAGCATCGCAAACGGTGCCACGCTGAAGAAACCAGCATCGAGGAGCCAGAACCAGAGCCATCCACCTCCAGCGCCAAGTGAATGAGTCGTGTCGTAGTGAATTCGTACATATCAGTATTATTGAGTGATCTCAAGCGAGCTTACGATGTTGATTACAACGTGTTTCGGTTTAAATGTACTATTGTTATAATAAATGTTTAAAGGTACGTCGTGTTTCATTCGATTCTCCCGAAAGGACTGAAGTTTTTCAAAAGATAAAGTTTGTGAACGTAAATCAGAAACATATCAAAATAATTTTATTTGATTCTTAGAAGTTTGACTTTAACACGTTTAAGTTCATTAAAAGTTTTCGAAAGATATTTATAATTAAAACTAAGCAGTATCGTAAATAGGATTTTATGAGTGTTTCTCTACCTTGTGAATTAAAATCGAATCAAATTATGAACATAACTAGAAAGCTCCAGAATAAATAGATTGCGAGAAAATAAGTATTTGCAACTTTTCCCACCTATTACATGAATTTTGAGCTGTAAATTATCCGACACAAATCTTGGAGTTTCCGATCCTGCTGTGGGGAAACTAAGACATGGATGTGTGCTACAGGTGTTAGGTATTTAGAGTTCACAGTTTCGCACTTAGGAACACTTACGATGTCATCATTGTTTACTGGGGAGTTTGTTGCACAACTTCTTCTTCTCAGTTAAAATATTGGGTCCCCACCTATGAAATTGGCGTTTTTTTCTCACAAATAGAGAATTCGTCACTTCTATGAATTAAAATATTCATCAATTGCTTGATATTCTATCGAATAATGACCGTCATAGACAACTGCCAATAGTAAAAAAAACCTTATTACTTATAGTTTTATACAAAAAAAAAAACCTTAAAAATGACTCCTCTTTTTGTTAGCAAAAATGAAACCACTATTTGTGTTAACTTAGCCAAAACTTATTTTTGTTGCTTAATCTAAGTGGCATACGTTATCTTAGTTTTTTAACATTATTGCATTAAAGTTTTAAAACATTAGTGTTCATAGATGTTAAATAAATTAAGAAAATGTTAGTATGAAAAATGCAAAAAAAATCTCTGTACAAAACGCTGATTTCATAGGTGGGAACCTAATACTAGCAAGTGTTGGCGGCGGCGCGGCGAGCGTTAAAGGTGTTTTTGGGGAACTATCTTTAGGCATAACTTTGACGTTCAAAAGACTCTCAGCCTACTTTGAATAAATGACTTTTGATTGTGATCAAAAACGATATCGTATTTAACATAAATAATTGCACGAACCTCGGAATCTAAATCAAACAGTTTGTCAATTCGTAAATCGCTCTTTTAGAATGACGTACCTATACCACTTGCCTATTATTCATCTTCATCTCTGAACAAAGACATAATAATGTTAATCAGTCGTAGGAATATTTCCAAAAACCAACTTAGCAAACGGATTGGTAATCGCAATACGTTGTTTAACACAGAAACATAATTATGTACATTTTTTTTTATGGTAAGAAATGATGTGGTCGACGATGGAGCACGCTTACCTAGAAGTAACCTATTCACTCTTGTCTTAAAGACCCCCAGGTTGTAGCTATCAGGAAACACAGACTCCGACAGGGAACATAAATCTTCTCGACATACATCTTAAAACGACCGGACATCGTCACATCGATCTTAAGACAAAATATCCAAGAAACTTTCTTGATCGTTGGAACTTATTATATGTAAACTTCTTGTAACAAGAAAAAACGCAGTAGAAGTGAAACTTTCCGAAATTGAAGCAGCGACTGCATTTCTGTATTCTATCTCATTCTCTCGCATGCTAAATCTGATTATGTTTGTCTCTATTTAGTGTCGTTTCATCGAGTTTCAAATCCCATCGATTCTAAAGAAGTTTCACTTTAATCTTCAATAACTTACCAGTCTCCGGCGTAGGAGGTGGCTGCGTCGGTGTGGGAGGCTGCGCGGGCTGGGGAGTGGGCGGCGCGCTGCCGCTGCCACTGGCGCTGGCACTGTTGCTGCCGCTATTGCTGCCGCTGCCAGTCAACATGCCACTGGACAGGGCAGGTGTTAACGTGGCAGATGCTACTGCTGCCGCCGTTGATGTTATGCAGGTGACGGGGGATGATGTGGGCGCCACGCTTGTTGCCGCACTTATTGGTGTCTGTGGACAAATCTATGGTTAGGCACAACAATCATGACAAGAACTATTTCTTGAATTCTCTTGGTTTGGATTTACAGCTTTTGTTTTTTTTTTCTTAGCAGATCGTAGATACCTGTCGATTTGTAATTTATATCAACATTTAAATATCTCGAAGTTGGCTTTGTAACTACGGCATTTCTAAATTCTGATCCATTCTTAGTTAGAAATAAGCACAAAAAAAAACTATTCTATCTGAAGAGTGACATTTTACACCGAGTCGACATTGTACTTTGATTTCCATGCACCTTCTCTCGTATTGAGGTGAGCTACTTGGCATTTGCACGGGAATATTCATGAACTAATGAAGAAGAATGAAAAAAAAACTTTTGTACAAAAAAAATTGAACCAACTTCCAAAAAAAATGCAAAATAACTTTAATTTTGGAAGTCGGTGTTTCTGGTTTTATGTCTTCGTTTTTTGACACCGACTGCCGAAATTAAAGTTATTTTGCACTTTTTTTAATTTAATGGGGAACCACAACTGGTTCCCCATTAAATTATGTTAACACTACACAGACATACGATCGCAGCAATCGAGGTTGATTTACTGTCATTTTTTGAAGAGGTCCGTTGTCTGTCTCCGAAACTCATCATCAGATCTATATAAAATTTAAATGGGACCATTTCGGAATAAAGCCCATTCGAACAAAAAAAGAATTTTGTAAATCCGTCTATACAGGGTGTAACGGAAAGGTGTGGTCATATTTTAAGAGCCGGTTCTGCCCATGGAAATGAATAACATTCTCGAGAAAAAAATTGAAATTTCCCAAAAAAAAAATTGGACTTTCCATACAAAGTTATCATCAGCTGATCAATATTTGTATGGGAAATAAAAAAAAAATTTAGAATTTCCTCGGATTTTCTTGAGGAAAGTTGTTCATATCGATGGGCAGATGCAGTTCTTAAAATATGACCACACCTTTCCGTTACAGCCTGTATATGACGGAGTTTGCCCGAAAATACTTTTTTTTTTAAATACAGACATACGAATTGATAACCTCCTTCTTTTTGAAGTCGGTTAATGATGAATTGATAGCTGTGCTGGTTTGGCTGTGACGTCATGGCCATGTGTGGTATTTTCTTAGTTCCATTGGCTGATTCTAATTAAGTCAGATAAACATGTTCGATCCGATAGCGCTGGCATGACAGGTCAGCAATAAAATCTACACATCCATATCCAAAAGATCTTTAGTAAAATACTCACCGAAACAGGCGTAATAGTAAGCGTCATATCAGCCATGGTGGCCGAAGGTAGCGGCAAATCAACAGCAGGAGGTGTCGGCGCGGCCGCCGGGCTACCGGCCACCGACAGCGGCGTGGGCGTTGACGTGACCGGCGCGGGTGGCGCCGACGACGCTGGTGGTGGAGACGGCGGTAGTGGTGGCGTTCGCGTTAGATCCGACCTGGTGACAATTGACGTACTGTTAACACAGACTAGATACAGACTACTGATAACTTCCTGTCATTATTCCAAATTTATTTTGGAGTTTCCGAAGCATGTCTTTTTCTTCCATACCAATCTCTGTTTATAACAGTCCTCAAGACTAAAGTTCCTAGGACAAACTCAGAGGAGACTAGCCTTCGACGCGGGAGATATTATAGCGGACAGGTGTGTGTGTGCAAGGGCACCGTCTGTTCCTTTACTTTCATAGTGCGACAACGATTCGACACGACCGTAAACTGCGAACGTAGGTGCAGGACCAACGCGACGGCGAAACGAGTTACGTATACAAACAAACATTAACAGACTTTACCCTAATTTATTTATGGCCCATCAACAATATAAACATGGACATAATTACATAATACACATTCCTTTGAAGAAAGAAGAAAACATGGCCGAGCCGGTCATTTTTTTTTTTATTGTTGATAGGCACGCGTTTGACCTCTATCTCACCTGATGGTAAGCGATGATGTGGTAGAAGATGGAGCACGCTTGTCTAGAAGTAACCTATTCACTCTTGACTTAAAGACTCCCAGGTTGTAGCTATCAGGAAACACAGACTCCGGTTGGGAATTCCACTCCCTAGCGTACAGCTACAGCACAATGAATGTTTTCTCAAAACGCTTTTTGCGTATGGATGGGATGTCCACCATGAACCGGTGGCACTTCGCCGTACGTCTTGTGGTCCGTTGATGAAACGGGCTTGGCGGAATCAAATTATGCAATTCCGTCGCACACTCCCCAAAATGTAACCGATAGAAAACCGTCAGGCATGTTTTCTTCAATACAATAAATTAGTCGTGATCTCCAAAGTTTCTCAAATACAATTGGGTATACTGGGCCGTAGAAGTATACTGCGATAAATAAAGGCATCACCACGATTAAAGATAGTTGATAATCATTTGGAATTTATCGAGTGATCGGTTCAGTAAAGCATAACTTATCGGTTCAGTAAAAAAAATATTTTTTAGTATATATTATAGTGATATTTATTTGGCTTATGTATGTATTTGTATCTATTATGGTATATGTTAGCATGGTATATTATTTATTTTATTTTTTTGCTTTTATGTAAGTACTAGCTGCGCCCCGCGGTTTCACCCGCGTAAACCAGGATAAAAAGTAGCCTATGTGTTAATCCAGGGTATAAACTATCTACATACTTACCAAAATTCATCCAAATCAGTCTAGCCATTTTAGCGTGAAGAAGTAACAAACATATACACTCACAAACTTTCACCTTTATAATATTAGTGTGATTCTTTTTCTCCTACTACTCTAACACACAGTGTCTACTTCTCTTTTTTTTTCAACTCTTCTTTCGCAGGTATGCTGGCAGAGATTTCATTACAAATAAGCATTACATTTTTAAAATAAATAAATAACAATTATTATTGTTAGAGAGTACGAAAAATAAGTCTCAGTTTAGCCGTTACGTTACGTCAAAGTAATTACAAAATTAAATTAATTGAAAAAGCCAAGGTGTAACATTATAGCCTACCAATCCACCGTAAATCCCCAAAATGAGCCCAGCATTAATTATAATTATAAATCGCAATAAACTACCAGTTAATTACATAACCAAAAACAATCAGCGCGCGGCGGCCGCGGCGGCGTAGGCCGGGCGGGTGCATCGGGGAGTTATGGCAAACATAATTAGCTCAATTCGCCTCTCTTTTAATTACCAGCGGTTACCTCGCGGCGCAGGGGAGGTGGGGGCGCTTGTGACCACCGCTGTATAGGGGATGAAGAATTCAATTAATCGGTTAGGTTCAATTCGAGAGGATTATTGTGGCTTATTGCGAAATTGAGCGCTGATCTGGTGTTGTGGGGTGTTGAATGTAGGCCTTTTAACGCCTGGGTTGACATCACTGATATAAATCTATCATCAATCAGTCGTCTCAATCATTCTCTGGACATGACAACTAGCATGTCACGATTAACAGTTGCTTTTTGTCAGTACAAAACCAATTCCCGATCCTGGTATCCTACAATAACAGCGAACACGAAGAAGTTGGGTTAAAAAAAAAATTGTTCAGGTAATCTCATAAGGGATAGCTTGCAAGACTTCCGACCGCTGCTTTAATGTCCTACACTGGACCACCTTTGCAGGACTTTTTATTATTATTATTGATAGGCTCGCGTTTGACCACTATCTCACCTGATGGTAAGCGATGATGCGGTTAGGTTAGGTACCTAGATTATATTACATTCTAGAAACAAACAATAAACCCTATACCTAAATACCTACTGGACAGGACACCTCAAAGTTCAACATTGACGCGGATAAACCCCGAAACCACCCGCTAAAAAATGTATCTCCGAAAACGCCAACGTTTCATAGCTTTCCAGCAAAAAATTGAAACCTAAACAAAAATTGGTAGCCGCGAAAAACAAGCGCGTTTCGACACTAACTAACACGGTTCGCCGGTATTTGAACATCATTAAAATTTGCCCAATTAATACCGGCTAGGGTGGTAATTACCCGCGGGCGAGCGAACCCCTTCGACAAACAATGACTGAACGGGGGCAAACCTGACAATCAAATTAATCTCATCCCTTTACTGAATAGTACTGACAACCGCACGGATATATTAACAATTTTGACATAGACAGAGACAAGATTTTAAAGTGATAAGAGCTGTTTTCATATGCCAAGTGTCAAAATGCCGCGTGGTTGACTGTACCACGAATTTACGCGACCACTATACTCATGTTGGTAACTTTGAATATTTTTTTATTTCATGGCTTACGATGCATGCATGGCTAGAGTGAAAGCAAAGCGATGTATTTTTTTTTTATATCCAGTCGTCAACAGATGAATGATTTATTTCAGTTAACTTATTTAACGTATCTACAATTTTTATGGAGTGGAAATATTTCAATACATTTTTTTGTCTACAATTTGGTATTGAACGAAATTGTTAAAATGGAATGTTCTACAGTCAAATAAAGAAACAACCCATGTTTACGTTATATTTCGTAGCATTCAACATATCAATAAGCAAACCCGGCAAATCAAACGATTGCCAGAACAGGCTGATTTTTTCCGCCGCTCTTTTCCCTCATATTTAGCTTTCTCGATTGGTAGATGCTTTTAATTAAGGCAATTAGAAAGATGGGTCGGCACTGTGTTTGCGTAAAAATCTAAACAAACCGTGTCGGGAGAAACGGTGGCGGTAGTGATGTACTGCTGCTTGTCGATACTGACGGTTTATTAGAAAAGCTTTTGTAAGAAGTATCGATAGAAGTTAACATTCTGGATACATATCACAATTCATGGATACTAATATTATAAAGAGGTAAAGTTTGTGAGGTTGTAGGGGGTAATCTCTAGATCTACTGAACTGATTTTGAAAATTCATTTACCACGTGTTTGTGAGTGTCATAGGCTATATATTTTTGAAATCCACGCGGACGAAGTCGCGGGCAAAGTGCTAGTGTTAAGATAAGTTTAAATAGGTATAAATTTAAATAGGTAGGGAAATGTTTTACACGCAAATAAAATTGCAGCAACCTAATGTATGAAAATTAAATTCTATAGGATTGTCAAAAATTTTGCAAAATTCCTTGCGATTTAGTTAACTTTAGTTTTATAAAAGTAACCAGTTATTTACTATATCTGCATATAACGGTCCAATCCGGTTACAATGATGACCACAATCAATACAACAATGCGAGAAACACCGTTATAATTAAATTCCTACTTAAAAAGTTCATCGATAATCGAGTCGCTTCACGTATGCTGATTGAGCTGGCGTGATTCCCGCGGGAGTCCTGTGCAAATAATCACCGGAGTGATTGTCAACATGCGCACAACACACGCCATTATTATTACATATTTCTCTTTTATTGCTTCTACGAAAAACCCCCTTCACTTTGGTGATTCAGAGGAGATATGTAAATAAAGATATGTAGTATTTTTTTTAGCTGAAACCGATTTCCGTTTTTTCTTGCAGACATCGGTTAAATTAAGCGACACAGTGTAATGGAAAACTGTATCAATAAGCACCAAATTAATATTTTTACTTTAATAAATGTGAAAATATTTAATTCGGTAATATATAGTAATCACGCAATCAGGGTTTGAATTTTCTAGGCTTCTAATCTTAATTTATATTTTCAATAGCCTGAAACTGTCTTAAGTTATTTAACAGTCTATTACTCCCAACTTCCCCTTTAACTCTTAAAACCTGAATAAAAACCTACGCAAAGTGCCATAAAATCCTGCAAACTACTAATGAAGTCGCTTTAAAACTACCAACTCCGAGTCACAAGTAACAGAGAGCCAATAAAATAAATCTCTCAAGTTTTCCCCGTACCGATTGAAATAAAAATACATGAATTTTAAACGATTAATCTGGTCGATGAAAAATTGACTTATTCTCATTGTCTGAAGCTCATAAAAGTGAGTGGTCGTGCAAACATAGGTCCACAGGGACGAACTTTGCGGGGCCCGTTTACTGAGAAAGTATGGTGACTTATTAATGAAGGAGGTTCGAGTTAGTTGAGATGTTCCAATCCTTGTTAAGCGGATTAAGAGCTTCAAGTCTAATCCTTGATACTTTGTCTAGGTTTAGGGAATATAACGGGCAACAAAACGTAAAAACTCTTTTGCGTTAAACTGATTTTTTTTTTTGCAGCATCTGAGAATTTTCCAATTGCCCCAGAATAGGATAAATAGATTAAAAAACTATGGATGAACGTGTGAAAGGTAGGTGAGATGACGACATATCGAAACAAATAAATAAAATTGAAGTGTCTGTTAGTACGAGTAATGTCAAAATAATAGTTTTTTTAAGCTCATTTGCACAATACCTATGCCTAAAAATCAGCTTTTAAATTTTTTGTCTGTATGTCTGTCTGTCTGTTTGTTACGGCTAATCTTCGAAACAGCTGGACCAATTCTTATAAGATTTTACTGGCAGGTAGCTGACTACAAGGAGTCATCATCATCTTCCTGCCCTTATCCCATGTTACTTGGGGTCGGCGCAACACCTTTTTTTATTCCATTCTGTCCTGTCAGCCGTCACGCTATCACTAACTCCCTTTTCTTTCATATCCCTCCTCACACAATCCATCCACCTTTTCTTTGGCCTCCCTCTCCCTTTCCATTCATCCACATTTATTTTCATTACTATTTTAGTTACATGTGTTTCATCCTTCCTCTTCACATGACCTTACCAAGATAAGCGGCTCCCTTTCAACTTTTCTGTGACTGGCGCCACTTTTAAACTACCTCTAATGTACTCATTTCTCACTTTAACCATTCTCCTTACTCCACACATCCATCAGCTGACTATAAGGAGTTACTTAGGCTAATAAAATTCAACGCGGGTGAAACAGCTGGTAGAAGCTAGTAGAGAAAATAAAGAAGAAGACAAATATTGTGACCTCCCAAAATTAATTGGGACAAGGGCAAGATGATGACCAGAAATCAAAGAGTAGTTTTAATCATGGTTTTCATAAGCTCCGTCACACTTATTTCGGCCCTGTATTCTGGGAGGTACAGAGGAGGGTAGTAAGCGAACCTTTGCTTAAACAATACGTCTTTTTGGAACGAATTTTTGAATCGTTTTATGAAAATTAGATTTGGGAATTAAGTAACTCAACTAAATTGAATTTTTGATGTTACTATCAAAAATTCTATTCCAGAGAGTTGTTTACTATTATGATAATATTATTTCTTGGAAGACAGAAGGTAGTACTGTATTAGATTTTCTTAGAATCTAGGAATATAACATCACTAACATTGATTGCTTAGGAAAAACTAACATGTTTCTATAATATTCTACTAAAAGAATTTGCAAATATTTTCCGTGATACTGTAAGGAACGTATTTGAAAAATAAATAATTTAGCGTTGGCCATAAATGAACTACTTATGCACGATTGTTACTCCTCGTCGTGAGACTGTCAACTTCACGTTGCACGTACAAGTAGCGGCACGTAAGTCTAGCGCTGAACGATAATTGCTGCGCATGGGTGGGTGGCGCGGGTGGCGCGCGGGGAACAGAATGCGACTGGAGAGCCAATCGGCGCTACGCACGCTCGCCCTTCATCCCGCTAGCCCCCTCAGGTACCTTAATTTTTACTTCTGCGCAATAACGGTCAGCGCTAAAGTTTCGTGCCGCTACTTGTAAGTAGGAAATCGGACACCACTTTTGTTGATTCTCGTCTACTCTTATCTTAACATTCTTTAATGATTCCAAAGAGTTCCTCTCAAAGGTGCAAAATGTAGCTCAGTGTAAGTCATTTTTTTTTTTGAGGGTGGGAAATCATTATATGCCTTCTCCCGCTCTTGGAGGAACTGGAAGGCGTGTCAGACTCTGTGTTCCTTCAGTTGCCCTTTGCGTGCCAGGGCCGTGGCTCCCAGTGACTCTTTTGAACACACCCGTGACCCTTAGTCCTAGCGTTAAGAATTTTATTCCCATTGTACAAACTTAGTTCACTCTCCTTCAAGACCACGTCTCGTTCTGCTTCAAGACAAAGTCACGTCAAAATGCGGCTTAACCATAACGCTATCTAGCTAAGTACATCAAACACTCCTCAAGACAATGGACCGCTACTTAACTCATCCACTCAGTAGCACATTACATCCGCGATTACAAACAAGGAGAGGAAAAAATCCACAGTGAAGAAACGCGGTAAAAAACTCGGCCGCCATCTCCGCAGCTATTGGTGAATAATTCATAGGACGGCAGCGCTCAATGTTGACACACTCGTAATTAAAAAGCCCGACCCGACTCGACGGAATCGTATAAAATCTCTGTATAGATTTTGAAGGAAAAATTATGATGGTTCGTTCTCGTTGTCGGTGGGTTCTTATTTTTTTCAGCCAGTGTTCTACCTACTTTTGTAAATGAACTGTTGTTTCGGAATAACCATTTTATATGTATTAATAAGTGAGAAAAAAACGTTGTACCCTTTTTAAGCATATTGCGCGGAATAGTGTGAGATTTGGAATAGTTCAAGTTTATTTTTTTATTTATTTAGACTTCATGCACAAAGGTACAATCAATCTTGGTATGGTCATGTGAAGAGGGGGGATGAAACACATGTAACTAAAAGAGTAATAAATATAAATGTGGATGGATGGAGTAGGAGAGGGAAGCCAAAGAAAAGTTTTTTTTTTTTTTGGGGATGGGTAATCATTCAATGACTTCTCCCGCTCTGGGTGGAGCGGGAGGGCGTGTCAAACTCTTACTGACTAAAACCCACCCCTGTTCCTTCCCTGCCTGAGTGCCCAGGGGTGCGGTAACTCATTTTCAGAATTTATCCGCTACCCATAGGCATAAAGGATTGTGTGAGGAGTGATATGAAAGAAAAGGGAGTTAGTGATAGCGTGACGGCTGACAGGACAGAATGGAAGAAAACACGTGTTGCGCCGACCCCAAGTAACATGGGATAAGTGCGGACGTTGGCAGTCTCTACCTGCTCCTCTGCATGAGTGGTTGCCTACTAATATTATAAATGCGAAAGTTTGGATGGATATAATTTTTTACTCAATCACGCCAGAACGGTTGTATGGATTTGGATGAAATTAGGCACAGGGATAGACTATAGTCCAGAATAGCACATAGGCTTTCATTTATAATGAGTGAAGTACTATTTCCACGCGGATGAAGCCGCTGGCAAAAGCTAAGTGGTTTTTATGGAGAAGTATCAGCATTTTTTTTTAAATTACAATCCGATTTCGACCTCTGGGTAAACACGAGTACAGTTAATTAATTCTATCGTTAAATTATGTCAGTATTTCAATTATAAGCTATGTAAATACATGCTAATTTGGTATGAATAATCAGATGTATTCGTGGAAATTTAGGATTTCAAAGAGAAATAAATCAAATAGCATTTGCTGGCTTATCGGCGGCGGCGGTCATATTTGCTGTCGACTCAGAGCTAATGCGTTCTAAGAAGCGGCGTTAACATCATAACGTTATTACGATGGCTCGTATTTATTATTTACCTATGATAATAGCGTGCGGATATAATTGTTATCTTACTTCCTAGTACAGTTATTATTGCCAAATATTGCGGTTTTCAGCGAATTTTTAAAGTTTCCTTTGAGCTGATTGTGTTATGTAAGGTTCAACGGCACAGTTGGCGCAGAGCGGGTTCGATTCTCGCACAAAACAAATATTTTTATGGCCTACAAATAGTTGTTCCGGGTCTGGGTGACTTATGTATGTGAGTTGATATGATGTTTGTGAACGCTACCACGATACAGGAGTAACTCTTTGTGTGCCTGCCCGGGGGTTGAGGATAAATTCGAAAGAGTTACCTCGCCCCTGGGCATTCAGGGAAGGGAGGAACAGGGGTGGGTTTTAGTCAGTAAGAGTCTGAAACGCCCTTCCGCTCCACCCTAGAGCGGGAGATGTCATTGGATGAATTCCCACCCCACAAAAAAAAAATACTCCTTGTGTGGGACAAGGAAACTCTTTCATATAAATAGTCCTGCCTACCAGGACTAGCATGTAGTACTTAAATACTTTTTTATTTGAAATCTGTAAAGCACACAACAGTGGCAAAGACTTGACCACAGCAAATAATTTATCCTTAACTCTTCACAAGTCGATTGCACACCAGGTGAGGCGTGCGACGGGTTAAGGTGGGAGCGCCAGGGTAATCCACGAAATTCAAATTTTCTTACGTTTTTTGCAATTTGCAGGTCAGTGTCAGGTTGTATCTTGGTGTAAATTTGATTCGCGGCCGTAGCAAGTATGTATTTATAGAATTATAATCATTAAAATAATCAATACAACTCTTTCAGTTGGAATTGATGTCAAATGTCATGTCATGAAATACTTAGACAGTAAACCTAACCAAGTGATTTGATTGGGTTTACGTCGTTATGTTTGTGTGCGGTTCTGGTTGACCGCCAACATTAGATTTAACAATAAATTTACTAATGATTGTCTTAGTGACCAGGAGCTATGTCATTCCTGCGAACAACGACGTTATTTCATTTCAGCCATAATCAGCCTTTTAGTGCTCTCACTGGGACACAACCCTCCTCTCTGTGAGAACCCGGGCCGTAATCCTCTACGCGAGCCCAATGCGGGTTGGTAAATGTCACATGTCTTCGAAGTGTTGGTTCTAGTCTAGGACATGCCGGTTTCCTCACGATGTTTTCTTTCACCGTTTTGAGAGCAGCGATGACGAAATAATTTATGGCCTGGCTTCGAACCCACGACCTACGTAACTTACGTAAGTCACGGCCGTCACCACTGCTGCATTTCAACCAGTGGTTTCCCCCTAATTAAAATATCATTCACTCACCTAGGCGGCTGTGCGGGCGCTGCGGTCGGAATAGGTATGCAGGTGACGGCGTCGGTGACCTGCTGCATGCCGCCATCCTCCATGTTCGGCTCCTTGGTCTCCGTGCCCCGCGCCGTCGTACCTGACAGATGAGAAAGGTATTTTACATTATGTATTGACAGCGCCCATCTTGTTCTTTAAGGTGAAAACTCCACGCTAGCCCGCGAAATTCAAATTTCTTACGTTTTTTGCAATTTGTAGGTCAGTGTCAGGTAGTATCTTGGTCAAAATTTGATTCGCGGCCGTAGCAAGTATTATCGGATAAGTATCGGACGTAGTGCGCAACCGCTCTTAGACTATACAGAGTATAACTGAAACAGGTGGTCATATTTTAAATACTACCCATTCCCTCCCATTCCCTTGCCCATTTTTTTTTCTTTCTCTTGTCCTAGGATTCATCAATAGGATGGACCCTAATAATCTTATTACAATGTAGCCTTATAGATAGACTAATAAGTAATTAAATAATAACCTAAACTATTAAATTGTCTTTACTAAGAATGTGTCCAATAGCACTTTTCTTATTGACTCTATTAAGGCGAATGCACTTCACTCTTGTGTCTGTTTGGCACTTTAGTACTTTAAACTATTCACTAACACTAAACACTAACTCCAACGGTTCTGTTCTTTTTAGTCTTCTTACTATATTTGTGTGATCGAGTAGCTGGATTGCCTCGACGTTCACATGCTGATGAAGCCTCTTTTCGTGAGCTTCTGCAAATTTCTGGATAACTTTTTCAATGAAATCAACTTTTAGATCCCGATGGAGGTCATCATTTCGTATGTACCAAGGTGCATTTACAATTTTCCTTAGCACTTCACTCTGCCCAAGAAAATTAACTATACAAATTATCATCAGCTTATCAAAATTAGTTTGGGAGAACAATACAACATTGTTTATTGATCAAGAAGGTACAGATGGTGTGAAAACAAAACTTAAACTAGTTACAAGTAAGTTATACAAGGTTATGTAACAAACATATGGTAGAACATGCTGGTGTAAGTACATGGTACATCTGTTGACGATTTCCGTTACCCTGTCTCAAACTAGGGTATGCCTGTATCTTAAGAGACAGTGGAGACAATTCACTGTTTCATGAGTAAAGTTCATTTATGTGAGCAGAAGCAGACTTAAAATATGACCACGCATTTGTTAAACTCATGTCTGGAAAGGATTTATCGATAAGTCTGAAATGTATGGGATAGGCATGCGCTACAGGTATGTCACATGGACAATCCTAAATATTATGCACACACATTCCGATAGAATGTCACTTTGTCCAGAGCCTCTTGCCTATCTTTATAGACGGCAAACGAACCGGCCTTAACCCCAATTGTTGAGTTTTAATCTATCATTTGCCCACCATAACCCCGAAACATTAAATCACCAAATAAATGCATCCATCTCCACACTACTCTGCAGTGCCGGATTAGCCACGTAGCAAGAGTAGCAAATGCTACGAGCCCCGCACATCGAGGGGCTTGGATGTATAAAACAAGGCAAGTTACCTATACCATAATTGAAATCTAAACAAATCCGGATTATTCATAAAGACAATGTAGGCGCAACTGCCTATGCGCCCATGCTACTTGAGATAGCTTTCATTCGTTCTCATTTTACATAGATTTAGGGGGCACCTTGGTAGAATTTTGCTACGGGCACCACGCTGGCTTAATCCAGCACTGCTAATCTGTAACCTGTATCACAAACCTTGGCTTCGCTGTAGCCTCGTGGTGACTCCGGCGGGCAGCTCGGGCTCGGGCTGCGCCCGCGGCGGGTTCCGCGCCGACCGCCTCTGCCGCGGCTTCCTCAGCAGCTGCTTGTAGTTCTCCGCCTTCTTCGATAGGTAGTAGAATCTGTGGGAGGTATATGGTAAGGTGGTGTTGGCAGTGATTGTGATGGTGTCTTGTTTGTCGGCTGCGAAGGGCCTATCATGGTATTGTCCTAGGATGGGCTATTTTATTTATGCCACATTTTGAGACATTTTAGTCTAATTCTAGTATGTTTGTCTACTTTTAGATTGTCATATGCAGCAGACACAAAAATGACAAGTGCAAGTCGCTTTTTACCATTTAAGTGCCAAATGTTGAGAATATTAGATATTGTCTGTTCTATCATTCATTAGCATTACTCATTAGTTCATTAATCATTCAGCGGATTAAACAAACAAAAGGCCCATGTTACTCGTTTTTACTAACCACCTGAGACTAGGATTGCCAACTTTTTCTAAAAAGAAATACTGTAGTAAATAAAGAGTACCTCTTATGAAAAAGAGTATATTGATTATTTTAATAGGTTTTTGTACCTTTTGCGGTACATAACAATTTTTCTTTTTTTTTTTAAAGAATTATTCATCTCCAAACTTTCTAAATCTAAGATAGTGTAGATCAAAAGTTCATTTTTTACTAACTTCAATGAAAATATTGACAATACCTAAACAGTTACTTTTTTGTGTTATGACAATGGGTATGCATGACTGGTATAAGTATAGTACCTAAACATTGTCTAAAAAAGAGTATTTTAGCGTACTCTATTAGTATTACAGATTATAAAGTACACTTACATGAAATAGAGTACAATACTCTATTTTAGAGTACGGTTGGCAACCCTACCTGAGACCCTTCGCAGCAAAAAAACACGGCACAGCGGTATCAAAAAAGAGATTAACGCACGCATACCTGACGCAGTCCCTCACGCTCTTTCTTGGGAGGAAGGATGCGATCTGACCGAAATTCTTGGGATGTTGTAGGTACTTCTCTCTAAAGAGTTCTCGTTCTGCTTGCGACCAGACGTTCCGGAGTTGCAGCTCTTTGTGTTCCGATTCCATGTCCATACATCGTCCTGTGGAGGTGAGAAAAGTTAGTTTGTCTGCTGAATCTAGAAGCCACGACGTAGGTGGTTTGAAATGCTTTCAAGTCCGGTGAACTCTTTCACCTGACTTAAAAGCATTTCAAATGAAAATAAAATGATCCTTTGTCCGCCCTTTCTCCGCAAATAATAAATAAAAATAAAATAATATAAATATAAACATTATTAAACTTGCAACAAAAACCACAACTGAGTCAGCCACTGTTCAATGGGAAATCATCACTGGAGAAATGTACTATCTGCCCACCCCTTCGTGTAATATAGGCAGTGATATATTATGTTATAATTAGCTGAAATTTGTGTCGAACTAGATTTTATAAAGCAACTACCTATCTGACCACCCCAATCAAATTACCGGACGCCTCACCAGTGAAACTGGTTGTCAAGACTATCAAGCTTCTAGCTATGCGTAACGACTAACAGTTTTCAGTGGCCAAGGAGAGCGGAGTGAGGCCCTTTATTTTTTTTAGTTTGGTAAGTCATCCTATGACTTCTCCCGCTCTGGGTGGAGCGGGAGGGCGTGTCAGACTCTTACTGACTAAAACCCACTCCTGTTCCTTCGCTGCCATGAGTGCCCAGCCCAGGGGCGCGGTAACTCTGTTTCGAATTTATCAACGATCCCTGGGCAGGCATCGGCCATGACGGGCCCCGTCATGTTTTGCTGACAACTCTTTGAGGCGCGCGTGGAACACTACGCGCCGTTGACTCTCGGGCCTGATCCTGATCGGACGGCGAGTTATCCACTACTCGCCGTCCCGCCTCCTCCTTTGCGAGCATTACTGCTTCGCAGAAGGAAGCCTTGCTTAAAGCTTCCCATTCCCTCTCGCTCCGTACCATGGCCTGGACCAGGGCCGGGCGCGAGAGGTCACTGCCGCCGATCGCCTCCACGAGGGATCCACCCAAGCGGGGCAGATCTCCACCGTACGCTCCACCGTGTCCTCTGGGCGATCCTCACACTGGTGACACCCGGGCGTTTCCCGTCGCCTTATCCTACACAGGAACCGCCCGAAACTTCCGTGTCCGGTGAGGACCTGCGTCAAGCGGAAGGTGAGGACGCCGTGGCGACTCGCCAGCCACTCCTCAAAGAGGTGCCTTACCACCGCAATTGCGGCGTGCCCTTGCGACAGTTGCTCTCTCCATGTCGCCATGAGATCCAGCCGGAGCTCTGTCCACTGAGCCGCGAGCTGTCGCGGCAGTGGAGGTACGCCCCGGCGTTTTGCCTCCTCGCGCCACTCATAGAGATGCGCGAGGACGTAGTGAGGCCCTTGTCCGTCGCCACTATTCGCTAACATTTCTATGCATATCCACGTCGGCAGTTAGGAAGTATTCCCTGAGACTGCATACCTCGCGATTAATCTCGCGATTATGGAGGGTCTTAACATTTATTTTTTTCCTAAATTTTAGTGAGTTACATTTTTGGAATCGCTTCCTCGAACCCTTTGTTTTGATACCCCATTTAATATAGTTCGTCGACTTTCAATTTTTTTTTTTCACAATATGGTGTCTGGTGGTCGCCATATTGCATTTTGATTACTGTCATGTCTTTAATAGCATTCGCAAGATTAGGACGAATCAATTGACGTAAGAATTATCATAATCGGCCCACGCGTTTGGACTCTATAGTGCCACAAAGAAACAAACATACATACATAGGCTGATAAACACATTAGCCTCCCTTGCGTCGCGCAGTCGGGTAAAAACGTCGGCTTCCACACTTCCGCGTGATACAAACGGTTTAGCGTACTTTCCTAAGTATGGTGGGGTCTCGGTATGTCACTCAGCTTATTATATGGTAATAAAGGTATAAACAGTAAAGATAGGGCCGACCGAACGTTTATGTTTATACGCGGTCACCATACAAAAAACACAAGCACCACTTCTTCGAACTACGATGAGTCGTTGCGACGTAAACCCTTTTCACGTGGATTGACACCAGGTGTGCAGATAACAATTAAAATATAGTTTAGTAATTGGGCGTGCGACGCGTTAAACAGCGGCTGATAATAGCGAGGTGTATAAGAAAAAACCTTTAAAATCGTATAAAAACGACCAACGCGCGTCGCTTCAAAGTAACGTCGCACAACCGGTAGGCGTGGCTTGCGTGGCTCTCGAAGATTTAAGATTAGAGACCAAGGGCCCTGTCCACTATCTATGCTAATGTATGATAGTATACTCACTGTTGGTGTCGATATAGATGGGCGTGGCGTCACTGGGATCCCTCAATAGAGGTGGCACGACTGTCAAGGACCTCATCTTCTTGTCCTCGTGTTCCTGCTCGTGCAAGCCGTCGGCTATCTCCTCCAGTTCCGCCTCAGACTTTACTCGAGCTCCTAACCTGTTAAACCGCTCTCGCTCTTCACGTTGCTTTCGCAGTTCGGGGAATACCTGCAAGGAGGGTGAGGGGTTTAGTGTTGATTCTTAGAAAATAATAAACCAACTACTGTCGTGTCAGCTACAAGAGCTAGCACACGGATAAAGGCTAAATCATTGAGTCAAGAATGTAGGAAGCAGCATCCTCTTGTTTACTAAAATAAAAGTCTGCTTACAGTGAAGACTAAAAACGATAGCACAAAAATGCAAGGGGATCCCAGATTTTGCATTATTATCCTCAAGTAGCTCAGAGCACCTCTATTTAAAATCAAAGCCCTTTTACGCCGTTTACTGTATCAGAACATCAATGGTTAAAATCTGTTGTCAAAACTCATACCGATTGCTGTTCCATTAGCTACTGTTCTTATTTTGGATAATCATTCACAACTGCTAACACGAAATCTGCCCACAACAGATTAAGTGATCCAAGAAACACAAACAAAAAGGTGTTTTTTTTTTGTTTACAATATTTTAAACGAAACAACAAATTATTAAAATTGTGACTTTAATCATTATTGAGGGTAGAAGTTGTTCACTGTGATCTTAAAAATAGCAATCAAAACTTGTAAATTTTTAAGTTGTTTTAGCTTATTTTAGCACTAGTTATCACTTCATCTGCACGTTGGTAGTATTTTTGGCACTAAAGTCACGGTTTTATAATAATTTACTGAAAAACTTGGCGAGCACTAAGTACTTCTGACAGCGGTTTGACAGCTACTGACAGATTTGACAAATTGTTTCTATTCTCGATTTTGCGTCAAGTTAATTTTTGACAGAAATAATAGAAAAATTGGTCAACTTAGGGTAGTTGACTAATTTTTTTTATTTATTTGTCATTTTCTGTTTTTTATTTCAAAAAGCAAGAATAAGTTACTTTGTCTCGCTCATAATCCATGGTTCACTTCAAGATGACATCCAGTCTATTTAGTTTCGCCTTGCTGCTAAGTATAAATGGATAACTTACTTTTTCAAAGAACTCTCTATTCCTTGCGTCTTTCGCTTTCCTCTTCTGGCCTTGTTCTATCCGCTCCACTCGTCTCAACCACTCGGCGGCTCGTCTGCTATACGCTTCCGCTAACGCATCCTCGCGCTGGAAATAACAGATTAAGGTATCATGATAAATACGTCCTATTATAATTGTTTTTTATACTAGATTAGGCTTCCAGTTTCCCCCTGGGCATTCAGTCGCCCCTGGGCATTCAGGGCAGGGAGGAACAGGGGTGGGTTTTAGTCAGTAAGAGTCTGACACGCCCTTCCGCTCCATCCTAGAGCGGAAGAAATCATAGGATGATTTCCCACCTCCAAAAAAAAAAAAAAAAACTTCCTGTTAAGCCAAATGTGACTACTGAAGCTTTTTATTGTGCTAATGCAGACCAAAGCCTACCTCATTCAAAGATGAAAAGATGAAACAACCATTAATTTGAGTCTGTTAGTCTCAAGTTTGAGAAAGCTGTTGAATGTCTGTGAGAAATATGAAGGAATTTTCAAAATATCATCAGCGACAAAGTTATAAAGCTAAAGTTGATAATTAGAAAGAGAAGTGTTCTTTGACGTCAAAGGACATGACGCCCATACAACTGCCATAGAAAACAGCGTTTTCGAGAGAGGGACAGTTATATTTGTTTAAAATTGTTGTATCTCGTTTAATTTTCGATCAATTTTGATTCTGCTTTCACTGTTCATACTGAATTTTAGTATATTCATCGATAAACCGGTTAGATAACAAATATTTTTTTCATGCATATTCCCTATTAGATATCTCAGTCGCAGTCATCTAAGATGTGGACAGGTAACGAAGGACATTGCAAGTGCGATACAACATGCTTGTCCGTAGATTTGCTTTTCCAAGTGTAAAGTAAAACTGAAGCTTTTACACTATCTTCACCACTAATAAGTGACCCGATACCGATACAGTTTCTCTGTAACTCCTCTTTCTCAGTAACTCCGGATATCAGACTTATTGAACTGTTGTATCGCAGGGATGTTTGGAAGAGTAAAATTGCAATCATCATCATTGTCATCAGCCTTCTAATGTCCCCAATGCTGAGGCACAGGCCTCCTCTCTATGAGAGGGTGTGGGCCGTAATCCACCACGCGAGCCCAATGCGGATTGGTGGATGTCACATATCTTCGAATTTTTGGTTCTAGGACATGCCGGTTTCCTCACGATGTTTTCCTTCACCGTTTTGAGAGCAGTGGTGATGAAATAATTTACACAAAGTAAAACGCCTCCCTGGGTTTGAACTCACGACCTACAACTTGTAAGTCGCGGCCAATACCACTGGGCCACCACTTATCGTAAATTGCAGTGACTGCTCTCAAATCAAAATCGATGGATCAATGCGGTTGTTAATCAGCCACTTTCCTCCTCAGTTAATACTATTTATACCTCTAATCGTAACATGATAAGTAAAAAACATACCTTTTCCGCCTCAAATTTGAGCTTCCGTATGTGTTCCGCTAACCGCTTCCGAAACGTCCGATGTCGCCTGATGTTCTCGTGGTAGACCTCGGTGTCCTGTGGCTGGTTGTAGAGCGGGTAGCACACCGGCTTTCCCAGGTGCGACAGCACCGCGTGCGCTGATGACGCCTGCTGATACAACGACTTATCACAAATAGTTCCACCTACTCGGCAGAACGGGATGAAAGGTTTGAGAGCACTTCAGCAATACAAGCGCTTACTACCAATAAAAAACACGACTTCCCCCGTACTTTGATGTGCGAAGGCCATCATGAATCCATTATGAAAAAGGGATAGTGCTATTCGGCCTGTATGTATACATCATCATCATTTCAGCCGAAAGACGTCCACCGCTGGACGTAGACCTCCCTCAACTGTCGCCGAAATGACCAGTCCTGTGCGTCTCGCATCCATCGACTACCCGTGACACTCACCAGGTCATCGGTCCACCTTGTTGGAGGCCTTTCCTTTTCTCACACTGGAACAATGATGGCTTTAACACGTCATGGTACGGCCCTTGAAAGGCTGATCAATCCAATTATGCTGTCGATATCATACTGAATGGCTGTTGATAATCCAGACAAGTCTATAACAGCATTTGTCTTGGTTTTATGTTGATCAGCTTTCCAAAACTGGGTGTAAACCTGGTTCAATAAAATAGATTATAAACTATATGTGCTACGATACATCCAGGATAATAATATTGATGATTATAGTATACAGAAATATTTGTGAACCTTCGATTTAGCTTCACTGATTTCGACTTTTAAAATGCTGAAACTGCTGCAAACGTGAACATTTCACAATTCTATGACACTTAATAGGTATCTACAGTTACTTGCAAAAAAGTCTACAAGTGATTTAAATACATTATGTAAACTAGGTAGTGATTGACATGACGCTATACGAAAACAGCTCAAATATCTACAACTAAATAAGCATCAATTAAAGATTTCATTTAGGCATGCACCAGTGCAAATCCCTCTTAGGTTCACATTCACAGCAACTTTTAACGGATTTTTCAACATAAACAGGATCACAAAAATATTTCTGCAGAGTTTTATACATAAATAAATACGGTATCAAGGAAGTCAAGTATCAAGTTTGTGTAAGAGTACGAAAACTATACAGCTAAACATGTATACTACATATTATTATACCTACATAAAACTACATACCAGCATGCCTTATTTTAATCATTTTCCAAATCTAACGTTTAATAAATTTAGAATATTTTAAAGTTCTATTTAAATTGTTCTACAAAATGAAAATGGATAGCTACAAAATTAATAATCTTAGTACTTATAATAGTTTATAAACAAATTATAAATACCATTTGCCGCTTATTATCCATGATGATCTGGGAAGAAAAAAAAACATAAAATGTATCAGACTATTGATCCCGTGCAAGTCAATAATGAGAAACAGAACAGAAATTACTCAATATAATGAGTGACAAATAAATAAACAGGTATACATAATAATCATCTTGTCTATTTTTGCACTATTAAAAAACTAATAAATAAATTTTATAATGAAGCCTAATCCTGTTGCCATAAACTTAACAATTATCTAGATTTATTCAGAAAGCCTGCATCACTTTAGCTTATTTCTCCTTTAAATTGAAATGGTATTTGAAAGGATCTTTTTAATCTGCCCAGGGGTTGAGGATAAATTCGAAAGAGTTACCTCGCCCCTGGGCTTTCAGGGCAGGGAAGGAACAGGGATGGGTTTTAGTCAGTAAGAGTCTGACACGCCTTCCCGCTCCACCCTAGAGCGGGAGATGTCATTGGATGATTTCCCACCCCACAAAAAAAAGAACAAAAAAAAATGGATCTTTTCAATTGTTTTGAGAAAAATTATTTAATATTTCCTCATTAAAACACCACCGGAGGCAAAAAAAATTATTACCCATTTAGTCTCCACCTTACAGAGTATTCTGCAAGGTGGAGACGACAATACGACAATGTAAACACTGGTAATTATGAACATCTGTTATCAAAAATTCTTTTTTTTTCTGAAATCGCGAAGAAAGAACCAGTAGCCCCATACATTTGTGTTTGTTATGTAAACACAAATGTGTGGGGCTCGACGAAATGTACTAAACAGCAGATTTTTTTATCGCGATTTCTGTGTTGGTCCCATTGTAAAAGTTGTTCATATGGATAGGTATTGCCAGTGTTTTCATTTACTGTCGTATTGTCATCGCCACGTTGTATTATAAATATTTAGTTGCCAATTTGCCATAGAAGGATTACGCCCCTGTAGACCTACAAGACATTTGCGGTAAAATGGCTAAGCTCCGAGCTAACTTTTTTTTTTGTGGGTGGGATTTCATCCAATGACCTCTCCCGCTCTGGGTGTAGCGGGAGGGCGTGTCAGACTTTTACTGAGTGCCCAAGGGCGCGGTAACTCTGTATCGAATTTATCCACGACCCCTGGGCAGGCATCGGCCATAACGAGTCCCGTCATGTTATTGCTGACATCTCTTTGAGGCGCGCGTGGAATACTACGCGCCGTCGACTCTCGGGCCTGGTCCTGATTGGACGGCGAGCCCACTACTCGCCGTCCGCAGGCCCGCGTCTACGGTGGCCGGAGATCGTCTCGCAACCCCCGACGCCCTGGGCGTTTCCTACGACGGCTGCTGCTGGAGGCGTGAGGGCGACTCTGTTGAGTCTCTTCCGTCTCCTCCTTCGCGAGCATTACTACTTCGCAGAAGAAGGAGACTGCTTCCCATTCTCTCTCGATCAGAATCAGAATCAGAATGCTTGAACGCCCGGGTGTCACCACTGTGCGGATCGCCTCCATGAGGACACGGCGAGGCTCTGCCCAAGCGGAGCAGAACTCCACCGTATGCTCCACCGTGTCCTCTGGGCGATCCGCACAGTGGTGACACCCGGGCATTTCCCTCCGCCTTATCCTACACAGGAACCTCCCGAAACATCCGTGTCCGGTGAGGACCTGCCTCAGGCGGAAGGTGAGGACGCCGTGGCGCCTCTCCAGCCACTCCTCAAAGAGGGGCCTTACCGCCGCAATAGCGGCGTGCCCAAAGCTCCGAGCTACCTATGTAACCTAATCTTAACAGCACCTTAGTCCTAACTATTGTGTCCCCCTGGTGACATGGTACACAGGAATAAAAGAAACTGATACACTATGTAGTTTTTACATCCCGGCATGAGCATGGCATGAGGATCGATTTACAACAGGTTTATTAGTGAGTAGTTAATTATTAGTCTTACGGAGTATTTAGCAGGTTTGACAAATATTTCATACTATTCTACGTTGATTGGCATGACATACGACTGACTAAAGGAACAGCGTCCACTCTGTTTCTAAGTGATAAGAAGTCAAATCGTTTAAACTTTCTGTCAATTTAGATTTTGAATGACTACTAAATAAACGTTTCCAGAATAGGTACAAAGTTTTTTCTATGTAAGCGCATAGTCACCCATAAGTGGCGACCTCATTGAATAAGAATTCGTATCTAAGCATAGGAAATAAAGATTAAAGAATCCTATGTTATCCCACTTTGAGTCCTGTTTTAACAACGTAAAAATACCTTCGCCTCTTTGTAACAAACGCAACATAGGATTCTTTAATCTTTATTTTCTACGCTTTGTTACGATTTTTTATTCAATGAGGGCGCCACTTGGCGGATATATATGCCTTAAGTTGCGCGAAGGTTGTGATACTGACTTATATTGGCAAAGGACACATGAACTAAAATTGAGCTAAAATAAAAATATCGAAACCCCATCGTCGTTTTGATTTTGGGTTAAATACCTCTAACTATATTCTACCATTTCGGTTCTATGCTCTTTATACAGTTTTCAGAATTTCTAGCAGCTTATCCTTCCCTTTAAAAAGTTAAACGGACAGCACAAACATCTACAAATACAAATCACTCCTAACATGAGTTGTTAGTTGATTATTATGGGGTCAAGGTCATGAATATGGAGTTATTTTCTATACAGAGATGATTGTGAGAGTACTATGATATGAACCTTTTTCCTGTTCTCCGCGTAGACGCACTGGGCCAGACATCTGTGCCTGGGCACCGTTTCCTCTGGTTCCTCCGCCCTGGCTGGCTTTGAGGCAGTCTGTTCTAATTCTTCTTGTTTCTTTTTTAACTTTGATAATGTTGACTCTGATAAAGCCATTTCTCTGTCCACCTGTGAATGTGAAATGGCGGAGTTAGTTAATAAGCACATTAGTAATGCAATCCTATGAATTCTTCTTCTATGAGTGTCGATGGCAATCTAAATGTAGTCAACCTAATATTCGGCTAAGAGTTTGGCACCATCTGTAGCGTCCAAGTCTGTGCCTATCAGTTCCTGTAACGAGCAGGCAACGTCGACACACAGGACTCGATATTAAGTGCTCTATAGTTTGTGGAACGGGACCATATCCTATGGTTTACCTATGGGATATAAGAGGAAAAAGTCCTTTAGAAACTTCACTATATTAATTAGATATTATTGGTGTGAAATCCTTTTAACTTGGAATGGTCACGTCTATTATGGACAGGTTACTGACGATTGTGACGATGTCAAGCAGATTAACATAGTAGGAACTTTCTTTTTTATGGGTAGCCTGAGAAAAATGATATTTCGGTCTACCGCCACCATCATAACTAGCAGAATCTAGATTGAATGGACATGGCCATAGGGCCAGCACTGATCCTACAGAATACGAACGTACAACAGAGCAAACTCCTTGAGTCTTCCCTACAGTTTTTATTTATGTAGGTATGTGGTTGGTGCATACTTTGGATATTTGTTGTAATAAGTCATCCTTAGTGGTTCTGAAGCTCTGGTCCTCCATCGTGGGCTCTGACGGCGGATTAGGAGATAGTACTTCTACTGTGCTGTACTGGTTCACCGGCTCCTGGAAATTAAACAAAAAGTTTTGTTAAAGCATTTATATTTTCATTTATTGAGAAATGAATTATTGGCCATGTTGGAACACTTGGAACTCCAAGTTTGGTATTTAATAATGAAGGTTGCTTTGGTATTTCTAGGATAAAATATAACAGCAGGCCTGTTCCCTATAAGATTCAACGCCTTTTGCTACCTATCATCATATATCCTATCCTAGAATGCAGGCTGCAAAAGAGAAATTCTTGATGGAAAAACCGAATAATACAGCTCGTCCTGAGAATTGAACCAAGGATCACAAGCTTATTAGTCGCACTTGCAACCAATACATCAACGAGGGAGTCATGATTACAGATAGAAAAGCGTGAAGGATCAGCAAATAACTGACCCATGTCAGTTGTTCTCACTAAATGCTTCTGGGGTTCGACAGCAGATATCATCCTGGGGAGGTGTTGCGCCACTTCTTCTTCCCAGCTAAAACACAAGGAAGTGGTGACGGGCGGGCGTTTTCGGGGGACAGTCTTTATGTAAAACTTTGACGTTCAAAAAGTGCTGACTGTCAGCCTGGTTTGAACAAATTACTTTTGATTTTGACTGAAATGTTTAAGGACTAAATGAAGATACTGACCCTAGTATCAACCCTAAGCGGCTGATGATGTGGCAGCGGCGTTCGATCAGCTGTGAGCCTGATCTTCTTGAAAGGCGGCGGGTCTGCAGGCGGAGGGTGGTGAGCGGCGGGCGCGGGCTGCGGCAGATAGGCGCCGCCGAGTAGCGACACGCGCCCGCCGCGGTACTCGCCCGCGCCCACCGCGCCCGCGCCCACTGCGCCCACGCCGCCGACCGAGCCCACCGCGCCCCCGCCGCGGACGTAGCTGCTGTCCCTGGAAATGTACATGGCTACGTTAGAACTAGAACTGCTGAACTTGTGGCAAAAATATGAATGCTTAGGAGACAAGAGTTCATTGGTGATGAAGAAGTAAAGGATGGGCGAAAGTTTCGTATTTCCAAACCAAAAAGTTCCCAAAGTATTTGCATTGAAGAGATCTTAGAGTAACCTATCAAGCGCGGTATGGCTCTATAATCTACCGAAAGGGTATCCCTAAGATCCATTGACCTACAAGGGCAACTTAGAGCAAGACATCCCATCTCATCACATCTGGGTTGTGTGTTTTCAGCGTATATAAAAACCAGCCAAGTGCGTGTCAGACTACGCACATTTAGGGGTCCGTACCAAATGAGAGAATTATATCAAATAAAAAATCTCTGGAACAAAGAAAATTTAGTTCAAATAAATCTCAATAGATGGCGTAATATGCATCGATTTCTTATTAAGTTTATGTAATATTCATATTTTGAAAATAAATATGGTAAAAACTGTATTTTCTTATTTAACAAACTGCCCTAAGCACAAAATTGTGGAATAATTGGCTTGTAATTCAAATTTTGACGATTATTGGAACGAATCCTTAGACATCTATATTTCTTGTACCAATAGATGGCGCTGTTTGAAGTTTTAGAGTTTATCCATTCGCCTCTTTAAAATTTGAATAGTGATACATTTTGATACAGTAAAACTGCTATGAAGTGCCAAAAATACTATAAAATAATTCCTCAATGTGTGCGAAAATATTGGTAAGGCTTTAGTCAATTCATTCAGACGGGCCCGAACGAAGAACAAAAGTTAATTGTGCCAGACGAAAACCCGTAGTTACGGCGGTACCGTTTCTTTGTATGTTATGAGGCATCTGTACGCTAGTATTATGTATGTATTAGTAAAATAAAATATACGTAACAATAAACATTATCACCAAACTTTAAGTTCATGGGTCAATGGGAAGTTAAAAAATTCTTCGGCAAAAAAAATTGTGACAGACGACGGACAGACAGACAGACGGACACGTGAGTGACAGCAATAGCTCCGTTTGGACCCTTCAGATACGGAATCCTTCCGTGAACTGACAATACTGTTTACCGATTTTAACACCTTTTACCATCAAAATCGTGTATACACCTTGTGCAGCACCCTACAGAACCCCGATATGAAGACATTCTTACAGTTGGCATTATAATAACGACGCAAATGAGCGGTTGAAGTAACAGCTGGCGTATACGCATTGTGTTTGTCGGGACTTCAGGAGGGAGACGGCGTATGCGCAAAAGGTGCATGCAGACAATGAACTGGACTACTAATTATTGACTGAGCTGTCCATTAAGTTAGAAGTACGAAAATAGCCCTAGGCTAATGTGAGGGTAAAATAGAACCCCACTGAATCTCAGAACCTTTTGTTTCTCATACTTTTTTATTTAAGAGGAGACCATTTAAATTTTATTTAAAAAAACTTCCGACAGCAGGTATAAGGTGACCATTTAATGGTCACCTCAAAGAGTATAATAATAATACGGGACGGTCACCTTATACCTACTGTCGGAAGTTTTTTGGGAACTCTATGGTCACAGTCATTGATTTTTTTTTTCTGGTCAGCCCTAATATAACGATGACAACACTGCCAACAGTGGTCATGGACTCAAATGATAAAATCGACTATAAAATTATCTACTAAAAATAAATTTAGATAGGATTTACAATTTATATTGTCCCGTTTTTCGTGTCTGCTTTTGTGTCGTAATAATACCTCCTCGTTGGGATGCCTTTAAATGTCAACCGTCAACGACCTCGATACCAAACTGTTAGGTAGGTACACGCTTAGTTCAACAGATGGCAGGCGTAGCGCCATTTTAAGAGTGCCTTTCAAAGCCCGTCATTTCATAGTCTAAGCCTTCATCAATATTGTGATTGTGAATTGTTGTGGTCAATTATTATGTGCATGCATCTTTTATATTCTTGACAGCTATACTTACATCAAAACAAGAAAAGGCTGAATTGTTTCATAGTTAGCCCCCTGCCTTTTTACAGGACAAAAAAATTAACGCAGTTTCACCATTTTGCTAATCGGTACGTAAGTACTCACCTACCAACCTAAAACTCCATTTAAATTGCAAATGTTATTAGGTCACTATACAAAAGTTCATTATTATCAATACTTCTTCCGTTATAATGTTATGTTATTCTATTTTTCCTTTTCTTTTAGAAATCTCAACACAGCGTTTGACATTGCTTGTCATTTTAACAATCATTTTATTTTTAACACAAGCAAAACAAAGGTCAACGTTCCTATACAGTCTTGTTAAAAACTAGGTAAAAAAAAACAAAACAAATAAGTACCTACCGCGTATTAACAAACCGTTTTAAAAATTAAATAAATCCCATCGAATCTGACCTCAAAAGTAAGACTTACCTACTTTCAAAATATTCTTACATTTTTAGGTACATTACGTGTTAGTTTTAATTCAAATAAAAACGTGAGAGTATAGCATAGATGCATAAGATAAAACATGAATGCTAATAAGCTTTCACCAAACTAAACAAGAGGTGACGTAATATAATTATAAGGCGCGTTGTGAAAATAATGCGTATTGTTGATATTAATCTGTGGGCGATCGCATGCCGCGCCGAGAAGGCCAAGGTTGCGTGCGGGGGGCAACTGTAGCTGTGGCAGGGTCGCGTCGATACAGAAATAAGTACACAAGAGATAGACATTCTTAGCATTGAAATTATTTTCGTTTTTGTATTGGTTAAGTCTATGACTACATTTTACATAATTGTATTTCGAATGCCAGAGATTGGTCATCCTCATCTGACGTCAGGCAACCATTTGGATTTTTTTGTTTAGGCTTGCCAAATGGCCGGGAAATAAGCCTGTATCTGGCAACCCTAAGTTTGATAGTTCCGGAGTCCCAACTCCCAAATTGTTGGAGTAATATTGTTTTGTTTGGGCATGAGCTTCAAAATTTACAAACAGTAGCATTCCCAAAAAAAAAAGGCGGTCGATATCGACGCTTAAAAATATATCTTTCGTTTACTGTAAAACTTATTAACTTACTACTTACCTACCTTAAAGAGATTCAAAATGAACTTGAACTACTTAACAATGTAGTCTTTACCGGACATTGGAATGAGTAAAGTACGATAAGGAATAGGAATTTCCTTATAGTGCAGTGCACCCGATACCGTATGATACTAAATTGCTACAATACTAGAAAATCTAGTCAAACCCATTGATGAAATAACTAACGATAATCTCGAATAGATTGTAAAAAAACCAAATAGGTACTAGTCCATCGCTAACGAACAACAGCAATAGGGAAACCAGTTTGTATTAATCTTCGCCTTTTCGGTAAAACTTTTAAACCACACAGTTACGGCTCACGAAATCCTGGCGGAATTCTGCAAATGCAATCGCATCCTGTAGGTACTAAAAAAACTAAGTTAAATGCTATATTAGTATAGATAGACAGACAGAGGATGACGTAACCATGATGGCGATACGCGACAACACGGCCCTGTCTGTATTTAGCGCGCCACGTTGGCACCACACCACGTGGTGGTCGGGCCGCGACGCGCGCTGAATAATAATAAAAAATAAACATTGAACCGAACGCGCCCGCCAACAGGGCTGCCAGCCAACATCGCGAGAATGTCACGTATTTGATACGTACTTACACTACCTTTAGGCAGTTCAGGGTGGTTCTAATGATGAATAGACCATCTACACTCGTGATTCGGGAATTTCCTTTCCATTCATCCGCTTAGTACAGGTCACCAAATCACATTTTGCGACCAAATAAATAAATGGCCACCCAGTCCGTTACTCAGGTCAAATACTGGGTTATCTAATCGATTTAATTAAAAACCTTCCTAATAATTTTAGGTAATTCGTACTTTAAAGCATAAATTCATTCAATAGGTATTTTCCTTTATCTTTTTCATTTATATCATTAGAATTAATAAATAAATCTACAGATAAGCCAAACATTTACTGAAAGTGATACACAGGTACCTAATATCGTACTAATATTGGTTTTATTAAGAGTAATATGTAGGAAATAACCCATTATGTTGCCAAATCATCCCACAGTAATTTTGTAATTTGTCCGAGAAATAATAACAGGTAAAGAATACTTGAACTGTCAGAGAAGATTACATGGCACATACGGATATATGGCAACTCATGGCCGTGCACCCTACCGTAAATGGCAATAAAATTAAGCAGAAACAATAATTTAAATAAAAACACGTGGTTTGAGACGATCACGGACGAAGGTGATTGTGCTCTACCATCGCGTGATGTTATTTTTACAGTTTTGCGTACAAGAAAAATTAAAAGATCGCAGGAGGTGGAACTAATATGAGATTTCCCACGTTTTTTTATTGTTTAGGTATATTGGTAGCATTGATTAAATTTTAATTAATTTATTGCCCGCATTGCAAAGTTAACAACCATGTATTTTGAAGTCAATCATAATGGGCACTCGACAGTTATGAAATGACACATCGCATTTTAATATTGATGGACAAAACGTAACATATGAGTAGAAAAAAGACCTTTCTGTTCCTAAAACCCCAATACAGAAAAAGCTACGATGGTTTTTTTTTTTTTTTGGGGGTGGGAAATCATCTTATGACTTCTTCCGCTCTAGGGTGGAGCGGAGCGTAGGGCGTGTCAGTATGAGTAAGAGACACCTACTTTTCTGGATGTTACATCCGCCGCGATGTTAGAAAATATGTATAGCATATTTCACCCGGACCATTATAACGAATTGATTCACCAAATCATTTCAGTAGTTGAACCGCTACGGTGGAACATGAGTACATACAAATATACATAGACTGTTAAAATCATAACCCTTCCTTCTGGATTTGCCGTAGTCGAGTAAAAACAAACAACAGCTCTGTAATAAACGAGAGAAAAAAAAGGGGCAAATGAAACTGCAGCATTTTTTTTTTGTGGGGTGGGAAATCATCCAATGACTTGTCCCGCTCTGGGTCGTCCTTCAAAACTTAAGGAAAAAATAGCAGAGTGGAATTTTATTAGAGAAAAAACATATATGTGTTCAGACAAAAAATGTGCGAGAAGCTACATACATTAACATACCAAACTTTATAATCTACTCATTTATTTCAAGAAGTGAGTAATGCAGGTGGCTTGCTAAAAATACAGCCGAGTAAATTGCATGCGAATGATATTTGTCGGTTGTTGGGCTATTTCTAACACCTTTTATAATATCAGGCTGTTGGACCTGGTCCAGATGTTTGTTTTCATTAAGAATGCATGAGGCTTTGTTTTTCTCTTTGAGGTTGGGACTCTTACTGACTAAAAACCACTCGTGTTCCTTCATTTTCCCTTTGCGTTTCAGGACCGCGGTAACTCTCTTGAACAATCCCGAGACCCAGGCACGAGGCCCGCTTGTTAACAATAGTTTTTTGACTGCTTTAGAAAACCCAAAGACTATTGTGACAATTTTTGTACAGGGATATTAAATAGGAAATTAGGGGGAATTGAATAGGGGGTAAATTGAATAGAAGTAGAAGAAGAACAGACTCTATAGAATACTAAAGATCTTTTGAATATTTTGGATTCATACTTTATCATTGTAAAAAATAATTCTATAGGAAATACTTAGACGTAGTTGTAAAGTATAACTTGTTTGATCCATTGATGATAGTTTGATTGTATTGTTGGATAAATTGAATACTTTTTAACCGACTTCAAAAAGGAGGAGGTTCTCAATTCATCTGTGTTTTTTTTTTGTATGTTTTTTACGCGATATCTCCGCCATTTGTGATAAGATTTTGATTTTTTTTTTGTTCGGTAGGTCATACTTCACTATTTAAATTTTATCTAAATTGATTAAGCACTTTTTGAAAAAATCAACATAAACCAAAAATATTTATACATAGATGACGTTTTCTGGTTGTCTGAAATTATGTTCGAATCCCATATTATTGGGGTTATCCATTGGGGCATATTTTTAATATTTAGTTTTACTTCTGGGGTACTTGGTGTTTGTGTGTTATTTGACATTGACTTCCGAAATTAAAGTTATTTTGCAATTTTTAGAAGTATGTTGTATTTTTTGTAAAAAAGTTTTTATTTTTCACTTTTTAGTTGTTGTACCCCAGAAGTAAAACTAAATATTAAAAATATGCCTATGTTTTTGATTGTACTTGTATGGTGGGTGAATTTTAAAAGCTTAGATGATCAAACCAGAAACTCAGAAATAGCGAATGAACTGCTTTCGAGTAGTTTATTCGCTATTTCTGCTCGCTATCGCCGATTCAACAAAATTCAAGAACAAGAATAGAACGAACAGCTGGCTTAAATGGAGTGGGAGGAATAAACAGTTTTCCTTTCTTTCTTTTTCAGCTTAACATCAACATCAAAATAAACAATAAAATGTTACGCTCCAACAGATTAAGCCCTCATATGCCGCTTGTACTTACATATTTTATTTATTAGTTTAGTTATGTATAATATGTATATTTTAGCAAGTGATAATGAGATAAAAGACAGAGGAAAACTGAAAAAAAGACACTATCTCTAGGGGAACCTTCGATAAACGAAGGGTTCTTACAAGCATAAAAAGTAAATTAAAGTTAGTGTTATAGTAGTAAGTATAGTATAATTAGTCATTTATAAATAAGTACCATTTTTGTAATTTTTGAGTACCTACCTACTTACCTAAGTAATATAAGGTTTTTTATTTTTATTTTATTCATTTTATTTTATTATCTATTTATTATTCGCTATTTCTTAACTATTTCGGATTTAGCTGATCATATCCACGCTCACTTGGAAAACTCACCAAGTATTCATAGGTCTCGTAAAGATAAAGTAACAAAATCTCTCAAAAAGTTCAGAAGTGCAAACGCTACTCTAATAATATTATCCTATGACTATTTACTGGTATGCTATGGAAGTTATTAAAGACAAAAAAGTGGGTTTTTACTTTAACAAACAAATATTTGTAAAAAAAATAGAATGCGAATGAAGAGGATAAAACAGAAACTGAGCATTATATTGTAGTTACACTTAATCAGATTATTACAAAACTAAGTTTTATCACAAATAAAACAATTATTCTTGTTCGCACGGTGAAATCGGAATCGGCTTTCTTGAAACAAAGTATAATGTACCTCATTACATTGTGTTTCAGGTTATTCTTGCTTGTAGGATAGTGAAGAAATCTGAATTATTAAGAGTATGTATTGTGTAAAAACATTGTAATCGTTTCCCATGGCGGGTATTGTCGTTGGTAGACGGGCATTACATCTCCCAAGACTGCAATGAACCTCAGGGTTGGACCAACTGATTTTAACATCTAAGTTTTTGTTTATACTTTGACTTTACACACGGATGTGTTTGGCAAAATAACGACGGCATGGCTTATAGGAGTGAAAGAATGCGTTGACAAATAAATATAGGTAAACAATGATGCCGTGTGTCATAATCATCAACAAAGACATTACTATTGTGAATACAAGATAGATCAAGAACGAATGAAACATCAATCTTTAAAGATAAAGTCATCCGCGCTAATTATATGTCAATTACACAAAGTTATATAACCACCATCTTTAGTTCAAGGTCTGCCAAGAATAACATCACTGATGTTACATAATTAAAACATAATTTTAATCTAAAAAGTTTGTTGAATTTTAACGATTCGTATAATAATTACATGAAAAATTAATTTTGCGAAACGCTGAACATACATAAATTAGCTCTTACGTCATATTTAAAAAATAGACGGGAGAAAAAAATATGTAACACGAAAAAAACATGGCTGATGTTTTTTGTAAATTACCGCGCGTTAGGCCCGCGGCAACGAGGGATGTTCATAATTTTAACAAAATATTTTCCAAGGACTTTGTTATTGGACAACCCTAGGCAGTACAATGTTGTTTCCTTATCTTAGCGCAATGTCGATTCACATGGTTTTGCCTGTAATCTGCGTAGAACGTAGAAGTAGCATGACAGTTTAACATTTAACTGAAAACTAAAGAAAACCTTGTCAGATAATGACATAATTACCGGAAGGTAGGTGCTTAATACTAGGGTTCATATCAGAGGATTAGTGTCAAATCAAGAACAGCCTAACTAAACCTTGAACATATATATATATAGGGTGACTGGTAGTTAGTGACCGATACTTTAACACGTGATTGTACTCATGATAACAAACAACTTTTACTAAGGAACAAAACCTGAAATCATGAAAAAAAATAGGCAGTACAGTACATTTTGACCAGTTAGTAGGCGAACATAAATGTACTGAACAGCAGATTTTTGTCGCGATTTCAGGTTTGGTCCTGTAGTAAAAGTTGTTTGTTATCATGAGTACAATCACGTGTTTAAGTATCTTTCACTAATTTACCAGTCATCCTATACATATAATACATTGTTGAACGAAGCAATTAGTCTTAGTTCAAAAACGACAAAAGCGTCAACGACGATGGTAATGAATAGGCTTTAATAGTGTGACAAGAGCGCCCAATAAAGTGACATTCCATCAGCGATAACAACTGTCAATAATAAAAAAAGTACTAAAAAGATCCAAACAAGTCACTTTTCAAGCAGTCTGATGCAGTTGGTGGCAGTTTTAGTTCAATTATTGATTTCGTGCCACCAACTGCATCAGACTGCTTGAAAAGTGATTTGTTTAAAACTTTTTAGTTGGTTTTTATAGTCGGGTTTTTTTAAAAATATTTTTTAATTTTTATTTTCTACATTTTAGTGAGTTATATTTTTAGAATCGCCTCGTCGAACCCTTTATTTTGCTACCCCACTTAAAACAGTTCGTCGACTTTAATTTATTTTTCATTTTCACAATATGGCGTCTGGTTGTCGCCATATTGTATTTTGATTACTGTCATGTCTTTAGTAGCACTCGCAAGATTAAGACGAAACAATTGACGTAAGAATTATTAAAATCGGCCCACGCGTTTGGACTCTATAGTGCCACAAAGAAACAAACATACATACATAGGCTGATAAAACACATTACCCTCCCTTGCGTCGCGCAGTCGGGTAAAAAGTTCCAAAGTCCAAAAAATTACATGTACTGTATACACCAAGTTCCTAGCTGCGTTTGCAGTAACAAAACTATAGAAAACATCACAAAAACTGCAATTATACGTCTAAAGAAATTTCAACGTGAGTTTCCTCATTTCTAAAGACTCGGGTAACTTTATTACAGAGTGCATTTCTTTCTGCAGCCAAAGAAAAGCGATTACTTGAAGTCTGTCCGTCGAGTGATTGAGATTTTACTGCTTCTAATCTAACGTTTCATTAGAAAAGACTATCCAGTCAACTTTAGTGCTTTTCGTAATGAAAATATACTATAGTTACGCAAAACACTTATTTCTAACCTATACTGTTAATGAGAAAGTACAGGCACCTGCAATAATTATGTACTTCCCATATTAAAAGACGTTAGCAAATAATCCACCACAAGTGTATTTTTAGGAAATGCGCATATTTGACACGCAATAACTGGTTATCGGTCGTTGTTAATCAGAAGCCTACTTTTGGAGTTCCTCGTACACAAATCGAAAGATAAGTTTATCGAAATTTGAGTCACTGTAGTGATTTGAAACCGTATCACACTGAATATGGTAATTATGTAGTATTTATTCTGATTCTTCTCTGTCCCTCTCTCTTATCCCTCGTTCCCCTACCTCTGCAAACATGACTTGTACCTCTGACCCGTCTCCTACAAGTTTGGAGTAATGGTTCCCATGCCTACTTGCAGATAATGGTTATGAATGACAACAAGGACGCTTGGTATTCGCAAAGGACCGCACGTGACGTCCCCCTCCCTCCACCTAGCAAGACGTGACCAGAATTAATATCTCCGTGGATACGAAAAGAAATTAAAAAAACTTTTTACAAAAAAAATACAACCGACTTCCATAAATAATACTAAAAAATGCAAAATAACTTTAATTTCGGCAGTCGGTGTTTCTAGTTTGGTTTCTTCGTTATTTGACACCGACTTCCGAAATTAAAGTTATTTTGCATTTTTTAGTATTATTTATGGAAGTCGGTTGTATTTTTTTTGTAAAAAGTTTTTTTTTAGTATTATTTATTTTGAATTCCCTATTTGAACGTAGTTGGTGAAATTAGGGTGTATCAGGGTGAACTGTGCAAATCTGTATACCCCTTCAGAGCGCATCAGCCTGATGTAATGTTGTGAAGTGGTGAAAACAATATACAGACATGCGATTGCAGCAATTCTGGAAGGTTTGCTATCATTTATTGATGAGTTCCATTGTATATCTCCGAAGTTCTTCATCAGATCCTCACCAAATTAAAATGGGACCAAATGTGAAGCAACAGCTTTCAAATAAAAAAAAAATCTTCAAAATCGGTTCACGTAGTAAGAAGTTATGAGGTAACACACATAAAAAAAAAAAAAAAAAATAAAAAAAAAATACAGTCGAATTGATAACCTCCTCCTTTTTTTGAAGTCGGTTAAAAATAAAACAATCTGTAGGTATAGATGTTATCCAGGAGACTCCGTTTTCAGCAGTAGTTGGAAAGGGTTAATAGAAAGTAGAGGAATTACTGATGCAAACATTGGATGACAAGGAAAGTGACTATCCTTATAATATTACCTCTGTGTAACGACGAAGAAACAGTTAAAACATAATACATAGTAAATCACACAGTTACTATAGAAGTCTCATCACGTGCCACGTTAGACCGCATGGTCAAAGACCAGCGACTAAATAACAGAACTGTATCTATGCCGCATGTCTTCTGTCACGTCCACCAAGTAACCACGCACACATGACGAAGCAAGTTTTAGAGCACAAGAGAGGACATTTTCCTCTCAAAATAACGGTATAATATATGTTACGAATACTTTAGAATACTTGGGGGTAGGTATCCTCAAAAGAATTCCACATTTATGACCACTTTTGAAGACTGGGGTCGAAGGACAAACACGTCCTTTGTAAAGACCCTTCCCAAAATTTTGTATGTTTATGAATCGCACATAATGGGGTTAGTTCTGAATATATTAAGACCAAGGTAATCTCAAAAAAAGCCCATTATTTTGCAAATCACTATATTCAAAACTTGCCGCTCTGAATTCAAGAAGCAAAGAATCCTGCAATGTAGCAGACTGAGAATAACGATCTCCTTTATACAGTTTTTCAAAAGATACAAGTTGTATGAGACATTTTTATTCAAGTTTTTCAACTGTAGGTCACGTCAGCAAAGAATATAACAAAAAACTATACAGACTTTCTGAGAATATATATCTCGAAAAGGTGAAATCGTGTACACGAATGTAAAGTGTGCAAGAACAGTAAATTGTACTTTAATAGCAGAGACACGTAAAAAAGTAGGTCGATATTAAGACGTATCTAAAAGTAATAATAGGCCCGAAGGTAAAACAGAAGACGGTTCTATCAATTCAAATGGCGCTAATAAGTTGAACGCTCTACCAATTTAGAGCGCTCACAAGTTGTTAGTGAAGAAAATTGAAGAGTCATAAGTTAACAACTCGTTTACGAATACTGTTACAGTGCTAGAGTCGTCTCCGTCGTTTTTGGAACTGATTGCGTCAAGAAACTCATTAGAACCTACTGCGGTTTTACGATCTGTGAAGATTTTTAAGGTCAATGTTAATTTTAGAAGAAACGACATTTTAATCAGCTTATACGTTTACACTATTCGTATATTAATTGGTCAAGGGTATATTATACGTCTAGCCTGCCTGCATTATCAACATTAGACTAGACCGTCCATTGTTGAATTTACACGAGTAATCCCTAAGTGCGTCCTTTCTCATAATGCGCTCATCAATCAGGTTGCTAAGCTTAGATTAAGAGAGTATCTCCCCAGGATCGTTAGTTCGTTGTCGGGGAAGTCAATGTCCAGTAGAGAATCATGGATCGTTGGCGAATTGCAATTTTGATGGAGCAAAAATCAATATGGTTTGTCGTCTCCCTTAAATTGTGAATTCGAAAAGTGTAAACCTAATTTAAATTATATTTGGGTGTTTGATAGAATCGTTAGTTTGTTCTAAATATTCCGTAGGGTCATTAGTGAACGCAGGTGGCTAACACCCGGATTTAGAAATTGGGGTATACCAGCTGAGCAACGGTAATTAAGGGCGGTATTTGGAGCATGCTGCTCGGCCTTGGCCCTTGGCTTTAGAGACTTTTGCGAACAGTTTATCTTTCAGGTAGAAATTGAAAAATAAAGACAAGTATTGTCGGATGTTTGTCTTGCTCTGTGCACACTCCAGCAAAGAATGCATTGCGTTCACTCGAGCCTTTTTAACAATTACTTTGGGATTGGCTTGGCAATCTAAATTTCAGTATTTTAGCTGGAGCGCCACAATTTAGTTACTAGGTAACACAATACCCATTGGTACGACTGATTGTCAGATTTTCGCCTGACTAACCGTACTGACACCGCGTTCATTCGAGTAGCATCATAAAAGCTCAATCAACCTGTATGATAAAGCCGCTGATCCATATCCTGGCTGGTGCAGCCGCAGCTGTGCTGGAGGGTAGGGCTGTGGGGCGTAGGGCGCCGCGGGCGGCGGCCGGGGCTGCGGCGGCGCCACCACACCCCCTGCCGGCGGCTTACCGCCGTATGCCAGCGCGCCGCCGCCGTGCCCGTGATCTGTCTGCCCGGGCCTGGAACAAGAGGAAAGAAAGATAAGTAAGGGTGCAAAGAAGACAGGTAAATTCGTGTACAAGATCGAAGGAAATAACTGTCGGATGACTCAGGGATGCTGCTGTTGAGCGGGCTTCGAGAATATAGTTTCAAACACTGCTTTATGTTATTTTATTAGCAATTATATTTTTATTTATGCATTACATAAATACAGTCCCCGAAAAGGGCGGGCCGTGGCCACTTCCAAGTGTTTGAAGAAATGGCGGCACAAACTTCCCAGCAATACATCTGTCTGTTAAGTTAGAAGAACTTTTACACGGAATACACAACTCAGTATTAACTTATGACTTAAAAACACTTAAAATCATACTAATCGTAATAAGGCTAACGTTTTCATCACAGAATACAAACTTAATGAACAGCTATTCTCGTAAAATTGCTCGTGTCGAGTGGTAACACAACAGGAGACGTTCTAGTCTCCAGGAGTGTAGCCGAGGATGTAGTGACGATTTGGCTAACCTCAGTTGAACTTGAAATCGAGTTTGACTTCAAGGGTACTCAGCAAAACAAATGTGACGGTTGATAAAATGATAAATAGAAATGTAGAGACAGGTTGCCAACTATAACCGAATAAAGACCTGTTGAGTAGCCAGTCTCTCCCTCCAGTTTTGTACGATGCCATCGCTATAGCCTATACCAAAAAGGTCAAAAGCTTAGGTGTTTTCCTGGACTGCAATCTATCTTGGAATGTTCACATTGCAGAAGTAAGCAGGAGGGTGTTTTGTTCGTTTCGGTCTCTGAAACGTCTCCAGAAGTTCCTGCCTTTTTCGACCAAAATTACTCTCGCACAGTCTCTTCTTCTACCTCTTCTAGACTATGCTGATGTCTGCTTCCTTGATGCGACTGAGGAACTCCTTGATAAGCTCGAACGTCTGCAGAATTTGTGCATACGCTTCATCTTTGGCCTTCGGAAGTACGATCATGTGTCGGAATTTCGAAAACGGTTGAGGTGGCTGCCTATTCGGCAACGTCGGGATACCCACATTCTTTCCTTACTCTTTTCAGTTCTTCACAATCCCAACTCCCCCTTGTATCTCCGGGAACGCTTTGAGTATCTTGTTCCAAGAGGAAAACCTTGCCGCTCATCGTCCTCTCTTCTCCTTCGGTTTCCTGCCCACTCTTCTAGTCGTTACGGTGGATCCTTTACTGTTCGTGCTGTACGCCTTTGGAACTCTCTTCCACACACTTTAAGGGATAGCCCTTCGTTGGAGGTGTTCAGGAGAGGAATAAGGGAGCATTTCCTGTCAAGATGACCCATAATAATATGTTTTTTATAGAATTTCTTTTTTTATATTATAGGTATATATTATGTTTGTGTATCACATATTTGTTTAGTTTATTTAAGCAACAATGTAAGATTTTGAGTTTTGTTGTGCACTTATGATAATCCTAAGCAATTTTGTATTTTTCACCTTGTGGTTTGCTGTAAGAAAACCCAAACGCTGGGTTAAGCTCGCCTTTGTAATTAACTGTCCCGTTGTGTTTTTCTGTATATGTTTTATGTGTACAATAAAGAATAATAATAATAAAGAACAACGAAGACAAACGAACTCCTCAAATAATAAATTGGCAGTCATCAAAAACGGCATATGTCTACTGTTCCGTTTTTTTGTTGACCCATTGACTATAGAAAAGTACAATGGAAAACAATGAAAGTATTGAAACCACATGTCTGTTGTCAAGACAAGGACTTTCCCTTTCAGCACCAGACATTTCACTATTATGTAAGTAACAAAAAATCCAGTAGTACATAAAACAAACAAAATAGTAAATGAGTTAATGACTTAAATGTATGCAAATTATCAAATACATTATTAACAGTAAGCCGTTATGTACGCAATAATAATAAATAATATGACCGATAGGTATCCGCCCGCGAATGACTATGACTCACGGGTCAGTCACCCCTCCACGGGATGGCGTCGGTAACACCGGATATCCATAAAAAAACGGCTAATACATTCCTATAATTAAAGTAGGTTTAGATTATGTGGAGTTGCGTAACTGGTGACTCTTGAAATGTGCAGCACCTGCCTAGCCCGAAAATTTTGTAACTACGAAACTTTACAGGACGTTCATCGATATTCATTTTTTGTATAACTCTTTATTGAAACTACGTATGAAGTTTCGTACTATCAATTCCCATATATTTATCAAGAGACAGCTATGGGGCACATAATTCAATATGATATCCAGATGCAAGCATGGCGCCGTTACAAATCCATACAACAATTATTATCGAAGGCGAGACGATAACGGTGACTGCACCATATTGTTAGATGCGCTTATATATTGTTAGAAAGAAATCTGTAGGAGTTTAATCAAAACTAATCATGGTATATACACCATTCTCATCCATTTTAAAGGATTTCATTGCTCCAGTTCTGCTGATGCTATGAAGACTCTCACAAGACGTAACCCACGTTCATTGGACAATGCTGCGAGCTGCGTAGTCGGTACTTACTCGAACAAATGTTTATGTAGTGAATATGTATCGCAATGCACGACAAATTGATGTATTTGTTCGGAGAGAGGAAGCCGGCCAGCCCGGAGCCGCATTCGAAGAGACAACCCGACTCGGGACGGACGGGTAGTCGGTTTGTCTCTTTGAAAGATAAAGAACTTGGAATAAAATGCAGAAAAGGGAAGAATAAGGTGCAGAAACATGAAACACATAAAGGAAAAACCTAACGAAGACAGGTAATCAAAAAATCAGAAGAAGAGAATGCTTATGGATGGAAGAAAAAAGATATGCCTAGAAAAGAAGGGGATACAGAGATGACGACTGAAATAGATATAAGGCATGAACTGCAGCAGCATGACTCCATGTTGCAACGACCCCAAAGAAATTGGGATAAAGATCGGGAGGCCACTAGGCGTCGTCAGTTTTATCTGGTTAAAAAGACGACAGATATAAATTTATGAAAGAAAACATGCAGTGCTGTCCGCAAATTAATTCGAATAAAGACAGAAATAATTATATTATGTGATCACAAGTCGTAAATTTTTATTATTTTATGCCTAGATTGAGAGAAAATCTTAAATAAAATATTCTGAGATGATAGATGAGAGATGAAGAAAATAACGAAATGCTGCTCTGACGAAAAGTATATTGGATAAAGGTAACAGTATGAAGAAAACAGGAGATTCTGTAGCACTAGAGGAGACAGTAATAGCAACCGAAAATTTCACAAAGAGCTCAACACCTTTTTCCTTCTTTTTTTGAGGTTGGGCAATCATTTTCGTCATCGGAAGGGACTCTGAATCTCCCTCACGCGTTCCACCTCCTCCTTCGCCGAAAAAGGTGACCGCCCTCCATGCCCTTACGCTCCGTACCATGGACTGAACCAGGCCGGACGCGAGAGGTTGCCATCGCCAATTGCCTCCACAAGGACACGGCGGTGCCCCGCCGCGTTCCACACAATGGTAAGATGGTAACACCCGGGTGTATCCCCCCGCCGAATCCGAAACAGGAGCTTTGACGGGCGGAAACTGGAAGACGCCGTGGTCGCTTTTTAACTACTCCTCAAAGAGGGAACTTATCGCCGCAATTGTAGCATGCCCAAAGAACTGAACACCTAAAGTGTTGATAGTTTTTCACAATACTGCAGTAGTCAGTTACATTGTGTTGCTCTAATACACACACAAAGGTGTACTGTTTCTGAAACAATGGCAATATGTGTCACTGCCACTCAAAATTTACGAACAAAGATGGCGGGTTGCGAATGTTAGATATGTTTATATTAACATATTTGCCGTTAGTATATACGTTACATAAAACGGTCTACCTGTACATAATGCAGATGAAATTCTAAAAGTAACTGATAGACAGCTCAGACTAAAACATTAGAGATAAAAGATAGGTTCTGGACGGAGCGTTAGGGGACTACTTAGAAAGGATTTTTGCTAACTCCGTCTATGAGAATGTCAAGTAGGTACTCAAATAATTGGTGTACATTGTTAATTTCATATGTGAAAATACGAACAAGGTCACGGGCAATAGCTAGTTCAATTATAACAAAAGTAAAACAACAGTTCTTAGAAACAGGCGTCAATAGAACAAGTTATGTTAATCCAATAAACACGGAAATCACTAATTAACCTATTTGTTTTTACAGGTAACTGAGCCCATAAAATCCATTTCAATTTGATTAAGTAATGAAGGCTAAAATCGTTCTCACGGCACTAATAATAATTCGTTTAGCAGGAGTGTTTGCCCGCAATACGTCGCAAATAGCTGTCACAATTAATTTATTATCAGTAAGCGTTGATTAGCATAAGAATAACATCACACCGACACAATGTTGTTCCGTGAATTTATTGTCTGTAGGTAGACTTTTTTTTTCTTAGATCATCCTTTTTCGCAACTTGGTAAGTCACTAGTCGCGGCTTTTTGTAAGTTATGAACTTATGAGGATTGTATAGCGTGCGTGGCAGAGCAAATTCTATGCCATAGATATAGGACAGCGGTTAAATAACCCATAATGCTGTTATTTATGGTATAGTTTGTGTGTTAGTGCGGGTATAGAAAAATGAAGGGGAATTTCAGATAGCTTTTTGTTGCCAAGTTGTTTTCAGAAAGATGTGGTGATCGAGAGCCTAACATAAAATTTTGATGTTATCAAAACCTTATTTTAGTTAATAAATTTGCAAGTCAGAAAGGTTCGTACACAAAAGGGTACCCAAATAAATATCAATTGAAGAAAGGATTCATCATATTTTGGAGGGTACTAGTAGTGCAGGTAGACTCTAAAATTACATTGTCTGGCAGAGGGATCCGGGTCGCTATTCAATTCTGCTAATAAAAACTTTTTTACAAAACATAGAAAAGACTTCCAAAAAAAAAACATAAATATGATTTATGTTTTTTTTTTTGGAAGTCGGTCTTTTTATTTTTCACTTTTTAGTTTGATTTGTAATTTTTTGTAGAGTTCCGTTGTCTGTCTCCGAAACTCATCATCAGATCTAATATGAAGTTTAAACGGGAGCATTTCTGAATAAACCCCTTTCGAACAAAAAAAGAATTTTGCAAATCCGTCTATGTATGACGAAGTTATGTCCAAACATAATATATTAGAAAAATATATAAACATCCGAATTGATAACCTCCTGCTTTTTGAAGACGGTTAAAAAAATATGCACCAAAGTGGGTCAGTAATTCTGTATGCTGAGTTGGCGCAATTTGCCGAGACTTGTGCGTTAACGAAGAGGTTAAATCTAAATTCAATAATACAGTTCTGCAAAATTCTGTCATTTTACGGAGAAGAAAGAGACAGAAATTAAGCATTTTTAACTTCTCTATCACATTCAAACAATCGAGCAACGACACGGTATTGACAGGGGAAACCAAACATTTGAATTTGAAATACAAACAAGACGAGATCACATACATCACACGTTTCCTAATAAAACAATTGAATTGCACAGTTAAGCCCTAAAGCTTTGTTCGTCTGTTGACACCGCCATTGCAAGCCTGAATAAATAATTCACACCGTCACAGAGTAACAGAATGCAGATGAACAAAACGCCAGTCAGACGACAGATGTCCGCGGTGAGTCAGACTCACACGCTATTGTGTGAGCTGTGTACAGCCAGGTGAATGACTCACACACACCTTATGGAGCACGAATGAGAAACCAATTGACATTCACATGCACATTTTAATTTGGAAACTTACGATATTCTTGTTTGTAATAAGATTGCTGTTACTAAGAAACATGCAATGACAGCCTATCCTTTATTTTAACGTGTGGAAATCCTCATGGATGTCCATGAGGACTACCCTACCCTGGGATGGACGGAGGGGTCTGTCAGACTCTCACTGACTAAACCACACGGTGTTCTGCAGCTACCTTTGGACGGGGTGCTGGAGTGCTTGCGCATTACGTCACGCTCCCCCGGCCAGGTAATGGTACGCCTGAATTCATGCGGACTCCATCACATGACAGCCTATCCACCTACCCAGTAATATGTTTTGTGATCTTTTTGAAGCGTTTAACTTAATCCTTATATATATATAGATAGACACAATACCATACCTCAGAAAGCCCCCAAAGGTTTTACCGACACAATCAACCTCTGTAGGTGTCGATAAAAAGTTCAGACCAAAAATATAAGAATAAGGCTCATTGTTGTTCACAATTTGAAATATATGAAGCATTTCAGAAAACGTTGACCTCGCCATTGAAAAGGTATAAAAGGTTCTACTTCAGAAAAAATACCACGAATTTTCCGTTTAGTTCTTCTCTTTATGTTTAAAAATATGATTCAATAAAAGTAAGTAGGTATAGGATTTCGTATGAGTCGTAAGAAATCCAAGGCTTTTGCAATTATTTGACACATTTAGATTTCTAAGTACAAAGTTCAAAGTTTAAATATAAGTACCTTTTTTTTTGTTTCCGAAAAATACTTGTGGCTACCGAAATACTGTGGTGAATTGTGGCTGATACACGATTTGTGTGTGATCGGATCAGAGCATCAACCAACCGAAAATGCTTACGTAGGTCTGTACTACGTCTGCCCAGGGGTTGTGGATAAATTCGAAACAGAGTTACCGCGCCCCTGGGCACCTCGGGTCTGGAAAGGAACAGGGGTGGGTTTTAGTCAGTAAGAGTCTGACACGCTCTCCCGCTCCACCCAAAGCGGGAGATGTCATTGGATGAATTCAAATTCCCGAAAAAAAAAAAAAAGAAGTTGTATTACGTAGGCAAGGGTCGTGGGAGTGTCCGAAAGAGTCTCCGCGGCCCTGGAACGTAAAGGGTGGGTTTTAGTCCCAGAACGGAAGAACTCATCTGATGAAATATTACCAGCTCAGAAAAGGATTCCACAGACTTCTCGTATTTATTGACTTATAAATTAATGAAAGATATTTTCCTACAGGCAATAATAGACTTTCTAAACAGCAAGAATGCGTAGTCCAAAGCAACAAACATGTCATTAAAAGAAATTTATCGCCGGCTATTCTTAGAAAAGGTGAAATCTATTGCCAATTATTAGGATAGTGTCCCTTTTACGCACGATTTCAGAGGTTGTAAAAAAATGGCTGTAAGAAATATGTTATTTATGTTTGTTAGTCGTAAAGGATGGGTCAGATGTCGGATGGGTCAGATGGTTGCGAGACGGAAAAGGTTATCGCATTGGCTCGTAAACTGTGACCTAGTTGTTTCATGTTTATTATTCTGTTAATTCCAACTAATTAGTAATTACACTGACATGCTATTGAACTAACTTCTTCGAGATGCCTGACACACTTCGCTTAATTGAGGTGTTTTGTTGACGTGTTAAAATATGCAGCATAAACAGATAATTTAACGAAAAAGGCTTGTATTTTTCCCGAATTATAATAATGCTACTTCCTACTTATAATAAAAGCGAAAGTTTGGATGAATCAATGATATTATAAAAGAAAGATAAGCTAAGTTCATACAAAGCGCCGTTCCAGATATCGTTGAGTTGTTATTACAAATGTCATTAGGTAATTACTTTTAAGTGTATAGTAATTATGATAGGAAATTCTTTCACTCTTTTATTTTGGAACCAGATTTTACACATAACACACAACTTGGCATCATAGATATAATAATATTATTGTCACGCCACGGACACGCTTTTCTTCGCTCGCTGCTGTTAGCCGACTAAATCAAATTGCAACAATTGTCTGAATTTGTCTGCAAAAATTTTCGCGCGCTGGTGCGATATCTACCTCTTTTTAGGGTTCCGTACCCAAAGGGTAAAACGGGGACCCTATTAAGTACTAAGACTCCGCTGTCCATCTGTCACCAGACTGTATCTCATAAACCGTGATAGTTAGACAGTTGAAATTTTCACAGATGATGTATTTCTGTTGCCGCTATAACAACAAATATTAAAAAACAATAATATAAATATTTAAGGGAGCTCCCGTACAACAAACGTGATTTTTTTTATCGTTTTTTATATTTAGGTATAATATTATTGGGATGAATGGATTTTTGTTCAATCAATCACGCCTGAGCGACTGAACGGAACTGGATTAAATATGGCACAGAGATAGATTATAGTGTGGATTTTAGGCTATAATTTGTAGTGGCGGACGTACCTACTTATTCCACGCGGGCGTAGCCTCTGGAAGAATCTAGTTGTCATTCTACGTACACACCGGAAGAAAATGCATTCCGTAGTAACATTTATAATGTATTATGTTGACCTGATAATGCGTGCTATCATTGGCTTGGCTGCAGCCAACAATGTTGTGAAAGAGAAATACCATTGTGGAGTTGTTCGCGTGACGCTGCTAGCAGTAAATCGGTCGTGTATTGTTCGTCTTAGGTACCCACTTCTACACAAATGTGGAGCCAACTTGCCAATGATTACGAAATGTGTGCACGATCGTGTATAACTCTGTGACTATAGAAAATTGTGTGTAGTACTTATCTGCTTATTCGCTACTTACGAAAATTTCACGATGATGTACGAATTGGACATCGACAGACACCTTTAGGTATGTCGCAAATCGCATTTCATTCAATCCGACACTTTCAATGAGTCTATTTACGTTACACTATGTCTTTATATGTTCATAAAAGGCAGAATTCAGTCTGTCGACACTTTCAAAGTGTGATATTATATCGCGCTAAATATATAAATAACCCGGCATCAAAATAATAGTTGGAAAGAAGTCAAGGCGAACTAATTGCATATTATAGAATAACGATTTTGGTCCAAGTACAAAAACTCAATTAATTTGGTGAGCTAACTGCCGACATCCTGGTACATACTACGCACACATGCTCGCAGACTGGCAGAACATTGCGCGCGCGCCCCCCACGTGTTTGTCTCCGACCTAACCTTGACGCTGCAACTGTCACCTTTTCACATATCACGCGAACGCACCCACGAAAATAACGCCAAACCACTACTGGCACATATTTCGAAAAAAAATGAATAAAATATAATGTCCCTATTCATTTTTTTTTTTTGGGGGGTGGGAAATCATCCTATGACTTCTTCCGCTCTAGGGTGGAGCGGAAGGGTGTGTCAGACTCTTACTGACTAAAACCCACCCCTGTTCCTCCCTGCCTCGAGTGCCCGTCATGCTGTTTTTTTTTATTTCTAAATACTCGTAACTGTGCTAAAGGAACTAGCAACAAAATTTTTCTTATTCAAGTTGCTTGTAGTACAATCGACCTACTGCTTTTTAGGGTTTTCAATTCTCAATTCTTTATTGCGTACCATAATGTATATAGTTAATAATATAATATACTTAGTTGGTAGGGTAATTATTATATTAGTCACAATTATGGACCCTGTCGGGCACAGCATAGATCAAGTAGGAGACAGGACCTATCAGAGGTACCCGAAGGGTTCGAACAGAGCCCTATTGCTGTCACTCACGTGTCCGTCTGTCTGTCTGTCCGTCGTCTGTCACACAGGTTTTACAGCCAAACGGTTGGAGCTACAGTCTTCAAATCACAGTATAAGCATCTTGTTGACCCAAAGCCACACAAATAGTCAAAAATACATTTGTACACTTGGCCGTATGTGATAAAGGAAATCCAGTCTACTAATCAATACATATTTATTTCGATGAGGAAAAATTGGCCCTTATTGCATGACTAAAGGTTAATTAACTACATATAAACTGTAGAATAACACAACTCACGCGCATAAATATCAAACCACGTGGTTTAAGTTATTTATAATACATGATAAAGTTAGTATTGAGCAATGTTTGAGGCGGGAAATAACCTATAAACGACCGGAAAATAAGTTAGGGACGCACCTAAAAATATGATTTGCAAGTTGCCAAGTAATTTTCTTAAACACAATAGGTCGTCTAGCATAAAACATTTAACTTTCGCTGCGTTAGACTAGCTTCTGAAGCCTTTTTTCCTTTAAACAGAACGTAGGAAACATTTTCAGTGCTTCTTCGTACAGAACTAGGTAGATAATTGAACAAAGTAAGACTAGTCTTGCTTCTGTCGTTATTAAAATTATTTCATACATAACTTGATATCTCGAAACAAGTTCGAAGCTTCGTAGGTATACCTATATCTATAGAAAGGCTGCACCTAACAGCTAACTATTCTTGGCATAAGGATCCTCAAGTGTCAAGTGTCAAACATTTCGCTCTTGGCTTGTTCTTTGTAGTTATTTACATAATGACTTGAACATATTGAAGTACGGTATACAAGAGTATGTCTATTTATTTCCTTGTACACATGTATAGGCTAGTGGAATTAGTCAGAAAATAACTATAGTTGAGTCAGTGATGTTATTATTCGTTCGTCTCGCCTGACGAGTTGATGACTGATGCAATTTCATGTACAAACAACAGTTCGTATTTGCTCAAACATTCGAAGTTGCTATGCCTGAAAATGCAAATACCTACTTAAAATATGATGACATGTTATGGATTCATAATAAAATTATTACTGCAGTATGTAGGTAAAGTAAAGAGTCATGTAGTATAATTATTTGGAATATGTTATTTGAATTTCCTGTAAAACATAAAAAAAATACTAATCAATAAACATGAATAGTTAAGCTACCCTTCATTCATTATACAAACTGTGCTACTGTACTTTTTCACTCTCAACCTATTCTCGAAATTAGGCAGTGTACAAAAAGAACGAAACGCCATTCTTGCACGTAGAAGAAATATAAAAAGCAAAAAAAAGGTCCGTGGTCCATACCGACATGTATAGATGTGTATGTCAAGCAAGACAGCAAAATCACCTCTCGAGTCGAGTGACCTTCGTTCGCTAACAAACAGCCGGCTGGCAACGCAGCGTAACGTAAAACCGACGTCCGTACACATACATATACACGCTGTACCTATAGAGATCGGATCAAACAACGCTATACACACTGTATTTATACACATGTATAAGCGCGATGACCTGAGCGCCTCCCGCCCGCGCGTCCGCCATTAGGTGTGACGCATGCACTCACACCGAACGAAAGGTCACAATCGCTCAAACACAACACTCAAAAGCCAATCTTAGCCCAAAGACATTAGATTCAAGTTCTAATGCCCAGCGTTTATAGGTTAAGTTGCAATTGAAGTGCAAAGCGGCGGGAAAGCGTTCAGTATTTTTTATTTTTATACTGTGCGCAACACAAGTGCAGTGTACCGAGTAAACGAAAACAGATACTGTCCGGTTCGAGTTTAGAAATGATGATGCGAAATGCAGCTGGCCGTCTGTCGTCCGTAATTATCGTGTATTATATTGTCATACCAGAGAGCATCGAGAATGAACGTATAAGTAGTCAAGTACTCGTAAGAATGTGATTCCAAGTTCTTACAAGCCAGCCCACTTTGCAGGCTTCCTCTAGGCTAGAAACGTTTTTGCTTACCGTACCTATGTATCTGCAAATTGTATTACATTAAAAGGCTTCACATGGTTACGATTGCTTGACGAAGACTGAAATTTCAATTGATGTTACATTACATACTATTTTATCGTTCCTTTTCGTAACTGTTTCTAAGTTTCTATACATAACTCATTTATTACTACTAAACATTTTGCGCACTGAATGGCACATTATGCTGTTTGCTTTGGTTAGAGTGCTTTTAAATTATTATAATATTCTTTTTTACCGCATTCTTGTTCCTTCAACTGTTTGGTGGATTATCTAAGGAGTTATAAACAAGACTGGTAAACTTTTTCACACGTTGCACTATAAATCTATATATATATACTGCGGAAGCCTAAATGTTCAAATTAATCTTTTTTTACAAATGTACCTACCTGGTTTACATAGATTCTTTTCAAACAAAGAAAAAGGCGACAACTAACCCGCATTGATCAATGGTCTAGTAATTTAGAACAAGCACCTCCCGACTCTATATTTAAATATCTTACCCATTAAACACATTATTACGATTACGACGTTCAAATTTGCATATAAAGGAATATATTAATCCTTAGTCTTTCTTGTTTACAATTAATCAAATAGATTCTGAGAATTCTGTCCTTGAGAACGTGAGATCATTTTAAAATGGCTGTATTTGGTATTTAACTATGGAGTTTCCTTGATTCGGAAAGTTAAATATAAATACATACATATATTATATGTAATATCCGTAATAGTTCGTTGCCGGTAGCGAATATTCGACAACATCTACACTACCTACCTAAGACTTATGAACTTATATATAGAGGTAAAATTTGAATGAAGGAGGTAATCACCGAAACTAACTACTCAACCGACTTTTTTATCAATGACAGACTCGCGCTTGACCGCTATCTAATCTGATGGTAAACGATGATGTGGTCGACGATGGAGCACCACATCATCGCTTGCCTAGAAATAACTTATTCACTCTTAACTCAAATGATTTGCACTTTCCAATTCTTATTAATTTTCACTAATACTCGTACATAGAAAGCTACGCACAAGCACGTTAAGCCGTTGGTCCCGGCTGTCAAACGCGGATCTTTGACAGTCGTTACGGGTCGTCAGAAGCCCGAAAGTCTGACATCCAGTCTTACCAAGAGGTATCTTATTACCCAGTAACTGGGTTGTGGAGGTCAGATAGGCAGTCGCTCCATGTAAAACACTGATATTCAGCTGCATCCGGTTAGACTGGAAGCCGACCCCAAGATAGTTGGGAAAAGGCTAGGCAGATGATGACATAGAAAGCTACACTATCGTTGTATGTCTGTATGTCATAGGCTATTTTGACCACTGAAAAATGCACGGTTCTTTTGGTGCCACGATAGCGAAGTTACACGAAAAAGCTAGTCTCTAATTTTCGTCTGGAATCAAAATAACCCAAAAGAAACCCACGTGCAAAATGAAGCATTTTATAATTATTATTCATCATAAGCATCACAGCATCCGCAAAATTTTTCAGAGGCTAGTCATACTAGTGACGCAAGTATTATTGGAACCTAACCGTAAACGTTCCTCGATTCAACCGGTGAATACTGAGAGACTGAGGAATGATGAAATAGAAAAAATATGTCAGCCTTAGATGTCAGCATAATGAATAAATGAATTGGCAGTGGCGATTATGGTCTCCAACAAAGAATTAGAAGTTTCAGGAAGCTCAGATGTAGGAAAATATTCTGATTGCCTCCTTGTGTCTCTAAAACAAGGATTCTAAATTTATTTCAAGTTCCAGTCAAGGAACGAACGTGAAAGTTATGCGAATTGCTTACTTATTATTTTTATTGAACGTAAAATAAAAAGTAATTTTCGGTAGGTAATATTAATTTTGCCCATATCCTGCCTGACTCTGATCCTGACCTCGTTGGCGACCAAAATAAGTTTTGCACCTTTTTCATTAAACCAGTTTCTTTTACTTTTATTGTAAACTTCCATTTAATTGGTATTTCTTGCCGAAATTGGCAATCGTTACCGCCATCGTGAGCGCGGACAGTTAGCCGAAGTTTTACATTTTGGTTTGTTTGTTATCAAAAACAGAAAAACTGTATAAGGGTTGACCAAATACGTGTTTGATTGTACATTTTTGAGATAAAGTCAATGGCCCCATCTGACTGAAAACATTTTAGGTATTATCAACCAGTAACCAGTAACTCGAAACCAATATCGTTAGCGAACAGCGCACATTTGAATAAGATTTGTCAAGGATTTTTTCGAGCACACAACACAGAACACATTAATAGTTTACGACCCTACAATCTCCGTTTGTATTTACTAAGGTACAGCACATAATTGCACAACATAAAGGTGAACGCGATTATGCGACGTACGATAAGATCTTAGTTATTATTCAGTTGATAAGTTGAACGATCTCATAAACTACACAAAAACAATGAAAGGCCGGACACTGGCAACCCTAGCAGACCGTTTTAAAAGTCAATAGCTCAGCTTTTGTGCCGTTTTCATGTAGTTAACGGTCTCATGCAAATGCATGCGAAAATGCTTACTGAATACAGTCGTATTGAGGTCATGTAAACGTGGCGGCGTAGCTGTTTCAGTCTCTCAATAACATCCGCAGTTCCCACTATAGAGATGAGGTTTTATGTTATAAAGAAGGTTTTTATGTGCTTCTTTTTATTTGAAAAGATAAAAAAAGAAAAATATGGCGTTGGTATAAGAAAGGACGCCATTTCAGACTTATAAAGTTATAACTGAAATAGACTACCGTTACGTGGCTGTTTTAGTCATTATCGAAAGCTTGTCTCTAAAGATAGCAAAACCAATAAAACTGGACGGTGTACAAGCACAACCAATCTGCAGTCGATAACTTTACAAACTAACTAATCAACTTTCGCAGGAAACAACACGTAACGCAATCAAAACATTGTTCGTGAGAGTGGCGGGGCGCGTGGAAAAACACAATATTTCTCTCTTTCCTATCAGATTGACATTAATGTGCGGCTCGTATAAAAACAGAATAACTCTACACTACTCGGGGTTTCATAACAGAGTTCCAATCCAACATTCTCGTCATTACGATTATTCTTCATAACAATAACTTTATTTATAAATATTTTAAATCCCGGATGCGACGAATACCGCGGAGCAGACATGCAGTCAATCAATCTATGCCGATATACGTAGAAAGGCGACGAGGAGTACTACGGTGATATCGATATCCTAGAGCTCCTAAAGCTAGACAGACGATAGGTAGTGGTTGCATAGCAACGCATAGCCGGTGTTTACAGGAAGGCTGCCCGGTCAATAATCGAAGAGTTCTGAGAAACACCGCGCAACGCGTATCCTGCTGGTTTCACTTTCATTTGATGACGTATTCATCAACTATTATACACCTTTAGTACACCGATACCTGTAACGCAGTTTTATTTGCTTTCTACTGTGATTGGGTAGCGCTACCTCAAAATAGAGCATTCAAAATGCCATAAATTGCGCTGGACGTTGTCTCTCTCTACATAGTATAAAAAAGTCGCTTTCAGTATCTGTCTGTTTCTCAGCAAACTACTCCTAAACGTAAAACCAAAAGCTTTTGGTGCGGTTTTCACTAACGTAAAGAGCAGTAAACGAGAAATGTTTTCAAGGGCGTAGCTAGGATTTTGTTAGGGGGGCAGGCGCAGACAAACCAAGAATATATCTAAGGTAAATGCTGCATGAGCAATGGGACAGGTTACGTTAAAAATGAAAAACAAACTAGTCGATGTTTCAACACCTCAGATTAAATTGTATCCTTAGTTTTTGTACCATGGTTCGGTGTACACTGAGCATACATAGGCCGTTCAAACGGTTTTCAGTCAACGTTGATCTCAGCCATATTTTAACACGACGCAGTGTTGAAAAGGACCTCTATAAGCATAAGCTTTCTTTGCTGCCTGTATAATTTCGCTCTTGACGACTAAACCTTTCGTACAACAATCTTATAAAATTCGCCTGTCAATAGAATCAACTTTGTCTCGTTTATTAATAGGCTACCTACGTAATATTGCTTTACGGTCTGTGAGCATTCCTGCATCTTCTAGGGGAGGGCAGCTGCCCCCCCTGCCCGTACCTCGCTACGCCCTTGAAGGTTTTTGTATGTAATTTATACCCGTGAGAAGCCGGGGCGGATCGCTAGTAGGTACTTGATAGATGCCAAGTACAATATCCTTGGTTTCACACAAGCAACAGCTAAATTGCCTAGAAATAGTAAAAAAATGTTGACAATGGAACTATCTTATTAACCAACTTCAAAAAAGAGGATGTTCTCAATTCGCCTGTATGTTTTTTTTTTTTTTTATGTTTGATACGCGATATCTCCGCCATTTGTGAATAGATTTTGATGATTCTTTTTTTGTATGATAGGTCACACTTCAGAGGTGGTCCCATATAAATTTTATCGAAATTGAACTAGCACTTTTTGAAAAAATCAACATAAACAAAAATATGTATACACAGATGACGTTTTGGTTGTCTCCAAATGTTCAAATTCCATGTTATTGGTGTTATCTATTCGAGCATAACTTTAATATAAAGTTTTACTTAAAAAAAAAAATACATACAGTCGAACATAGAACGTCCTCCTTTTTCGAAAGTCGGTTAAAAAGTTTTTATGGATGGCTATAATGAGGTTGTGATACATTTCAATCCGTATACCATCTTCAATTCAATATTTCTCCAAAAGTTTGTGTCGCGCGTGTTCCAAAAGCCAAAATGTGGCTGGATCATGCTACTGGTTAGTTAGACGATATTCATACCTACGTAAATAGTCTAGCGACTTGATGATTCAGCCGGTCACAGACGTGGGTTGTGGGATAAGCCCATGGCCAACAGTGAACATACATACTGCAATGATGATGACTCAATAAAAATATACTAATTAAATCGGTTGTTACGGCAACAGTTCTTGAATCTCAGGTATTTTATAATATTCCTAGAATGTTCACGTTCTACGTACACTCCTTTTCCGAGAAATTACGATGGAGGGTTCTATGAGAATCAGAGTTCTAAAATGTGATTAAGTAGGGAGTTTCGAAATTAGTTGGAATCACGTTTTTTCCAAACAATTTCAATGGAGTATTTATGGGGTTTCTTGGTGGCCTTGTTCCTTAGAAACTTGTTCTTGGGAACTTGAAAGAAATTTATTTCATTTCAGTCTATTACATAATTGCTCTACAAAATGTGAATCAGAAAGTGAGTGGTATACCATTCGATCACTCAGTACACAGAACCTAGTATGATCAGATTAAACAGAGACGTAGATAGATACATGGAGAAAGATACAGTTTACTTTTAATAAAAGAATATTACGTTGCACGAAGGCAAAATCAGTACATCTAGTGACATAAAGCTTTATGGTCGTAAGGCCTTCTGGGCCCATAGTTTATTCATCCAGGATATTGTTCTCTATTGGTTACAGAAGGTGTAATAATTATGGGGTCACACGATTAGAATCTCGTCGCAAGTGGATCGATGTGTCATCGACACTGCGCCATCGAGGCGCGTGTATGGACTTTGTATGTCATTATTATATTACAATTAGACAATTAGTAAGCAATAACTGTGTTTTAATAATGCAGATTCATGAATATTTATTAATATATTATTTTATAAAAACTATAGGTTGTTGTTTTCAGAGCTCCTTTTTGTCTTTGAAACTGGCACAGGTAACATAATTATTTATTTTATTATCCTACTACATAATAAGTACGTATGTTTGTTACTCTATCTCGCTTTAACGGCTGAATGGATTAGGATGAAATTTGGCACTTATGTAAACTATACTCCTCGGTTTGAGCTTACGAGGATACTTTTGAGTAAGGTCATAGTACGATCATTTGTTCTGTGTCTGGGTGTAATTTATCTATAATATGTATGTATTTAGAAATATATAAGTATGTTTATCAGTTGTCTAGTACCCATAACACAAGCTCTGCTTAGCTTGGGACTAGATGGCGTTGTGTGATAGTTATGGAATATTATATTATTATATTATACATGTTACATCTAGCACCTATCCCTTTTTTTTTGTGGGGTGGGAAATCATCCAATGACATCGCCCGCTCTGGGTCTCTCTTACTGACTAAAACCCACCCCTGTTTCTTCCCTGCCCTGAGTGCTCAGGGGCGAGGTAACTCTGTTTCGAATTTTTCCTCAACCCCTGGGCAGGCATCGGCCATGACGGGCCCCGTCATTATTGCTGACAACTCTTTGAGGCGCACATGAAACACTACGCGCCGTCGACTCTCGGGCCTGGTGCTGATCGGACGGCGAGCTACCCACTACTCGCCGTCCGCAGGCCCGGGTCTACGGTGGCCGGAGATCGTCTCGCGACGTTCTCCGCCCAGGGCGTCTCCTGTGGCGGCTGCTACTGAGGGCGTGAAGGCAACTCTGTTGTTGAGCCTCCCTCACCCGTTCCGCCTCCTCCTTCGCGAGCATTTCTGCTTCGCAGAAGGAGGAGACTATTTAGGTTACAAGTTGAAACTGCGGGCAACATCGAGCACTAGAGATATTAGTGTAGTTCTCTACATACGAGTAGTATAAAACAGAGTCCCTTTCCGCGTTTGTCTGTTTCTCCGCTAACTCCTCCTAAACCACGCAACGAATTTTAATAAGGTTTTCAGTAGTAGAAAGAGCGATAAACGAGGAAGATTTTTGTATATAATTCGCACCCGTGCGAAGCAGGGGCGGAGCTAGTTTATGTATAAAACATAAATAGTGACATATGTAGGTGCTGTTCCCCGAGGGTGGTATTAAATCCCTCTGTACCTTCTAATGCCTAGAGGACGAGCTTATCAGCTTATAACTGCACACATTACATTAAACCTTTGTGCTATGTATCTTTAGCCTATGTTTACTAGAAAGAGGTTATCTTTATTCTGAAAACTATATTTGTAATATATGTATATAATATGTAAGGGCAAGTAAACTAGTTTTACGTGATACTGATAAGTCTTGAGATTTGCGCTACATTTATACCGATGAAGATATAAAGCGTGGAAATATCTACCTACGCTATTTTGATATTGTATAATAAAAGGACTTGCACTGAGAAATTTAAACATTATAATATAGGCTCTAGGACAGAGAGACATCCACCATCCCGCATTGGGCCCCCATGGTGGATTACGGCCCACAATCTCTCGGATTATGCTACTTATTTAATATAGGGTGTCCTGCAAGCTGCACAATGTAAGTCGCTTAATCCTTATTTTAAAAGCAGATTTAAATAATACCTAGGTGTCCTATGTGACGTGCTTCGCCAAAGTTGTAAACGCCTATTAATCCACAGTTTTTTAACCAGCTTCTACGCAATATATGCGAAATTCGTGTATGACCGTAAAATGCAGCATAGGACAAAAGTTGCGAAGGCAATTCAATTTTATTTCCCAGCAGGAATTTCCCTAGGGATCTTTGGGTTGTTAGAGTATCATGACGTTTTTTCCTGCTGCTGGTACAGCGAAGTGCATGTTAAAAGTATAGGCTACTCGGATATTTTTAAATGGACCTTCATTTTGCAAAACGCGAAACTTCAACTATACGTAGGTACCCAATGGGAATTTTCTCTAAAATATCTATTTGTAGTAATCCCGTCAGGCCCCACGCGTCTCAATGTTATTCCGGACTATATTATTAACTGTTATTCCGGGGCCTGATGGGTATAACCTACGGGACCTAACCTAACCTAACCTTACCCGTTGATTTTCATATTTTCTTGATCAATACTAAATTGCTGTATAACATGAATCAGCTGGAAATACTATAAGGATCTTCAATAAACCCGAAACTCTTATCTGCAAAAGATTATTTTCGACCCGCTAGACTTCTACAAAGACACTATATCAACAGAATGAATCATATTTTATTACATACATGCCCTAAATTGCTTCCACTGCCTGGTTTGAGTACGCAAACCGCTAGAAATGCTAATTTTAGTCCTATTAATAAATCTGGACATTAATAACCAAGTAGTTTAGTGGAACCAGTTTCCCATTCTGCCATGTATATGCTTTTATGGAAAACTAAAGTACAAATATTTTCTACATAAATAATGTTCTATGTTCATTTCCCTATATTAACATGGTAGGTTCAGATAAGTTATAGTTTTCCTATAGCCACGAAGGTTTCAGTTATGTTTTCCTTCCAATGACTGTTCGACATTCAAAATAGGAGACCTGTTCTTTATTTAAAGTTAAATCCGTCAGCGCAAACGTGCAAGCGCATATAATTCGGTTAGTTTATCGCGATCTACCAAGGGCATAATGTCAGAGTAGAGTGACGGTCGAGTTGGTCAGCCCGAAATAACCTTCAATGCTTAGACTTCATAAACAGGTAACAATTAGCTAGAGTCACCTTCCACTATCGAAAGAAATTAAACGGCCAAATGTTATGTTGATTACGCGTTTGTGAGTGGAAACGCTTTGTTATCAGCCGCTGTTTTGCACGTTCGAGCAATAATGCGATGAAGATTGGAAAAGTTACAACACACTTTGTATAATATGTGATTAGATTGGTGTTTATTTGGGACTCGAGGAAGTTTAATTAAACATAATGAACCTTGATGATGTAAAATCTGATGTAGTCTAGTCTGGGACTTAGACTTTGGCACTAGGCTGAAGCCTTTGTGTCGCAAGTAAGAGAAGAATTGTGTCTAATATTATCTAGCAGTGATCTTACTAAGTTTGGTCCTCAGCATTGTTTTAGCTAATGGGATTTTAATCAACCTATCAATCGATGGCGACGAAGCGATGTTATCATCAGACAACTAAATCTCGACACGATCATACATGTTATCTTATTGTGATCATCTCTCGTAAATGGCACCATTCAATTAGCAAAGTTTTCTAATCAACGCGGTCTACAGCAGTCTGAAGCCGGACCTAATCCTCCTAAGTTAGGTACACTCTAATCACCTTGGGACTGCTTTAATTTTAACTTTTGAACAGTATTCTTGACTACTACTAACAGTCCTCGAGTAGAAATCCTTGACAAGATGGTTCGCACAAAAAATGATCATGAACCATTTTGATTTTATTGCACAACTTGCAGGCTTCGCCTGCGCGGAATTAGTACTACCAGACTATCTATCTCTGTGCCAAATTTCATCCAGATCCGTTCAGCCGTTCTGGCGTGATTGAGTAACAAACATCCATCCAAAATTTTGCATTTATAATATTATAGTAGGATCAAAATGGCAGGTATCTTACCTTCTAATATTACTTAAGGTCACTCATCAGTAGGAGGCATCTCAAGTTAGGTACGTTCCTAATGAGTTATTTGTGTAAATCAATTAAACTGACCACAAACTGGGATGACGTAATAACTACTACCACTAACCTATATCTCTGGTCTCACGAAGTGTTTGCAGCATCACATGGCCACATAATAAATAATAATAGTGCTGACAACGTGGCTCCAATAAGTGGGTTAGTTATGATTGGTGTTCTGTCTTATGTGTTCTGTGGTTCGTGCATGTTGATTGGATAAAAGTGGAAGTAGTAATTTTATTAGGTACTGAGTAAGTGAGTGCTCAACCTCACCCAGAGAAAAGGTACCAAAATAAGGTTGGTGATGTCAAGGTACAGTAGTGCTATTCTGTAAAATCTCACCGTGAAAACTAAGGTGAAGTGAACGTGAAGTGGGCTGTCAATCCATACAATCAAGGTGGAATGACAGTTCACTTCACGCTCACTCCACCTAAGTTTTCACGGTGAGCTGTCAACAGAATCGACCGTTAGGTGGCAGTAGTTTCATTTGATAAATCACGCCGAGACATCCTGGCGCCGAGTACTCTTTGAAGGTAAACCTATTACCTACATTTAGGAAGTTACAAACAAGTAGACGTTTTGAGGAACTGCAAACTTTAGATCCGAATAACAACTCAAGTATAGGATTAATCTCTACTTAGTATAAATCAAAGTCGCATTCCGCGTCTGTCCGTTTCTCCGCTATTTCCTCTTAAACCACGTAACGGATCTTAATGCAGTTTTCACTAATAGAAAGAGTCATAAACTAGGAAGGTTTGTGTGTATAATTTGTACCCGTGCGGAACCTATAGTCGCTGAGACCACTAAAAACTCTCAAGATTTTTAGATGGATTCTAATTAACTCTTTCAAAACTAGAAGTTTTATAAAGTTATCAACTACTCTTATAATAGCAGTAAGTGACGCTTTAAGTCTATTTCATTTACTACATATGAAAACGTAAGGTTACTTAGCTTAACTCCAATGTAGATTGGTAATGTATTTCATTATTATATTTAACGTTGTAGTTAATCATAAAAGATCAAACTATTCATATGGCGTATTGCAAACAAGATGAATCTTTGATCTCATGCCTAACTTCCTATCATCGGATTAGGAAGGTACGTTGTAGCATGTACTTACCTATGCATGTGGTAGGAATTCTAACATTGATACAGATAATATACATAAAATCCCATTGCAAGTCCATTCACCAAGTACCTTGTAGGCAGGTACGAGTATGCTACGTTCAGATCCAGGTAGGTACCTCGTTTCATTGGACACTGCAAACTGCAGACTCGCTAATCTCCAATTAGGTATTTGACTAAAGGTAAATTGAAGATGCAGAGATAACATTCCTTACTGGCTAGTAGCTTTCTAGCTAGATGACCCTTTAATGGTTGTCGTTGGTTTCAAACAAAGTTCATGTTACACCACTATGTTAGCTGCACTAGTGATGTCAACGACCTCCACGATGCAAGAATGCAATATGAGCATACAACTTCTATGTCCCATCTCAAATGAGATTGTGTAACAAACGTCAATAACCTTTGATACGTACTTGCACCAAATAAACGATATCACTAACTTATTTATTCAAAACATCGAATTAAGCGATAAACAGTCACTAGCTGTGATAATGCTCACGTAGTTTAGTGAATGAGGTAATTGTAATGTCACATGACTCAGCCGTGTTTTATGTACACAATAAAAATATAACGAATTATGTATGTACCATACCTCGTTACGATGTCAATCAACACTTCGCCAGTTTGCGTGGACCACACCATAATAAACTATAACACAACACAACACATCCACCTGCGCAGAACCATCTCACAAACGGATAAGGACCTCAATACACGTTCCCGAATGATAACGCGGCCAAACAAAAAAAAAACCGGGGGTCCTAAGAAGGTCGAATCTGGTATTTTTTTTCTGGTAAAAGCTGGCAACGTCGCACGTTCGCCGGACGGACGCGCGTTCAGCTCGCGCGCTGCTCATTGGTTGAATGCGACGGCGGCCATCACTGCGAGTCGCGTGTTCGCCCAATGACGCCGCGTCCCGCACGCCCCGCCCACATCCTGTCGGCCTGTTGAATGGATTTCGCGGCAGTCGTGCTGCGGATGTCGAACGTGTTGAAAGTGTTCGAAACAACATAGACAAAAGATGATTGAAGCTTTCGAGGATGTGTTCGGAGTGTCCAGTGACCTCTTGAAGCTAAATATATAATCAAGTCGATGTAATTGCTACGAATAGAGTAGTGTTGTACAATTAAGGGGAAAAAATACGAAGCATAACCTAGAAAAAGTTACAAAAAGTTGGTGAAAATTAAAGAAAATATCATTCATTAGTGAGTTACATGTGTTGGCAACGTGTATGCATAATATTTTAATTTGTCGTTTATATTCTGAAATTTTAAGTTTGATTGGTTCAAAAATCTAAGTGAACAAAATGTACCTTTCCAGCGCGAAATCAGTGACAGTAGTAATATTTGACCTGTACCTGAAACAAGTTAAATAATTTCATGAGCATTGATAAAAGCAAGAAAAACAGTGATATCTTGGAAACAAACAATACATCTGTCTGTTCTGACTAACACGTGTGACATACTAATTCTCTATCGACGATGTTATCTCACTGCTTGTGCCAGAAATATGCTTATTTACATACAATAACAAATCGACAATGAAAATCCGTAATATTTGGCATAATCCTACATGGAAATGTATTCAGTGAAAATGTGTTTAGGAAATAAAAAAATTAAAAGGATTAATCTAGTCTTACGTGTTTTATATCAATTTTTAACTGTGATCGAGACAAGTTATAGCAGAACTACTACGCATAAATTTTTAAGTGCATAGGTACCTACGCGCTTTTAGTCTTATAGGATAGGAAATCACACAATTTTTTTGCATAGCAACATGGTGACTGGAGGACTCTTATCTGAACTCGATATCTTTTTATCTGCATGAATGATTATTGATTACCTGGAAGATAAACTAAATACAACCCTAATGAATTTATTTCAGTAAATGAGTTTCAATTTTTCCTTTTTCGGTGTATACCTACTTTCTACGCGTTGGCTACGTAACATCAGTCGTGAACCTTTGATCGATCTTCAAAGTAATTAGCTATTAAAAATCAGTTTTAGGTGCAAGATTCGGCTGACTCATTTCGAATGAACACCTTATATAAAACTAAACAAATCTGAAACATAGGTTTCGATAACGTAAAAAAGATTTGAGATGACTTCAGTGACACAGAAACAGTAGAAGACAGTTTAAGCTAACCTAGTAATGCCGGCTGTACACGCTTGTCGTACACCACGAGACAGGCCGAGTAAGTACGAGTGTGTAGATGGGTGGCGTCGCGTCTCTCGGTGGCTCTCGTGTCGAGCCCCTACGCGACGAGAACCACACGACGCGAACGAGACGAGCGTGGACAGCCGGCTAAGAATAAAAGATAACACTCACAGACATTTTCGGAAAATCCAAGTACACGTCATATGCTTCGTTAGTCACAGTACTAATAGAACCCAAGAGACTACATTAGACGGACAGGCGGTAAGAGCCGCTCCAAATTAAATGCAGGTCTTTGGCTTACGCCACTGACTATTGACAAGGCAGAAGAAAAATCGCAAGACCTATAAGATGGTTGTTGAGAGCAGATATAAAGACATTAATCTGCGAAGGCTAATTCAATTAAACTTATCAGTAGCTACAAGCGCCATTATAGGACCATAGTTTGGGGCATACATTTTCAAGTTCTAGGAAAACTGGCAACGACGAAAGCGACCAGGGATAACAAAGCATTTTGTAGCTGGATGGATTTAAAAATAAGGAAGTACAGTTCTTGCACAAGATGTGGCAATAGCCCCAGTCAACCTGTTTAGTGATCGCAATTACTTAGAAATGGAAAGCTGCTAACGGTCTGATAGCAGACGTGACGAAATTATAAGAGATTCTTTTACGACTTCAAACTATTACGCATTCGATAAACTTATCCAGCAGTAAACAAGAAAATAAATTATCAAAAACCTGAGCATTACTAAATTGCTAGCGTATCATTTCAACGTAGGCTAAAGGAATTTGGAAATAAATAAAAAATCTCGCCTTTCAGGTTTACTCTAAATTATAAACATGCACGAAGTGACATTTAAATCGTGTTCCTCGGCTAAGTTGGAACGACTAGGTCTGATCACAGGTCGAGACTAGAGTGGCATGGAATTATTATTATGTGAATATACCGAGCATGACAAATAGATTATGCAGTTACTTTAAAGAAATTGTAATATCTCACTATCTGTTAGGAGTTCCTAAAACCAGTATCTTTGATTCTTTGCCACAAAAACAAAGTAGTCATGTGCTTGCTAATAAGCGCAGTTACCTACTCTCAACAAAGCCGACTCTGGCAATAGGCCAGAAAATCTTGAGATGAAGACGATAAAACATGCAATGCATTGCATGACCATTTCTACGTGCTACAAGCCACGGAGTTTCTCAGAAGCGTGCCCTTGAAGACAAGTCCACGACAAATACGAATAAATGTCGAATTAAACTTGCTATATCTATTTGGGTTACAATTATGTATGTATGTGTAGGTGGCTACAATGTAGGTGTATAGTATCTGTGGAATGCGAGATAACGTGAGCGTCTGGCGAGCGCGGGCGCATGAGGGCGTTGCGCACTAACGCACACACGCGCAAAACGAAAGTGCGCATAACACACACTCGAGCATGAATCCGTATACGATGCAAAACAAACTTTTCCTGTTTATGGCATCGCTCTCAGTAAATGACGCTTTCCTTGCTAGCTATCTGCAATTATGCTGGACATTTGCATTATTCAATAGGTGGGATAGTGACTGCTGCAAATATGCATGCGGTATGGTCGGAGCTTAGGTCGGAGTTTATTTATGCAAACAATTGGTTTAGGTTTGATTTTCTACCGCTTGTATAAAAATGAACCTTACCAATCTAATTTCAGTTTTTGACTATGTTCTGAGAGAAAGTTTAGCACTCCGCTAACATGTGATTGGTTTTATATGAGTCAATCAAAAATAAGATATTTGACGAAAATTAAATTTTACGCTCTAATATTGCTTTTACGCGACAATGCGCATTTGACCACCTTGCTATGACTTTCATGCCATCGTCCTATTTCTATTAATTTCCTACTAGGAGATACAATGGCGTAATATTTTGTTTTGGTTCTAAGTGCTGGACTGAAGAATTTGTTTCTGCCTATAAATATAATTTGATAACTACCAGACACATTCCGATACGTCATAGAGTACATGTACGGTTACTTTTTGATCTAAATAAAGTTCAATGGTTAGTTTTCATTTGATCAAAATATATTTAGGATTAAATTGGAACTAGTCTGAAGCACTTTTGCTTGTCTGTAGCTTTTCGTCTCTGCCATTTTTCATTGTGCAATTAGCTGACTAGGAGAATCATAAATTCATAAGTATTCAAAATTAGAACCAAAGTGCGTTGCTTTTTACCCAACTACGGCGTTACCAAAAGTACGGTTATGATTTTGACCAGTATGTTTGTATGTGTGTTCATCTGTTCCCTCATAAATTCTGAACTTGGTACTAACCATAATGTGATAAATGAGGCGGGTTGCCAAAACAACAATACATGTCATTTATAACATAACAGTAGTAAGGAATGGTTGATGGCAAGGTGGCATAGCACTAGGGTTGCCAACTTTTTATACTAGAAAAAAAGTATATTTTGAGATGATAATTTTGATCACAGACTGATAATAAACAGTATTTTATTATAAAGAGGAAAGATTATTTTGTTTGTTTGTACCGAATAAGCTTTGAAACTACTGGACCCATTTTAACAATTTTTTACCAATAGAAAGCTAAATTATTATAGAGTAACATAATTTTGCTACTTTTTATCCTGGGAAAAATAACAGTACCCGCGGGATAGGTCACGGGAGCGAACCCGCGGGGCACTTGTCATGTTGCGTGTGTCAGTAAACCATTATTAGACTTAGACAGTTTTGTGTTGCGCATAACGTCGAGCTCTGAGCTTCAGATATCTATCAGTGAAAACAGTACCTATATTCCTATATTTGTTTGTAGAACATTAAACAGTATCATACTACTGTGTAGGTGACCTTACATACGACCATGGCTATCCTCTAAATATCACTATGTCTAGGAGTATTTTCTTGTTTCTTACTTTTGAGTGCGCGAGTCTTAGTTTTTTTTTGCAACCTCTGTGGCTCTAGTTTAGTATGATATTTCCTTACCATTTCATACCATACTTACTTGCAGCCAGAACCACGGTCTAAACCATGAAAAACTTCATCATAGCCATTCGGCGGCACAAATAACGGTCGAAATGAAACCAGCAGGGCAAGCAAGGTCGACCCTATTCCTGGAGGGTTCGCAATTAATTGCGTTGGGAGGGCGCGTCCTCTGAGGGCGACCGTTGCCTAGCAACCACTGTTGCCAGCCTATGATTTAGGGTAGGGCTTTTATGCCGACCCAACGTGGGTGCGACTTTTTATTCATTCCTTTTAATGTTTTATGAAAATCATTTTTGTGAGTAGGTAGGTAGGTACCTACTGAAATATCCATGTCTTAAATAAAATTGAATTGTAGACCATACTGAACCTCTGCGAATAGAAACGGTACTTTGTAATTGTTATTCAAATTAAATGTGTATTTCCAACTCGACTAAATAAATGTGGGTAGGTATGAAAAAAATAAGCTGTATCTAAGCAGATATCTAATTTACTTGCACTTTATAATATTATTACATAACTGCATCTGCCTATTTGTTTTTTTTTACCAGCGGGCAGATGCGAATACAGTCATACTTACTTTAGTTCAATTGAACCAGGAATTTAGCATTTTTAAGAATGCAGCTAACATTACATTAACAAAGTGATCTAAAATACTAAATAGTTATCAGCATCATGCACGCCAAACCAATTTAGTTATGCAAACCAAGCCCTATTTTTTTAAAACCCACGTTTCCTTACACGTGCGGCTTGATATTTGACTAGGTACCAATACGATGAAACTCAGCGGGGATGCGGGGTACAAGATCAGCTGATTCTGTGGCACGGAGTTGCCTCAAGGTCTCGGGAAGGCGCACCCCGGGAGAATCTAATTTAGCACCCCCGTACCCCCGCGCCTTGCCTCACGCCCATCTCGCTCTGAACCGGCCGAGTTCGCCGACAAACTTGTCAAATCAATGTTTGTACGCACAGTTTTTCGCTGGAAAGCTATTTCCAAGTACGAAGTGCGTTAATAGTAAATACCTGTATTTGAGTAGGTAGGTACCTACGTTTTGAAATTACTGAAATTGAAAAAAAAAAACTACAGTGCTTAAAAAGATCCCCTAATTACCAAAATACAATTTAGCTCGTAAAATAGACTTTTTCTGAACGTATCTCATGTCACATGTCACACATCTGACTGCACAGTGGTTTGATTTTTGCCGAACTCGGAAAAAAATGATTTTTTAAAAGTATCGACAAATTATTGAAAAAATACATTGATTTGCTTTTTTTTCTTCTTTTCAGCTTCTCTTTAATAGAAGGCAAGATAATACCTACCTACTATCACATTCATAAAAACTTTCTAAACAAAGTCGTAAAATTCGCATAACATCCGTTTTATCATTTATGTAAGTGAGTCAGCCCAGTCCAGCCACTTTGTTGTTATTTTCCAGTAAAGATATTTTAGCTTGAACTGTGCCACAAGAGTAATTGGGGACACTATAAACTGATATTATAGTATACGGTAGGAGCGGCCACCAGTCACCGCTCGGCCGACCGAGACGAACACCACAATACCTCTTGATAACAGATAACTCCGCGATTGTTGGTTTGATAAAAATACGCACGAGACAACGTTGCCGCTCCGCAGCAACCCACCCGTGCGACGTTGCCGCGTCTCCATGCCGGCGGCCATTTGCAATTCAGATGAGAGCTAGTCAGTTGTTAACTTGTTACGCCACACTCTCTCAAAATAAAAACAATGTTTTAGTAATAAATTATGGCGGATCTAATGTGTGTTGCTAATATAATCAGTCCCGCATCATTGCACTTGTGTTTGACTTGAGAAATAATTAATTACATCGTAATCTTTTCGCATGACACGTTGCTACTGCTCATAAAAAATTTAGTTGACCTATTACCTATGAAAACTACACAATTAAAGTTCTCAAATAGGTACAGAAATAAAATTAGGTACGCACATTAAATGATTACTATTTTGTACCTTAGTACATTACTTACATCCATATCAAGAAGAAACTAGAAACTACCTAGAACATTAAATCTTACTTTTTACCTCCTTCAAACCCGTCATTAAAGCAAATAAAGCTATTAATATCAGCATATAATCAAGAAATCACCTCGCCACGCCTTGTGCTTAGGAACCTCGTTAAAATATGTGCAAACGAAGTTTTATATTCTCACGAAAGACAATGCCGACGAGCAGGAATTAGGATAGATACAAAATAACAAAGGAATAAATTAGTTATTCTTCTGTACCTACCTATTCATCGAGTATTTTATTATTCTTACTGAAATGTGCTAAATTCTTAAGTTCATAATCAACTATCACTTTGAAGGCGTGGTACAAGGCCGAGTTCTTGATCTACAGAAACTACGCAGTTATTTTGAAGATATCCAGAGGTACACCGTACCAAGCTTATATTTTATTACATCATTCTGGCTCCATTATCCCAATTTATTAGGTTCCCTAAGGCTTTTTACCCGCTGGGGTTAGCAAAAATCTGTTTCTTCTTAAAAATCTTGCGTGACATGACGGTTCTCAAAATAAAATATAGTTTGTAGACTTTGTAGTGTATAGGTAACTCGCATGTCTACACGTTACTTGTTCAGTAGACCGTCAGATCAGGTTTCTGCTGGCCCCAACGGACGTATAAACTTTCACGAAGCCATGCGAAGTTCATACATACATGCAAAATTGTCAACAATATATGTAAAAAAAATATTATTATTAACTTGCCTTTACTTACGATTTATTTGCGAAATAGAATTTCTATGTCAGAGAGACTGCGACTGTAAAACTAATATATTTTAACTTAGATCGCTATTAGAAGCGATTGAATTTTAAATTCAAAGCATAAAACCCGAAGCAGAATAAAAACGGTAGCAGAAATCAGCCAGTAAAAAATAAAAAGAGCAAAAAGTATGTTGCGAAAGCTATATGTTCCGAACGAATACTTTCATTTCTTTCCTTTGGCAAAGAATGCCAATTTAAAAAAGGCAGACTCGGTAAAAATGAATGAAACGGAAATATTGTAACAGGCCATGGCATAGTAAGCCGCATGGTGGATATGTGCCAGGAATAAGTGCTTTAGTTATTTGTTATAAACACGGAGCCTCTGCCAACACTCGATCTGAACTGATCTTTATATTATATTCTGGCATAGCCGCAGTAACTGAAATAAACACTACCATATATACCTACCCACCCACATAGTATTACTATTACTGACAGTCGTTGCACGTGTGATGACGAAGAATACATAGATACGTATCAAATTAATCAGTTTATAGGCCGATGGTTTGGCAACTTTACGGCAAATTCATCTGTCTCTGAACCCAGCCAGATTGGGACCATTCAGCTCAGCTGAGTAAGTATCTATTGAATCAAAAATATCTGGAGGGATTTCTTAAAGTATTAGTCTAATTTCTGGATGTTTTTCATGCGAATAGGCGTTATTCGATTGAGTAAAAATACTTACTGCATCTCTGTAAGTTATGTAATATGAATTTAGCGTGTGTTGCAAACCTGTAACGCCATCAGTTTGGCTAATAGCCTGGAATCAACACAAAAATACCGCAATATGTTAATAAATATCCCGAGCGCAAGCGTGGCAAGGGATATTTAGATTTGCATCATAAATTGCTACCAGTGGGTAGGTACTTCAGCGTTATTAAGATTTTATGCTCACTCTCGCATAGTTGTGTCGTGTATCAGCACAAGTACCTAATGAAATATGTATGCCCGTATGCCGTGACGCCGTAAAAACACTGAAGGTATGATGTCCTTCTTGGAAACTCGAACAATATGATGCAATGTCTAAAAAAATCCGTTTAGGCTTGATAAAATCCTTAAAGCAAAAATAAAGTTTTTATGTAGCACAGGGTGAAATGATTTGGCGACGACATGGAGCGCCGAGACTGGTCGAGACGAGAGGGTTGGGTGAATGGATTTTGGAATGGGGCATAAACCCTTCGGCTGACACAAATAGGAATTATCCAGCTAAAAACGGGTTTTGAGCGGCTAGCGTCCTACGTAAGGACGAAAGGATTTAGAGGGAAGATAAAATGGGACGAAAGGGTACGGAAATCGCGCAATCAACGAACCATTCCGGACCATTAACGCTATGATTGGTCTTGATTCTCGAAACACTAGCCAGCAACGCTGGAGCTGGAAAATCTACTAAAAATAAAAAGTTTCCCAGCTCCTATTGATTTAACTTTAGGCCCACTGTGCACACTTATATGAGACACTGCTGACGACATGACAACGGGGTTAAGCCGACGAATAGGTAGTTTCATGCAATATTTAAAACTACGAAAATCTCTTGAGTTTTGGTTAATCGCCAAATGCTATTTATTATAATTAGCTCAGACAAATACGAGATTCTGACTATACTTAGTTTAAAGGTGGCGAAAGAATTTAATTTGGAGACACGTACCTAACAATCGCATGTTGTTGAATTTTGTTTGTTTACCCTTATCGATGACTTGGCAATGCACTTGAACCATAGAATGAATACCTATTAGACTCATGATAAAGTTAGTTTTTATTTTTTTTCCAAACAGCACGCACAACTAAAACGCACTTTGATTACATTAACATAACGCGTTCTGATATTCGCATGTAAGTTTAGTGAATTCATTAAAAGTTTGATGTTGCTACACAGACTAATTGAATGAATGGTATTTTACGGTTTATACCGCGCTGAACGGCAACGGCGCGTGGCGCCCGCCCGCACCGTGCAAGCTGGCAACGTGGCGCCTCACTCGTATCCGTCAGAGCGGCAACGCGCGCCGCAGAACGGCAACGTCTCGCACTGATTCAGCAGTTAACATTCAACGGAGATAGCATCGATTTATATGTATAGAAGTTGTTGTTTTAATTTCAAGGGAATTGAAGGTTATAGTTATTGATAGTTGAGTAGTTAGGTAATCGATGTTATCATTTAGTGAGTGTAATTTGTAGAAATACACTCACTAATAATAACATCGATTTCAAGTTAGAGGGGGCCAACTGCGAAACATCTTCAAATCATCAAAAACTGTTTAGAATTTTTGAAACCGTGTAGACATACTCGTACATACCTACCTAGATTTTCACGGCTCACGTACTCGCTTCTCAGATTTTGGTGGTTCTATCTAGTTTTAAAATCATCGACCAAGTCAAAGGTAAACAATATTATTAGGTACCTACTCAAGTCAAGTTACTAATTCACGCAAAAACTACTGAACGGATTTTGATGAAACTTTACAGTAATATTGCTAATAAGTACATCAGAATTAAGAATAACACATAGTCTATAATTTTAATTTATAATGGGGGGAAGTACTAATACCACCCTGGCGAAGCCGCTGGCAGAAACTAGTAGTTTTATTATATAAACAAGGTTGATACCTTGTATACCTAGGTAGGGTTGCCAATTATTTTAAAAAGAAATACGAGTAAGTATTTCTGATTTCAGACTGTAGGGTAAATAAAGAGAAGATACCACTTTTTATATCTTTGAAAAGATATTTTTGTGGCTTTTGCGGCACATTACATCATTTTTAAAAGAATTGTATGACTCCAAACATTAGTATTATTAATCTATATTTTTAACTTTCTTTTTTTCAATGGACATAATTATTAACAGTAGGTAAACGTTACATTTTTGGTTTATGACAATGGGAAAGTATACATGACTGGTATTAGTATGTAACGTACTTAGGTACTATATTAGTATTACAGATTATTTAGTACACCTATATTTATAAAATAGAGTACAATACTCTATTTTAGGGTACGGTTGGAAACCCTCCTAGGTAAGACGTAAAAAATACTTTCTTATAAATAATACAATAAATTCTAGACCTATCCCTATTGTTTGTTTCAATTTATAATAATTATAATAAGTTTGTCATAAGTATTAAAAACGGGTTTTGATGAATTATTTATTATACTTACCCGAAAACACTTTTTCAGACATCGGTTTATTTTCCTGTAATATTTACATAAACTTCTATCACATAGAATAGATTCAGATGTTTATCTACGCAAACTTCGGAGGTAAGGGAGGGGGGAACGGTATTTTTTTTTACATTTTTCATCAAAAGTCGAAAACTATGCGGCCTAAAATAAGAAAAAATGTTTGAGAATGTGCAAATAGCGCTCTTTCGAAGATACCCCACATAGCTAGTAGCCCCACTTCGATTTTTTAAGACGGGGACCCTTTGAGTCCCGTCCCTGTTGCAAAGAAAAATACTTATATAAATTTTTATTTCTTTCTTATTCGCAAAATAGTTGGGTAAACGTTATCTAAAACTATTCCAAATTTTAAGTTGAAGCATTAGTACTTAGTTCTTGAGATATCCAGTTGTTACAGACGGACAGGCAGATAGACTGAGTCGCCCCAAAAAGGTTCCGTTTAACCATTTTGGTACGGAACCTTAATATTGAAAAATGTTAATATGCCGCAAAAGGTGTGAGCCACATTTATTTTAATTATTATTAAAATAAATGTAACTACTGTTATCTTTATTTACCCTCTCTGAAATCAGTTTAACTTCTATTTCTTAAAAAAAAAATGGCATCCCTACAGACAAAACACCAACCACTGAAGTACTTAAGAAAACAGTATTTTTGTTATATTTTTTATTTCGTCTAACGTGATTGATTATCATTTCACCCGCGAAGCCTTTAGAAGGCATGGATGACGTAAAATTGCAGTGTTTTTTTAAATGTTTCTAAGATATCTTACTTGGTTACTATTTTGTCCACTAAGCACTTGGAAGATGGTTTAAAGGTAGAAATAATATTGAAAAGTGAATGAGCTAAGCGCGTTTTCAGTCAGATAGATAGGTAGGCATTTAAAGATAAATAAAGTTAGTTTTTGTATTGACATGATTTGATGCAATTTCTTCCTTCTTTGTCCCTATAATCCTTTCAGCAACTGTCGTCCTCCAGATTCCGTTACTCCATAGTTCCATACCGTCAATTTCATCGTTCACTTAAATTATTTATAAGATACCATAATTGAAACTGGATTTATTTTATCATTACTTCAATTACTCAGAATATAGCGCAAAATTGCTTTCACAACCGGTACCGAGAAGCTATTCCATTTGCATGTCCCTTGATAATTAAATGAACTTCGTTTCTTCATCTTAGCTGTTGGTTCAAAAAAAGAGTAAGAATACTCCGTTCACAATAGCATTAGAAAAAAAAGAGGCACAAAAGAAGCACAGATGCAAAACATTTTATGTCAAAGTTAACACAATTTTATTATTCATTCATTTTAAAACAGTAACAAATAACAACTAAATCACGAAAATTCGGCAATAACAATTAACAAGGTGTGTGTGTGCATTCACAAGTATTCACATTGAATGACAACCACAGAACATTATTTACGTTAATTTAACAGACGAAATAAACCGGTAAAATTAGAAAAACCCGGCTGTCACCACTTATGAAGGGATTGAAGTAGGTAACATTTTAAATTTGGTAGAATTATAGTGACGGCGAAAAACGGTCCGGGTATTTGCTTCTTTTAGGTATTTTAGCATTGACACGGTAATTTTAAATTGAAATGAAATAATATAACTAAATGAAAGCCACATAATTTCGTAAGATAAATGGTTATAATTATGTGTGACAGCTGCTGTATAAATAGATTAATAATAAATTTGGCGTCTATCGTAACTGTAACATGTTTATTGTAAGTACTTTTGTTACAAAGTGTGCATTAAAAATAACCTTTTTTAACTTCTGTCTAATACTAATGTGAATGGATTATAGAATCTATAGAATATCATGACATGAACGTAGCCAGGCAGACATTCTTACTCGTCAAGGTCATTGTCGTTTGCCGAGTAAACATGTTCGCCGGTTCAAAGATAACATTTTTGGTGTAGCGCAAGTCATAAAATTGATTAATGACGTCTTCAATTCTGATAGAATCTGAAAGCAAAAAAATAACGCATTTGTTATACCTATCTACTTACAAAAAAATAATACCTATTGCGGGGATTTCCGATCATGAAATTAGTGCATGAGAAAAAGTCGTAGTTTGACGGCATTTAGTTAATTAAATAAATAAGTACTTATGCTAATTGAATAACATTTTCTGAGACATAGTTAATATCGGTAAGTGCTTGGAAATCAATAAAATATCACATCTCACCACAGACCACACAATCTCAAAAACTTTTTTTTTTTATAAAACTTTATTTTTGCTATAATCTTTTAGAAAGCAACTTTCAATTTAGATAGTATGAAAGACTGAAGCTGCACAAGTCCTTGAATGCTTTTTAAAAGCCTGTGGACTTACGTAATCCAATTACTCCACGTTCACGAATCCAATTACTGGCGGTGATGAGTAGACTGGCGATGGCGCCCAACCGCGATGACCTGTGGGCTGTGCGACGACACACGACCAAGATTATAGGGAAATGGTCAGAGATTAAAGGATGCTGTAATCTTTTAGAAATTCATTTACACCTGGCTGAATAGTCTGCTGACAAGAAAATACCATTTGAAAACGGAATTCTTCTTGGTGGGATTTAGAAATTCAGACGTTAGAGCTCAATAAGGGGCACTGTTTTGGTGTTCACCAGTTGGCAAAGTGGTTGGGTAAGTGTAGCTTTTAAAAGTTGTTATTACGCGCACGGATGTAGTTTGAATGAAAATTATTTATAATGCCGCACTTTTACGGCGTTACTAATATTTTTAGTCCAAACTATAATTCCGTGAAAATCGATGAAAAAGTCACGAAGCACAGCAAAGGAGTGGAACTCTATGCCTGTCTGTTTCCGAATGCATACAACCCTAATCTCTTCAAAGTTAGAGTGAACAGGCTTTTTCTGGGTAGGCTCGCTCCATCGTCGACTCTGTCTCTGTCACCTCTGACCTTAGACTATGAAAGGTTATAGACAGAGTGTCAAAAGCCAGCAATCTGAAGTACCAGAATGAGAAGCCGGCTTGTATCTGTACACGCGAAATAAGCTCACACAGACAAAATGAGACGCCGAAACGTCATCGTTATGTTCGTTGAGGTCACTCACACATTTTAACGATCCTGCTTCATTTAATGTCCAATGACGTTGCGTCTATAACCTTTCATAGTCTAAGCCTCTGACCTAGACTAGAGTCAAGAGCAAACCCATCTCAAATAAAAAATCCTCTTAACAAACTGACAAATTCTAGATGAATCCTGGCATTTCTGGCATAAAATCTTCTGACACGGGGAAATCTCGTTTCGTTTTTCAGTTATTTCTTAATAAACCTGTCTATGGATCTTTTGAATTCTTTTCAAAAATTTTTTAAAGCTTTGATAGGTTTTTAAACGGATGTCAAACAAAGTTAGGACGAAGGCTGTATTATTTTCATAATATGTCCATGAAAATCTCAGTAGATATAAATAGCTGGTATTAAAAATAACGTTGTGAACGTTTCATGGCAAGTGGCCGTCCTACGCTTGCATATGCGAGGGAGCATAAAGATGCAGATCTGTGCGGCACCGACAATGCACCGGATGTGCATTGTGGCCGCAACTGATGCTAACACAAAACATTGCACACATGCACAATAATTATGCATGTGCATTTTGCTAAACTAGTGTTCCATTCTGAGACGTCTGCAGTACAAGTAATTGTAGAAGAAACATTCAAAACTTAAGGTTCAATTACACCTTCCGATTTCAAGGGATAATTTAGGAAACAGGCAGGTGTAATAGCAGTTAGAGCAGTTAGTGTCCGATTTAGTGAGATTGGGAGGTCCCGATTTGACTTCCTAAATTGTGTACGATTTAGAATAGTGTAATCGCATCACTATGTAGATTTCGCTAATGGTACCCTAGATGCAAACTAATCAATGATTCGATTGAAGATTTTAATCAAACACGAGTTCTCAATTCGCCTTCGAAAATAAAGTTAATTTAGATGTAAGTTATCGCCATCTTACATCTCGCTACGAGTATCAAAACGATGAGTGTGTTACTATGAATCAAAGTACAAAACTTCAAACAGAAGTTAAAGAAATCCTTGAGCTGTTAACATCTGCATATGTTCTAGGAACTGATGTATCCGGTTGTTCAATTGTATGGGCTCTGTATACAACTACACATTTGCGTCGGTTAAGCATATTTCCCGGGATTCCGATACGAGTTATGCATTAAAAACAGAAAAAGACACAGGATGGGTGTACTAATACGTCGTGAATAATGGCTTAGCTTCACTTCCAGTTTATTTCTTCTACTTCTCCTGCTTCTTTTCATGTCGATTTTGATTTCACTCAAATTTTGTCCGACCAGTATGTCGCCACCTGGATAGCTTTGTAGTGCAGGTTCTCCTGATGCTATATATCTATTACCTACCAATGTAACACTAATTTAGTAATGAACTGTTTTACCTAGCACTTTTTTAACAATATAATATAGCTTTGCCTAATGAATGAGTAATGACTGTGCCGTGGTGTTTTTTGCCCCCAAGTAATTTATTTTGCTCCACGATGTAATTTACTGTGTGATTTTGCGCAGACATTAATTCGTTTTATGTTGGGGCCGACGATGGTAAATACTTTGGTTACCTAGTGAGTAGTAGGCAATAAAAGAAGGTAGTTAGACACGTACTTTAGTAACATCTAACATCTTATCTTTTGACTAGGTAATTAAAAGAATTTCGCAACCAAGTCATCAGGTGTAAAGCGGTCCCAGCGTGAGTTTAGACATTCTTGATATTTGGCACACCTTCACGTGATCATCAGAATAAAGGATTGCGTAGCTAAAAATGGTATTTTCTCACTGTTACCTTTCCACAATTTGATTGGTATTTTTGTATTCATAGACACATATTGATTATATTTTTTTTAAATAATTTCCTAAAAAACAAATTGAACAAAATTAAAAAAAAAGTACTGTAGCCAGGAGCAACCCAAGCTACCGAAGGTTAGGTTAAGTTTTTTATTTATTAATAATTCTTCTAAACAATATTGATTATATTTTTAAATAATTTCCTAAAAACAAATTCAACAAAATTAAAAAAAAGTACTTGTCAGGCAGGAGTAGGGTCCAAGCTACCGGTGGTTAGGGCTTCAGAGACTGGTATCTTGGTATCTTTATTGCTTACGGAAATTATCCTTTCTACAGGAAATTACGAATATTATATAGGTACCTACTATCAGACAGCTGATTTTGATATTTGATTTTGTATTCTATCACCGGAAAGTACTGCAGAGCGTCAAATAGGAACAGAAAATCGAAATGGAAGTACCAATATCTATTTAATTCCGGTTTTAAATCTAATCTGTCACTTTTGTCGGCACTCAAATGATCGAATTGAAATGTAGATATCTTGATCCGTGAGATGGAGGCGGTGTGAGCTGTGCCTGTGAGCCCCGGGCGAAGCTCTGAGATGTTGTATCTCACCGCTCCGAGCGAGCAATGACTATAAAAAAGCCTTCGCAGCAGCCTTTATTCAAAGAAAGTTGGACCTAATATGAAACCTCGAGGACAACATCTGATACCAATTCTGACGCAAGATTGTTGTACTGTACAAAAGTATTAGTAGGTATAAGTATATTAGCAAGGAAATTGACATAATATGTGAAGCCCATAACTTCTGCCTTTTACATAATTTTGTCTACTTACTACACGGTTTTTTTTTCGTGGGCTGGTAAATCATCCAATGACTTCTTCCGCTCTGGGTGGAGCGGGAGGGCGTGTCAGACTCTTACTGACTAAAACCCACCCTTGTTCCTTCCCTGCCTGAGTACCCAGGGTTGCGGTAACTCATATTGAAAATTTATCCGTTACCCCTACCTAGGCAGATGGTTGAGCGTTCGGCTGCTGCGCTGCGCGTCGCGGGTTCGATTCCCGCACGGAACAAATATTTGTATGACCTGCAGATAGTTGTTCCGGGTCTGGGTGTCTTGTGTATGTGAGTATACATGTTTGTGAACGCAACCACGATACAGGAGTAATTCCTAGTGTTATAAAAGGAAAATACTTACTACACGGTACGGTACCTACTGTAATAAGGTTAAAAAGAATCTAGCTAGTTTTATTATAATTTCTACAAAGCTTATCGCAGATGTTTTTATTGTTACAGCTTTCTGTTTTGTTTATAGTAGATTTCGTGCTGATCAACATTACCGTTCCTCTACATTTTGTGCAAAAAAAAGCAAAAGTTTTATAAGAAAACTTCAATTTATTATTGTTGCGTAGGTACTTTGAGCAAACAACGGTTGCTTTTTATCCGAGAACTTAAGGCCCTACTCGGGCCAAGTGGCGCCCTCATTGAATAAAAAAAACTTGTAACAAGAATCCAACGTCACGTGGATTCTTTAATATTTACTTTCTACGCTATGCTACGATTTTTATTCAATGAGGGCGCCTTTTGGCCGGTAGTATGGCCTTAACTTGTTACCGGTATTTTTAGCTGTATTTAATTTAAGACCGAGGTTAGGGAGAGGTGTACAATGCACATACATCTTCTGCCGTATCTTGCATAAAATTTATGCTATATGCATATATCATCCCTGTACTTCTGAAATTATCTGTGGTATTAGAAATTATTTTTGAGAGAAATGAGCGATCATCGGACATAGTTGAATTCCCTTTTGTGCTATGATTGTGTTGTATGTGCTTTTCCTACCCGTATAGTAATGTAGGCACACCGTGAAACAGGCAAAAGTACAAAAAACGGCCGTTTCTGACACTTTTGCCTACTATTTTGGTTACGAAACATTCTGAGACCTGTTTTAACAACGTAAAAATACTTTATCCTGTTTGCAACAAACGTGACTTTGGATTCTTTAATATTTATTTGCTATGCTATGCTACGTTTTTTTATTCAATGAGGGCGCCACTTTGCTGGTAGTAAACCCTTAAGAAAGGTACCTACCTAACTACGAAACTAGTCCCATTTCTGGATACTCGCGTTTCAATCTTAAATTACTTGCGTTCACGACGTAAACAACAAAAGGAAAAGTAAAGGTCACGAATATCGATGCCTTTGCTACTAAAAAGAACTTTGATATCTTAAAAAATTGCAAGCAATTAAAGCTATAATATAAATCCGACATTTTGGCGAGTGAAAAAAATGCGCCTGTTGCCGCCTTGGAAGTGGGTCGCGGCGGCAACGTCGCTTTATCGCATAGCGGTACCGGCCGCGGAACGGCAACGCCGCGTGGTGCAGCACTGCCACATTATCGTCAATAAATTCGGGTTCGATACATTGAAGAGAAACGGAGCCATTCATTAACATTTTTGCTGATTCTACTGGAGAGTCGGTGCTAATCAATAATTCTGCGTCACCTACTGATAAAAATGGTGTCAATAAAAAGTTAGGAACACATTTGCCTGTACGTGCAAATATATTTGCTGCACACCTATCTATTATGCATGTAAATATACCTATCTAATTTATGTGTGAGTAATTTGTAGTTAAATAGGACAAGCTGTGACTATAAATTACTTTAGCAATTCACGTCACCACACTATGATTTGTGGAATGAACGCCTATTACTGCATCTGCAAGTAACAAAAACCATCAAATAAACATTCATATGAACCAAACTCCACATAGCTAATTGCCTAGAATCGTAATCATTTGTTGATGTAATAAGGTAACTTGCACTTAAAAAGCAATTTGGAATATTTGTTCTGTGCTAGTCATTATACCTAGATGATGGTAAATCTTTTGACGCACTTCTTTGCAAGCAGGTTAGACCTTAGAGTCTCAATATTTTAAGACACGCTGGCCTTGCATACCGTTTTGTGCAGTTTAAGGTGGTAGAGTAGGCTAGAGGCCCTGCAAAGTACGTTGGAGTAGCTGTGGGTCTCAGAAAAGATTATTGGGTAAGTTCCATTTTATTTAGGGTCATCACTCATCAGTCACAGACATCGTCCTTTAACTCTAATGGATAAAGAGTTAAAGGATGACGTGCCTTTCATCACGATGATCTTATGACGATGTTTGTGACTGATGACCCTAAATAGGGTCTTTGATGTGACAGTCCAGGGTACTACGTATTTTACCAGGCAATCGCGGGACTTAGCATACCCAAACCAGACCCATGATAGAAGTTCGTAGTAGGTAGGTACTTACTAGTCTGCATAAGAGACTACTTATTACATACTAAAGCCCAAACATCGAAGTAGTGAGACAGAGCTTAGTAAAACTAATTTTGTTGTAAGTCTGAGGTCGAAGGATCTCAAACTAAGACTGGGCAATTCAAGTTAATCTTGCAGCCAGAAGCACTTAATAAAAAGCTTTAATGGTAGATTCCTCATCCCCTCAGTCGTGAAGACAAGTCTTAAGGGCGTACTACCGGCCAAGTGGCGCCCTCATTGAATAAAAAATCGTAGCATAGCATAGATAAAAAAGTTTTTTACAAAAAAATAGAACCGACTTCCAAAAAAGAGGAAAATAACTTCAATTTCGGAAGTCGGTGTTTCTGGTTTTGTGTCTTCGTTTTTTGACACCGACTATTGGACATGACGGAGTTACGATTTTTTATTCAAGAGGGCGCCACTTGGCCGGTAGTAGACCCTTAAGAGATTTAATAAAACTATTTAAATTAAGTTCACAAGATTTAGTTAGTACCTATCTAGTTCAATAGCGGCCATTGAATTTTGACCCCATTCTTGAAAGACTTAACAACCACCATGCAAAGCCCGTGAGTGTGATTTGAAAGGGAGGAAGCAACACATTTCGAGGCAATTCCTAGAATAATTCTAACGGTAAAACACGTAAACATTCTATTTCTGGCTTACTTTTTCATGTGTTAAAAGAGAAACACATACGAATAGAAACAAGGAATGTCTGCAGCTTGTCCGTCCGCGCGGCGAGTAAGAGTCGACCGAATCGATACTCGTTTGTAGGTGTGTTCCGTACCCCGAGTGTGAGTTTGTGCAATTAACATGTTACAGTACGATAGACGCCGAATTTATTATAATCTAGTAATAAAGCAGCTGTCACACTTAATTATAATTATTTTAAATATTTATTTTATGAAATTATGTGGCTTTTATTAGTTATATTATTCCATTCCAATTTAAAATTACCGTGTCAATGCTAAAAACTTAAAAGACAAAAGAGTGAACATCAACATACCCGGAACGTTTTTCGATTCACTATCATCATCAGCCTATTAATGTTCCCCACTGCTGGGGTACAGGTCTACTCTCTGTGCGAGAGTGTGGGACGTAATCCACCACGCGGGTCGTATTGGATTACGCACGCGGGTCCAGTGCAGGTTTGGTGGATGTCACATGTCTTCGATTTTTTGGTTCTAGGACATGCTGGTTTCCTCACGACACAATGTAAAGCGCCTGCTTGGGTTTCAACTCACGACCTTCAACTTGTAAGTCGCGGGCAGTTACCACTTTTACACAAATTCAATAAACTCTTCATAAGTTGTGACAGCCGGGATTTTCAAATTTTAACTAATGTTCTTTGATTGTCATTCAATGTGAATACTTGTGAATGCGACGCCTTGTTAATTGTTATTGTCGAATTGTCGTGATTTAGTTTTTTGTTACTGTTTTAAAACTAAAGAATTATTAAAATTATGTTAACTGAACATTGACCTAAAATGTTTTGCATTCGTGCTTCTACGTGCCTCTTTTGTAATGCTTTTGTGAACGGAGTATAGGCAAACTGAAGGCAATTATAAATCTAGAATTCAAACTGAGTGTCTTATATAGGTAGTTTAGATCTCTCCACTTTACTTGGAAAATAATTGCGAATAAACTTTTGGTAGGTATTAGTGATCAAATAGTAAGCTATTTGTTTGATATTCAATGGAAAAACCACCGCGTTTCTATCAAAAAATTATGTGGTCTGACTTATGAAAAACAAAGCGCAATAAATACCTATTATGTGTATACTTTTAAAGAAATAGCTCTGCAGATAAAACTCCAGAGGTTAATTCAGATTATGCAAAACCAAATAATTTATACCTAAGTTCGAAGCGCGAAGGTTTAGCGTTAAAACATGAAAAGTGCATCAAATTAAAAAAAAAGAACAGAAAAGCGGGGCGCGGACCGTGCGTGCACGATTTGGCAACGTCGCACGACCCGGCCGCGGCCGCAGGCTCACGCTCTGGCTGGCTAGTTGCAAACACAAGACCGAAGACGCGTTGCGGTTGCTTCGTGAGTCGTGCTGACTTGCCGAGCACTTGAGCCAGAAAGGGTTATTTTAAATGTTTTTATAAATACCTGCAACATAGGCTCACATACCAGGTTTAAGGCAGGTGGGTGGGTCTCTACCCAGTTGAATTGGGATATACAAACTAGGATTTATTATCAGTCGTCAGAAAATGATTTGTTGTGTGTGGAAAATATTAATAGACTCAAAAGTTAGTCAACAAAAACAGTAATTCATCAAAGAACGCCAAAATCAAAAATTATAAACTTTATTGTTTCAAAAAATAATTGGACTTCAAAACGAATTTAATCATGGACATTGTTTACCAACACATGCAAGCGTTTATTTATTTTTCAGACTATAACGGATATCTGTCGTCTGAGATATGAAACAATAATATAGGAAATTTATCAATAACTATAAACGAAAATAACTAAAATTCTTATCGTGATAGAATGAATCGATTCGACAAAGTTTACGACACGGCGACACGCCAGTCGCAGTGGGCGGGCATTCTGTCCGCGGAGTCGCAACGCGGCCAATCCCGAGAGTCGAGCGTGCGCACAAACGCGCGATAATGCGTCAGTCGCATCGCGCCCCGCTGCGGAGGTGGCGCGTTTTTTTCGTCGCAATCGTAACTACGCCTATACATCGACAACTGAAGTGATTTGTCAAAATGGCAATCTTTAATCCTGTTCAATTGATAGATGAAATAAAAAAACGACCCGGGTTGTATAGACCTGACCATCCAGCCGACCGTGAAGAGAAATTAGCGTTGTGGAAGGAAATAGGTTCGGTTATTTACAATGGTTGGGAAAACTTCAACAAGGCGACAGCGTATGACAGAGGTTAGTATTGGAAAATACACGAACCTAACCTCTGTTATGTCAAAGTCAAGATCGAAAATAACTTGGAGCGCGGCCATGGTTCACACACTATTTTGTATTTATTTAGTGTTTTTTTTTAACTCGATTTACATACCATGTGTTTAAATATTGATGTTATTGCTAACTTTAGTTCTCACGAACAAGAATTTCCAAAACTCGAAATCATGACGGAAAATACGCAGCGACAGTATTGACGTTTGGTACAGTCGACAAGCTCAGCAACTCGCAAGCAGCGGAGGCGGCTCGATGAATGATAACCACATTCCGTTATCCGTTTCCCGCCCTTTTGCCCTTGTTATTGTTACATTGTTTTTACGATTTAATAACAAAACACATTCAGGAAATAATGTAACGTACATCGTAATAAGAATTCGTATTATCATTTCGCCTCTGTATTAGTGCGACTGAATAATATTATAAAAGAACGTCGCTCGTATTTCTCTCATGGACATGACACTGAACTTTCTACTGCTATTTTACGTCGGTATTTCATAAACATATTTTACAATTTATCTATCAATAATAACTAATTTGTCGTAAAGAAATTGTTGTAACATTACGATGTTCAGGTATTTGACCGCATTAAAATAGTCTGGCGTACATTATAATAATGGGTGCCTACAACAAACACGTGTAATTTGCATGCTGTGACGCGTGTGCTGAACGGCTGAAGTTCGTTAATAAGAACGCAGTATGTTACGCCATTTAGTATGAATCACAATGTTCATTACGGCTTACGGATGGCGGAAACTTCTAGTTATAGCCAGCACTTTGATTTAATGATGCAGGTATAGATTTTTTTTCCTTGCACGGCCATGGGTACTGCAGTATGCAAAGTACATACAGTTAACCAGTGTACAGCACCTCTTTCCTTCTCAGAATTTCGTAATGGGAAAACCCAATTGTAACACTGCCTATCTGTCGGGGACTCGAATGAAGAACGGGGACCCTTCGCAGTCGGGCTTGCGACTACTAGAGCACCGAGGATTAGGGACATGTTTATAAAAGGTACCTACAGAGAGAAACGAGTTCGTACTCTGCGACAAAACTTCCTGAACTCGCATTTTGGAACAAGACAAAATAATAATATTGCTCCAGCCATGCTCCAGCAAACATGCATAACAGGGTAGTTTCCTAAACAAATCTAATTGGTCCGTCAGTTGTAATGTAAACAAAAAATGTGGACAGGGCGTTGAAATTTCGCGTGACGTCACGCCGTGCTACACTTTTTACTACGAAGTGACGTAACAAGCTCCCACTCCTGAACATAGACGCGTTTTATATCTTTGTAATTTTTTATTTGTTTTGGTAAAGCAAAAAATAAGTGTCCAATATTTTTAGATAATCTAACATAAACTAAATAGAATTATTATTTTATACCCAGGAAACATCCCTATTGCCACGTTCAGTCGTAAAGTCACAAAGTCTTGTCAAAAAGAGACCTAAGGCTCCGACAAGTGGCATTCGATCAGCGATAGCGAAAAATAAAAAATAAATATGGTGGATTGACAAGTGACATCAAAATGTCACGTGATCAACCCCTTTCATTTTGGGAATCGTTATATCGCTGATGGAATGATACTGCATACATGTGTAGAGCCCCTGGCAACAAATAACAACAACAACAAACAATAAGAACTCGGTAGTAAGTTGTTTACATGTATGCTAATTCCCACAATTTTCTCAAACAGTCTTACAGTTGCAAAGAAAGTGGCGATCGTTGAGGGACGCGTACAATCGCGAGTTGCGAGCACGTCGCTCTGGCGTCAGGATCAACAGACGGGTGTATCGCTACTTCAAGAGGATGAGCTTCCTGGGAGGATTCGAGGGTACTCTCAGCGAGGACGAGTATGTTGGCTTTCTTCCGGATAAAAAGTTGGTTCTTATTTCAATATGGCAAATCCTAATTAGACCGAGAATGATAATATAATTGGATAAATGTCACTCAGGACTAGCACATAATCCGGCTAAGTAACATTCCAATCACAGTCGCACAACTTTCAAACTACAAGTGCAAGATGGAGACGGGAACAAATCTAGCACGCGTTAGGTAACTTTTACCTATATCGACCTGAAATTTTAAAAAATGCGGGCCCTACAAATAGCATTTTTTTAAGGTCAGTTCTGAAGAAACACAACGTTGCAATTAATTGTTTCTATTGTCAACAGGGAACTGGATGAAGACGCAATTTTGGAGGGAGCAAACCCAGAAGAACAAATGATTATCGAACCAGTTAAATTGAAAAAGATTAAACGGAGAAAGAGAAAACGGGAGTCAAGTGAAGCTAGCCACCAGCCTACAGAGGAGTTAGAAATGCCCATGTTCCCCGTGGAAATGGCTGAGAGTGAAACAGACAGTGATAAATTATTCCTATTATCCTTTCTTCCTGAAATGAGGCAGCTGCCGATAAACATAAAGATGTGGGTGAGAGCCCAGATAGCCAACGTCATGCAAGAAGCAGTCTCCTGCCATTACAACAATACCAATCCAGGAACTTCAGCGGATAAAAACTTCATTGACATCAAACGGCAAAGACACGACAGTACAGAATAGGCTTCAGATTCTTCTAAATAGTTTTATTGGTGCTCTTGTTTTTTTCGTCTAAGTATTGAATATATATTATTGTTGGTATTTTGAGGCTGATTTTATGTAGATGGAAAAGGTTTTGTTGAAGTTTTTAATCAGACGGATTTCATTGAAATAAGTCTGGGTCTTACCATTTGTCCAATGATCATTTGTAACAGTCGGATTGTCTTATATTCAGGCTCGTTCTTAGTACTCACTGTTTTTTTTTTCATTGTTTAACATTATGTGCAAGAGAATATAGGTCCATACGACGATGTGTTATGTAAACTACTACATTAGTTATTCCCATAACAGTTCGCCAAGTTCGAAATAAAAATAATATCTGATCTATGGACAATATCCAAGTCTGTTGGCAGAAAGAGAGTTTACGAGTGTTGCTTTTGTTTTGTCATTAGGGACGCTAATATAAAGGGACCCATTTTTGGCATTGGGTCAAAAAAAAAGTTGTTTGTCTATGGTTTACTGCTGCGGTACAAAGTTTCGTTCTTATGTTTTTATGACTGCAGTGTCTCTTTGGATGGTCCATCCATTTTAGTTTGTTAAGGGTCTACTACCGGCCAAGTGGCGCCCTCATTGAATAAAAAATCATAGCATAGCCTAGAAAATAAATATTAAAGAATCCAACGTCACGTTTTTTACAAATAGGATAAAGTATTTTTACGTTGTTAAAACAGGTCTCAGAATGTTTCGTATCCAAAGTAGTAGGCAAAAGTGTTAGAAACGGCCGTTTTTGCTATGCTACGATTTTTTATTCAATGAGGGCGCCACTTGGCCAGTAGTACGGCCTTAAGTTGTTGTTTTAGTTGCTTGTGTGCTGTTCTGTAATGTAACGAAGTTAAGTTACCAAAGTTGCAGTGAGAAATTGATGGTTTATGATCCTTAAGTTACTTTTCGTTTAGTGATGAGTATTGAATTGTTTGATGTTATCCCAAAACTAAATAATGGATAACTGTATTTTCTAGTCTTTGTAAGTATAGTAAGAGATAAAAAAGTAATATATTAATTAAGTATTCCCAGTTATATCTGGTTTTCATCTTGAAGTTTCAAAACATTTTTTGCTACCGAATAAACTAACGTTGCGTTACGAACTTATTATGTTTCTAACCTTGTGTTTGTCAAAATATTAGTTATGAAAACTTATATTGTTATTAAATTAACCTGACGATTTTCCTGTGTTACTCGTACATTAGGAGTTGCCAATAGTAATGCAACAAATTCTGATTTCTTTGTTTCCTGTTTATATAATTTAATAAATGTTATTGGATTTTTTTTACATAACTTTGTATTTTTTCATATTATACCTCTGTGTTACACACGATTGAAGACCATTTCATGGGTTTTATACCTGTAACAAAAATAGCAGAGGTTAGTTTACTTTGTACTAATATTTTTAAAATAAAACAATGGGCACAGGAAGGTCAAGCATTAGTAATACAATAGGCATTCGTTATCAATTCATAATGTATAGTTAGGAAGCCAGATAAATATGAAGGTAGGTAGGTACAGAGTTCAATTAAAAAAGAACCAGAAAATACTAAACGAAACCACAAAAAAAAAGTCCTAGGAAGTCCTCGAACAAAGCGAAGTTGGTATTATAAGTGAGAAAAGGTTATAAAAACCGGCCAAGTGCGGGTCGGACTCGCACACGAAGGGTTCCGTACCATAACCTTTTTTACAGTAATTTTCAACGTTGTCTGACAGTTTGAGTACTTTTGCGGCCTACCCAAATGTCTTTTCTTTGGTATTGTTCGTCATGTCATTGAGCTCCTTAGTGTTTTTTAAGTTGAGCTATTCGACTATTGACAAATGCTTGCACTGACTGGACAGGTCCACTCAAATATGTTTGGTTCTTTCTTCAAAAGACCACTACAGACACTAAGCTGCATGGTCCTCATATAGAATAATGTGAATGCGAGAACTATGTATGTCGTTATATTCATGTAGATTTTATGATTGTCTGGCAGTTTGAGTATTTTTGCGGCCTACTCAAATGTCACTTTGGTATTGTTCGTCGGTTCGTTGAGCTCATAGAGTATATAACCACTAGAGAGCTTATAGGCCGATTTCTTCTAAAAACACGACTCACTACCGCGGGCCGGGGGACGAGGAAGCACGCGCGGCTGTAATTGGTCAGTTCAAGGTCAAGCTGCATAGGTATGGCATCGTTAGGGCTGTTCTACTTTATTAAGGGAAACTAATCGATGTCGATAAAATGGATTTAAACATTAAAAAAAACTCAATTAAAATCGTATATAATATTTATTCAAAATCAATCAATTACAAAAAAAAAAAAAAACAAAGTGCTTTATTTCCATTAGGCCATTCCAAATTGTAGTTTCGTATGGAGAAGAATGGACAAGAAACTCCGTACATACTCTTTTAAATAATTCGTTTTACAATGCTTTGTATAGATACACTAGTAAAATAATAAAAATAATGTGAAAAGAACGATTTGACTATTCGCAACATTATATAAAAAAAAAACAAAACATAGCAAAATAGGTAAAAACATCGTTGGTACCGCTGAACTAAATACCTAAACGGTGGCGTTGTTTTAAATATTCAAAACAATCGGAGCTAAAGTGTCTCGAACAAACTGCGCTGTATTTTGATGGAAACCAATTTTCCCTATTAACCTTATCTATCCACTTTTGTTTTTGTTCCGGAATCCTCGGAAATCTAAAATGAAAACATGTATGTCAAACACACAGATGAAAAAACGTTTTTACATCAAAAACTACAAAGTGAAAAATAGCTGATTAAATAAAATAACAAATGGAACAATATCAAATTCATAGTGCATTATCAAATTCACTAAAGCGTATGATTTTGTGACTGTCTTCATCGAAATAGCAAATCCAAGTGACAGTTTTATTAATTTTTTGGTATATGTGGCCTGGAAATATTATTATTGGGATTTTAAATATAACATTTCATAATAATTGGATATAAAATAGCCCGACCACACTGGGACCGATCGAACCCAGCGATGCTTAGGACATCAAGATTATGGTGGACAAATTGGTCCCCGGTCTGGGACAGAAAAATATTTTTTCAAATAAGAACCTCCTCCTTTTTTTGGAGTCGGTTAAAAATAGATAGGTATTATAATACGGTATTTGAATTAAATATTTTTGAAATTACTTTAATTATATTATTAATTATCGATATCGATTTCATCTATTAAAGGTAACAGCACAGATTTTTACGATAAACATACAAAGGGAAAGAAAGGGATAGAAGCATTGGAATTGTCTAATGAAAGTACGAGACTTTTCCAAAAGACATCAACGCGGAATTTTACAGTGTGCTCTTTAAACCCAGCCACCATTATAACGAGACCCCCGCGGTCGCTCATTATTTTATTAAATCAAAAATATTTTTCTTATTGTTTACTTACCGGTGAAAAGTTATGGCATCCTTTTTGTAACTAGATGTCTTGGAATGTTTCCCACACCATTTCACCGCGCACGAAGGCATCTTGATGCGTTATAATTTTATAAAAAGTTTTTTTTTTTAAATAATTTTGCGTACATACAGGCCTAGCACTTGGACACAACTAAAATTGGTTACTATAGCATCGCCTATGCATAGGCGACAAAATACTAATAGTTTTCGAGCGTCGGGGCACTGTATGCGCAGTCAAGTGGTTATATAGTCTTTGGTTGAGCTCCTCAAAGTTCTGAGTTGAGCTTCGCGATGACTGACAAATGCTTGCACTGTCTGGACAGGTCCACTCGAATTCGTGTGTTGCTTTCTTCAAAAGCTCATCCCAGACATAAACGTACATGGTTCTCATATGATTTAACCAGTACACATTGTATGGATTTGAACATTTTAAAAGAGACTTTGACCTCTGAGTTTGTTTCAGTGTTTCTTCTCAGGGTAGTCAGCTAGGAAACACCGGCCTCATCTAGCTTAAACTGGCAAAAAACATTGACGTGTAAAAGTGTTCCTTGTAACCTATTTACTGAATAAACATCATTTATCATTTATAAGCCATAAGCTGAAAACGATTCAGATTCACGATTTTTGTATGGGAGCCCCCTTTAATTTTTTATTTATTATTATTTGTTGTTATAGCGGCAACAGAAGTCAGAAATACACATTCTGTGAACAACTTTACTGTCTACCTATCGCAATTATTAAGATGGAGCAAAAAAAGCCAAAAAAAAACACATTTCTGGTAAAAAAAAACACGTGTCTGGTAATTAAAGGCAGGTTTTCTTTAATTTTTAATTTATTTTTATTACTTGTTCTAATAGCGGTAACAGAAATACATATTCTGTGAAAATTTCAATTGTCAGCCTATTACGGATCGTGCGGACAGAGGCATAGTAATAGGGTCCTGCTGGTTACCCTTCGGGTACGGAACCCTAAAAACGCGGCTAGTTTTTCTAGCTTCCGTCATATCTTTCGGTGAAATGCAAAACTTTGCGTTTGGAACACAGTTCGTAGGAAGTTCGCGCCCTAAATTGTAAAGTTGTGCGATTATTCTAAAGTTTTGCAATAATTCTTGGAGTTTGTGCTTTGCCTTACACATTAGTGGGATATTCTCATTTCCTTAGCGTTATGTCTGCGGTTAAGGCGGCTGCTGAAGCATCATTAGCCTCTCTTGAAGTGAGTAAGAGACTGGAAGTGACGGGTTTTACACATAGATGTCAACAATTACTAACTGTGTTTTGTAATTTCAAAGAAATACCTATATTAACATCTCCATTTAACGGCTGGTCAATTAATGGGACATTCTGTCCCGATGGTCTTTGCAAAATAAGCCATCCTAATGGGTAGGTAATTTGATTTCGGAAATCTTAAATGTAAATATCATCAATGGACCACAAGACGTACGGCGAAGTGCCACCGGTTCATGGTGGACATCCCATCCATACGCACAAAGCCTTTTGAGAACATATTCATTGTGCGTACAGCTAGGGAGTGGAATTCCCTACCGGAGTCTGTGTTTCCTGAAAGCTACAACCTGGGAGTCTTTAAGTCAAGAGTGAATAGGTTACTTCTAGGCAAGCGTGCTCCATCTTCGACCGCATCATCGCTTACCATCAGGTGAGATGGTGGTCAAACACGTGCCTATCAACAATTTAAAAAAAAACCCTGGTTGCATTTTTAAACAATAAACGATTACGGATTTCGTTGTAATAGTTTCGAGTATGTAGGTAACATACCCGTACTTACCTGAAATCATAGAATTTACACAATTTTACAAGCTTCTAATTAAGTTACCATGTATGTAGTATGTATGTAACTATGTTTGTTTGGGTGGAACCTTGCAACTCAAATTAGACCCACTTCCCGATGTCCGATTGGACTCAAATTTGGTGTACTTATGTATCTTCGGTGACAATACAATGGTATGGTACCATGAAGCTGGTAGGATGATGGAGATGGAAGATGGCCATAGGAACTTCTGAACTAAACAAGATAAATCCATCGAGTCTGGACTCGATTGATTCTTCTTGAGGAGCATTTTATACCTACACAATATCCAGGATCTGATGATGAAGCTGGAAGGTGACCACGGCATCTTTGTGATGAAACAACATAACCCCACCGAGTTTGGGCTCGATTGATTCGTCTTGAGGAGCACTTTACGCCTAGACGATATCCAGGGTCTGATGATGAAGCTGGAAGGTGGCCACAGCATCTCTGTAATACCTCTGTTCTGTATCGATGTTTTATTATTACTACAGAGACGTTGTAAGTGAGCCCAAAAGCCAATGCAGCCCAAAAGCAAAAGCTCTCGGTGGAGTTTGGGCTCAGTTGATTCGTCTTGAGGAGCACTTTATATCACATCATAATATTCTTAGAATATTTTAAAACATCACGCCTACTCTAAATTACTAACCAACTAAAAAGTTAAAAATAAATTAAAGGTAAAAAATATAATTAAAAACAAGCTTTTATCTGGGACAATGAACTAAAAAGTTAAAAATATATTCTAGTAAGTATTTGGTGTGTAGGCACAGAAGTATAGTAAGTACCTAACCTGTAACGGGTAGTGCCTCAAGCTTTTAAGAATATAGGTAAGTAGCTACACGCCAAATACATAATAGAATATATTTTTAACGTTTTACTTTTGTACCAGATAAAAGCTTGTTTTTAAATATTTTTTTTACCTCTAATTAATTATGATCAAAGTAAAATATTAACTAGTTTTTCCGTTGTTTTCTTCAGTATTGTACTAACTCCCTACAACAGATGCCTGATATAGTGTAGATTTATTACAACATTGGCACATAATCTGCTATACATTACCTTTATTTACATGACTCACATAATAAATAGTGCGCACAACTGTTCAAACCTTATGAGTAAATCATATCGAACTAGTTTAAGGAAAAAACAACTACATATATTAATAGCATTGCGGCTCTAAACCTTATGTGACACAGATAAATCCATGAAACTAAATCGCAGTGTTAAATTAATAGAATAGCTAATATTTTACATGTTTGTGCTACTTATTAAACAAGACCATTGAGTGTAGGTGCAGTTATAGAACTAACTTTTGTTAGGCAAGTATACATGTCAAGCAAGGCAACACAATACACATTGTATCAAATAAAAAGGAGAGTTAAAAACACCAGACTATTTTGTCCAGCGTAGTTAATATTGGTGCTAAAATAGATCCCTGAGGTACGCCTGATTAAATGTCGTTAAAGGTCTCTTTAACGACATTTACTGGCAGTGGTTATGGCAGTTATTTTAGTTCAATTATTGATTTCATGCCACCAACTGCACCAGACTGTTGAAAAGTGACTTTTTATGAACTTTTTAGTTGTTTTCTAGTCGGGTTATTAGAATATTTTATTTTTTAATATTTTCTGCATTTTAGTGAGTTATATTTTTGGAATCGCCTCCTCGA